>OX421505.1:35518180-35903180 GCA_949126835.1 Anisus vortex | reverse complement strand
CTTACTTACTTACTTACTTACTTACTTACTTACTTACTTACTTACTTACTTACTTACTTACTTACTTACTTACTTACTTACTTACTTACTTACTTACTTACTTACTTACTTACTTACTTACTTACTTACTTACTTACTTACTTACTTACTTACTTACTTACTTACTTACTTACTTACTTACTTACTTACTTACTTACTTACTTACTTACTTACTTACTTACTTACTTACTTACTTACTTACTTACTTACTTACTTACTTACTTACTTACTTACTTACTTACTTACTTACTTACTTACTTACTTACTTACTTACTTACTTACTTACTTACTTACTTACTTACTTACTTACTTACTTACTTACTTACTTACTTACTTACTTACTTACTTACTTACTTACTTACTTACTTACTTACTTACTTACTTACTTACTTACTTACTTACTTACTTACTTACTTACTTACTTACTTACTTACTTACTTACTTACTTACTTACTTACTTACTTACTTACTTACTTACTTACTTACTTACTTACTTACTTACAAGTCCGATACATAGATGGGAGCAGACATGACAGTGTGGTCCCAAGCCACTATAAACTAGAAACACATAGGCCTACTATCACTACACACCTAGACCCTCCCCCAAACTCCATCATGCCCAAAGGTAAACAAACACAAGAGGCCGACCAAAACCAACATTTTTGAATTCGGCCGAAAACGGAAACATACCGAAAGTTTATAATTGGCTTTCGGCCGAAACCGAGATAAAGGGAAATTGAAAAACAAACGATTTCAGAGACTGCACATTTGTTTGTTCTATTTACTAGTTTATGGGTACTCTAGTTAAGTAGATCATAGAACATGTAGATCTAATATACAGTTCTATATAAATGTATTATTTATCATTTTTTTCAGAATTGAACACTCTTTAAGATTTAATAATCTAAAGGCAATCTAAGCTTACACTTTATATACATTTTTTTTAAATCTAAGAATTATGACATGATTTTTTTTAATTAGATAGTAATGACAAATGCAATGGCACAATGATGACAGAAAGTCAATATCAGTTTCGGCCGAAGCCGAGAGCAAACCGAAAGTTAACTTTTTGGCCGTTTGCCTACTTTCGGCGCCAAAACAAAAACCTATTTTCGGTCGGCCTCTAGTAAACACCATGAACAACATTGATGCTTGAATAAACAAACATTACATGACACAAATAAACCCAGTAAAACCTAAACTCTTAAAGCGACTATAAAAACAACCCATTGAATGGTCGAGGTGGCCGTGCCCTAATTACAGCTCCAATTGTGTCGGGGTTCAAATCTCTGTACGCTGCAAGGATTTTTATATAGTAGTCCGGCTTGATATTTTTTAAATGAAGAAAGTAAACGCACCTTGATATTGTAACAGTCCACACAAGCCTATGTGGCGCCCAGGGCAAACGTTTTATCGACGCCCCATTTGCATACTGTAACTGATTTGTTTAGTGCCATAGATTATAAGGGTCGTCCCCTGGCATATACCCAATCTGCCCCCCCTCCCCCTTACATGTTAGGGCACTGCATTGTACATGCCACAAAATCCCCTTGTATACCGTGGCCGAAGTAACTGGTGAAGGCTGCTTCGGTTGCCCTGTGGACCTACAAGAACTGATAGGAATACTTGACTATGACTATAGACACTAATAAACGATGAGTAAGTCACGGTAAACGCACCTTGACATTGCCCCTGCCACACAATCCCCTTGTATGCTGTGCCCTATGGACCTACAAGAACTGATAGGGATACTTTACTATGACTGTAGTTACTAATTAAAGTTAACGATGAGTAAGTCACGAGATAGCAGACGACAGGTTAACAGGTTAACTGTTGAGTGAAATTCTAAGAGACATATACTTAAATGGACAAATACTTGAATGGACAAATACTTGAATGGACAAATACTTGAATGGACAAATACTTGAATGGACAAATAATTTCATTATTGTTTAATCCCAATGTTTAGATGGCCAGGAATACTGGGCGGACCTAGAGGGCAGGGAGTGTGTGAACTGTGGCTCTATATCCACACCCCTGTGGCGCCGGGACGGTACCGGACACTACCTGTGCAACGCCTGCGGACTTTATCACAAGATGAACGGGCTAAATCGACCTCTCATCAAACCACAGCGGAGACTGGTAAGTTTACTGTTTTGTTTCTAGACGATGCTTGGTTCTAAGCTTATTCGATTTTTTTGGCTATTCTATACGATACTTGGTTCTATACGATACTTGGTTCTATACGATACATGACTGTTCAATATGATACTTGGTTCTATACGATACTTGGTTCTATACGATACATGACTGTTCAATATGATACTTGGTTCTATACGATACATGACTGTTCAATATGATACTTGGTTCTATACGATACTTGGTTCTATACGATACATGACTGTTCAATATGATACTTGGTTCTATACGATACTTGGTTCTATACGATACTTGGTTCTATACGATACTTGGTTCTATACGATACATGGCTGTTCTACTATTTCACCCACTTTCATGTTTCTATACTATACTTGGTTCTATACGATACATGGCTGTTCAATATGATACTTGGTTCTATACGATACATGGCTGTTCAATATGATACTTGGTTCTATACCATACATGGCTGTTCAATATGATACTTGGTTCTATACGATACATGGCTGTTCAATATGATACTTGGTTCTATACGATACATGGCTGTTCAATATGATACTTGGTTCTATACGATACATGGCTGTTCTACTATTTCACCCACTTTCATGTTTCTATACTATACTTGGTTCTATACGATACATGGCTGTTCAATATGATACTTGGTTCTATACGATACATGGCTGTTCAATATGATACTTGGTTCTATACGATACATGGCTGTTCAATATGATACTTGGTTCTATACGATACATGGCTGTTCAATATGATACTTGGTTCTATACGATACATGGCTGTTCAATATGATACTTGGTTCTATACCATACATGGCTGTTCAATATGATACTTGATTCTATACGATACATGGCTGTTCAATATGATACTTGGTTCTATACGATACATGGCTGTTCAATATGATACTTGGTTCTATACCATACATGGCTGTTCAATATGATACTTGGTTCTATACGATACATGGCTGTTCAATATGATACTTGGTTCTATACGAAACATGGCTGTTCAATATGATACTTGGTTCTATACGATACATGGCTGTTCATTATGATACTTGGTTCTATACGATACATGGCTGTTCAATATGATACTTGGTTCTATACCACATGGCTGTTCAATATGATACTTGGTTCTATACGATACATGGCTGTTCAATATGATACTTGGTTCTATACCATACATGGCTGTTCAATATGATACTTGGTTCTATACGATACATGGCTGTTCAATATGATACTTGGTTCTATACGAAACATGGCTGTTCAATATGATACTTGGTTCTATACGATACATGGCTGTTCAATATGATACTTGGTTCTATACGATACATGGCTGTTCAATATGATACTTGGTTCTATACGAAACATGGCTGTTCAATATGATACTTGGTTCTATACGATACATGGCTGTTCAATATGATACTTGGTTCTATACGATATTCAACTATTCTACTAAACCATCCACGTTCAGTCTGTTATGTGTTAAACTATAGGTAAAAACAAAACAAAATGGTAAAGCAAAAAATGGCAATATTTGGATGCATTTGGATTGCATTTATGAATTTGAATAATCTGAAATCTTTAAGAAGAAAATGTTACGTGACGAGATGAACATATTTATATAATGAACTCTTCCTCCAAATGGTGAAAAGTCTTTTTACAAATTGAAATCTTGTCATTACCTTTCTTTATGTAATAATGTTAAAACCTGCCATTTTTACTGTTGCCATATCTTGAGTGATGACAAAATTAATCATATTTATTCCAATATGGCCAATTTACGTTAAGTTCACCTAATTTCTCCACTGCACGAGACAGTTAAAATTTAGTTTAACTAAAACTGTTATTGACCAACAAGACATTGACCCTCCTATGTTCAATACAATCACACTATGGGAGTTGTGAATATTACATCCGGGTTACGGTTTGTTGGGGGTGGGGGATTATATAGTTGTAGTGTTTGATTAACAAGGCTATTTCGGCTAGCCCCTCTATTCAAACCATTAAACACCTAAGTTGATCTTAGGGTCGAAATCTTTTCTTTCTCTCTATCTAGTATTTCCGTTTACCTCTATTTAAGCATCCGATGCTATTCAATCCGCAGTCCGCATCACGCCGTGTGGGACTCTCCTGTGCCAACTGCCACACCTCAACGACCACACTGTGGCGCAGAAGCAACGAGGGAGAACCCGTATGCAACGCTTGTGGACTGTACTACAAGCTACATGGGGTAAGTCTTATCAACACGTCTGGGTGAACATGTCTGTGTCTAGTGAGCATGTCTGTGTCTAAGTGAACATGTCTGTGTACGGTAAACATGTCTGTGTCTCGTGAACATGTCTGTGTCTGGTGAACATGTCTGTGTCTGGTGAACATCTCAGTGTCTAAGTGAACATGTCAGTGTCTAAGTGAACATGTCTGTGTCCAGTGAACATGTCATTGTCTAAGTGAACATGTCTGGTAAACATGTATGTGTCTTGGTGAACATGTGAGTGTCTAAGTAAAAATGACTGTGTCTGGTGAACAAGTCAGTGTCTAAGTAAACATGTCTGTGTCTTGGTGAACATGTCAGTGTCTAAGTCAACATGACTGTGTCTGGTGAACATGTCAGTGTCTAAGTAAACATGTCTGTGTCTGGTGAACATATGTGTGTCTAGGTGAACATGTCTGTGTCTAATTGAACATGTCTGGTGAACATGCATGTGTCTAAGTGAACATGTCTGGTGAACATGCATGTGTCTAAGTAAACATGTCTGTGTCTGGTGAACATATTTGTGTCTAAGTGAACATGTCTGTGTCTAAGTGAACATATCTGGTGAACATGCATGTGTCTAAGTGAACATGTCTGGTGAACATGTCTGTGCTTAAGTGAACATGTCTGTGTATAATTAACATGTCTGTGTCTGGCGAACATGTCAATGTCGAAGTTGTGACAGTTATAGTGACTGTGTAACTGTGAGTGTGTAAGGGACGGAATAATTATAAACTGACTGAGACTTAGTGACAAACATTGGACTGTATTTTTTATATTGTAATATGTTGACCGGACTAAGTGACCTGATAGCTCTGTGTTATTGTTTATGTGACTAGCTGTACAGAGTGAGTTTTCTTCCTGGAGTTGTATGAATAGGGAGTGAATGGCTTTGATGTGCTTATGTCATATTATGTAATGTACTATAATGTCTTGACATATTATTGTTATAGTCCATGTCTTTTGTTTGTCTGTCTTGTGTCTGGTTCTCTAAGATATAATAAACGTTGTCTGTCTTGTGTCTGGTTCTCTAAGATATAATAAACGTTGTCTGTCTTGTGTCTGGTTCTCTAAGATATAATAAACGTTGTCTGTCTTGTGTCTGGTTCTCTAAGAAATAATAAACGTTGTCTGTCTTGTGTCTGGTTCTCTAAGAAATAATAAACGCAAGCTACTTGATGGTTGTTTAAAGAAGAATGTGATACTTGAACTTATTTACAATACTTACATTAAAGTGTACTTGTAGACAAAAGTAGCTTCCTCAACACTCCACAAAACAATAACCACAACCATACCTCTGCATGATTTACATAGGGTTTGGTGAAGAAAAAGCTAGAATGGATTTTCCCGAAGACGGAGAAAGGAACATTCGTAACTAGAAATTTGTAGAGACTACTAGAGCTCAAATAATCTCTAAACCCATACTAAATAACTCTAAATAAATGAGCAATACAAGGCTAAAACAAAAAGCACCTAAACCTAATACAACATAAGTAGATAACTCTAATTGAATTATCAATACAGTTGAAAATACAAGATGAAAACTATTGAAACCTGCTGTACATATAGAACAACATGAATTGTTTGAACGCGGAATTCATTTAATCCTGGTAATTTCATCGTATGGTGTTTGTTTTCATTTTGTAACAGGTCAACCGGCCACTAGCAATGAAGAAAGATGGCATTCAAACCAGGAAAAGAAAACCCAAGAACGTGGCTAAAAATAAACTTACTCCCAAAGAGGAAATCGGTAAATTACTAGATATCGTCTGCTACTCTAACATCTCCGTTTGTTGACAAAATTCACTTTTTAAAATGTTGATTCAAATCCTACAGTTTACTAAATTCATTAATAGATCTAGATTCATTTCAAACATTTAAAAAAAAATAAAAAATTACAAATATTAAAGCAAAGGTTTTTCCTTTTTTTTCTTTCAGATTCGAACTCAAACATTCATAAGCAAACGTCCAATAAAAGCGTTGTTTCCAACAAGTCTACCAAATGTAATGATTCCATACTTAAACACGAATCTCCAAAATCTGGCAACTCCGAAGAAAGCAAAAGGCTGACCAACGAGAAATCTCCCAATAACTATATTCTAACCAATCAGCAGTCTTACACCACACACGTGACGCCCAAATCTGAGTACAGTGAAGTGTGCGTTAAACCACAGCCGACGTACATGGAACAGATGAAAGTCTCCTACACAGATGCTGCCAAAGTGAACGCGGAGTATTACAAAACACACTACGGTATGGATGGCATGAAGTACAGCATGGAGCCAGTCAAGCATGGCTACCTGGATTCTATGAACGTGGCTTACCTGGAGGCAGCTAAATCTGCAGGCTACTTTGACATGCATCGATCTGCTTACAACCAAAGCGCTTACGGCGAGACCGGCAAGCTGGTCGGTTATAATGATCAGGGAAAATCCGATTATGGAAGTCGCTCCAAGAATGAGTACATGCGATCGGGAAAGTCCAATTATTCGGATATTCTGAAAGCAGACCCTTACTCCATGTCGCAAACACAGGATTACGCATTGGACCAGGCCAGCAACAGGCACCTGGCCTATGATGTTATGCACTTCAAGGCCGAATACATGTCACAGGTCAAGTCCGAGTACCCCATGATGGCGTCGAAGGAGCACGGCGGCGATTCCATGGTCACCATGGGTCACCACATGCCCCTGGCGCCCCATTCCTTGGACGCCGCGCCCCACGGCATGATGGCGTCGTCCGCCGCGCCGTCGGCACCCGCTCACTGTGGCTACGCGCTTCCCGGCAGCTCCTCGCCCAATACATCGTCGGTCACCCTGGACGACGGATACCGCGTCAGTGACGCCATCCACACCACTACCTCAGCATTGCGTCTTAGTGACGCACCTTCAGCTGTCCAGGTCGCCAGTTAAGACCCAGAACGATGACGTCATTAAAGAGAAAGAAGAACATTCATTAAACTATGAAAGATATACTCTCAAATGAATTTTTCATACCCTGTACAATTCTGTATATAGAAACCAACATTTTAAGGTATAACATTATATTTATAGATTACATTTTTACAAAAATGTTATCGCCCGCAATCTGATCAGAGATAACTACAAAGTTTTACCTGCCATAGCGATATTTCTTGGTATTCTAGCCATGAAAAGATAACACTCTACCTTCAACGCCACAAACTTTAGGTCAGATTTACTGGCTTAACTAGGACGAAAGATATAGGTAGAGTAAATAGTTTTTACTTAGTGGGGACTCTTCTACTTTGAATTGGGAAGAGGAGAGGTGTGACTCTTTTGGCAAGTGTCCTCCACAAATGACTCTACTGTAAATTGCCCTTCATAAATGACTCTATTATCAGATGTCCTCCACAAGTGACGTCAGGTGACCTCCACAAATGACTCTACTGTAAATTGCCCTTCATAAATGACTCTATTATCAGATGTCCTCCACAAGTGACTCTTTTGTCAGATCTTATCCACAAATGACTATATTTTCAGGTATCCTTAAAAAATGACTCTACTGTCAGGTGTCCTCCACAAGTGACTCTACTGTCAGGTGTCCTCCACAAGTAACTCTACTGTCAGGTGTCCTCCACAAGTGACTCTGCTGTCAGGTGTCCTCCACAAGTGACTCTACTATAAGGTGCCCTTCACAAATGACTCTACTCTCAAGTGTCCTCCACAAATGACTATATTTTAAGGTGCCCTTTATAAATGACTATATTATCAGGTGTCCTCCACAAGTGACTCTACTGTAAGGTTACCTTCACAAATAACTCTACTGTCAGGTGTTCTCAACTAATGCAGTAGTTTTTCATGACCTACTTACTTAATTCCTCGTCGGACTACAAAACATCGCCCATCACGTTGGAAGTATCGTTGAATTTGATTGGTCCATCTGATAGAAACCAATCTATACTACAGTGTTGATTGGTGACAATGGGACGCTGCCACTACGTGTAGGCCTACAGTAAATGTGAAGTCGTGTAATTTAATCAAACCAAAATTATCTTATATCTTACAGACGCCCATTAAAAACAGAAGATTATTGCGTCCTACGTGATTAGACTCTAGTCTTGCGTTTTGAATTTCAAAGATGTTAACTTGCTGATCTGTTCAGAATGCATCAATAAGCCATGTTCTGTAGAATAGTAGAATGCAACAATAAGCCATGTTCCATAGAATGCAACAATCAGCCATGTTCTGTAGAATGCAACAATCAGCCATGTTCTGTAGAATGCAACAATAAGTCATGTTCTGTAGGATGCAACAATAAGCCATGTTCTGTAGAATGCAACAATCAACCATGTTCTGTAGAATGCAACAATAAGTCATGTTCTGTAAGATGCAACAATAAGCCATGTTCTGTAGAATGCAACAATAAGCCATATACTGTAGAAGACATTATTAGCACTCTTGTTTTTCTGTTTACTATTAACTATTGAACACAAAGATCAGTAATAGTGCAGTAAGTGTGTTTAAAGTGTGTTTATGTCTTGCACCAGTTAGGTAATTCTCTAATTATCCCATTGAATTTTGTCTATGACAAGATTTTATTGCTTCAAGTAACTGAACTTTTATAGTTCGCGTATAAAATGTTGCAATAATTGGAAATAATTCACTTTTAAACACAACAACGTCGCCATAAGATTTAAACACATTAAACCCATATATATATATATTGTTAAATTTAAACAGATCGAACACATATTTATTGTTAAAGTAAAGCACATTAAATGCAGCTATACTGTCGACAAATTCAAACACATTAAACACATCTATATTGCCAGATTTTAGCACATTAAACGCTATCATCATATTTAGACACATCATACACACCAACAGTGTAAATATACTGATTCTGATACTTGTCTCAATTTTGTATGACTTTTTCCTTTGCTAGTAGAAATGTTTGTTTCTCCAATGAGTTCCATAAATGCAAATTTAAATAATGAACTATAGACTATTGCATGCAGTCCTTTAGACTTTCACAAGAAATAAATAAAACATAATTTGTTATCTTTGTATTTGTTTTCTTTTCTGTTTATTACAAACATTTGTTGATATTTGTTTATTACAAACCAAAAATATCTATGTTGTGTGCTTGTATAAATGGAACAAAAAACAGTTTTTCCATTAGAAAAAAAAATCAACAAAAAAAATTACAATAAAATAAAACAATCATAATCAAGTTTATATCTTGCACATTGCACTAGAAGTGAAACATTTGCACTAGAAGTGAAACATTGCACTAGAAGTGAAACATTGCACTAGAAGTGAAACATTGCACTAGAAGTGAAACATTTGCAAGTTACTTATTTCCCCCTGATACTTGCACTAGAAGTGAAACATTTGCAAGCTACTTATTTCCCCCCAATACTTGCACTAGAATTGAAACACTTGCAAGCTACTTATTTACCCCTGATACTTGCACTAGAAGTGAAACATTTGCAAGCTACTTATTTCCCCCTGATACATGCACTAGAAGTGAAACATTTGCAAGCTACTTTTTCCCCCTGATACTTGCACTAGAAGTGAAACACTTGCAAGCTACTTATTTCCCCCTGATACTTGCACTAGAAGTGAAACATTTGCAAGCTACTTATTTCCCCCTGATACTTGCACTAGAAGTGAAACATTTGCAAGCTACTTTTTTCCCCCTGATACATGCACAAGAAGTGAAACATTTGCAAGCTACTTATTTCCTCCTGATTCTGCCCAGTCTGTGGGAATGGTAGGCTTACCAACCTAACACTAAGAAGAAGAAATTTAATATTTTTTGTTTGGCAATTAAATCCTTATACACTAACGACTTCGACACATTTTTAAAACTTTACTCTAAAAATAATTTCTTTGAAAAATTCGTTTCATGCCTTCACAGCTACTTTACGCCTAATTTTATTCTCACTGGTGTAATTCTCACATGTTAATCTTTTATCTTTATTTCTCACATTCTAAAAGTATATTTATCACATTTATCTTTATTTCGTAACCTCAGTAATTTGCTTCGGTTTATTTTGCGACATCTCACCCTTTCCAAAGCTTTACTGAAAACTTGACAGCTTTACGACATCAAAACTTTTTTTCCTAAGAGCTACAATTCTAATTGGACCTTTAAATTTCTCTTTCCTCTCTAGTTCCTGAGTTCTGTTTCCCCATAGCCACGCCCCCTCGACCCCCAAAAGCCACGCCCACTCGATCCCCATTAGCCTGTTTAATTAGCTGGGAAAATACCATAGAATTAGAAGGTGTGAGAAAAAGAAAGGTGCTAAGTCTGCAGTTACATTCTGGCATCGGTTTGTTTCTTTGGATGTAACATTAGACCTTAACCTTAACTCTGACCATTGGCTTATCAAATTTATGGTGTAGGGATACATTCAACAAACAAGTAACAAAAAAAATATCAAGGAAAGTAGATCTAAGCTTCTGAAGCAAAATGTTGCTTCAATAATGTTGCAACTAAAGCAAAATGTTGTTGCAATAATGTTGCCACTAGAGCTAAATGTTGTTTCAATAATGTTGCAACTAAAGCAAAATGTTGTTGCAATAATGTTGCCACTAGAGCTAAATGTTGTTTCAATGATGTTGAAGCTAAAATTAAATGTTGTTTCAATAATGTTGCAAATAAAGTTAAATGTTGTTTCAATAATGTTGCAACTAAAGATAAATGTTGTTTTAATCATGTTGCAACTAAAACTAAATATTGTTTCAATAATGTTGCAACTAAAGCAAAATGTTTATGTCTTTTATTGTTCTTATACACATTTATTTAAATTATATGCATTGAAAAAACTGGTTATAACAAACTAAATTATATAAAGGCCTATTTGAATAACTGTTTATAACAATTTAAATGGACGAATTCGAGTATAAAAGATGATTGTGGGAATGATGAGATGGAAGAGTTAATAAAAATGGAATGTGTGGGAGTAAGAAAATGTGTGTATGTCTATCTATCTATCTATCTATCTATCTATCTATCTATCTATCTAGCTAGCTAGCTAGCTAGCTAGCTATATGTGTGCCTGCTTATCTATGTATCATATCTATCTTTTATAAATCCTTTTAATCCTGTGTGTTTGATTATTAATTTAAATAGAAAATTACAGATAATTTAGTTTGTTATAAACAGATATTTCAATACAGATAATTTAGTATTGTAGGCCTACATAATAAGTAGTCGTATTAAAATGTTTTTTAATATATTTTTTTCTACTGTTGATATATTTCATGAAATTTAAATCTGAGTGGAAACTTCAAAGAGACACAAACACACATACAAACACATACTTACACTTGTTAAAACAATAACAAGCTAGCTATATGTGTGCCTGCTTATCTATGTATCATATCTATCATTTATAAATCCTTTTAATCCTGTGTGTTTGATTATTAATTTAAATAGAAAATTACAGATAATTTAGTTTGTTATAAACAGATATTTCAATACAGATAATTTAGTATTGTAGGCCTACATAATAAGTAGTCGTATTAAAATGTTTTTTAATATATTTTTTTCTACTGTTGATATATTTCATGAAATTTAAATCTGAGTGGAAACTTCAAAGAGACACAAACACACATACAAACACATACTTACACTTGTTAAAACAATAACAAGCTAGCTATATGTGTGCCTGCTTATCTATGTATCATATCTATCATTTATAAATCCTTTTAATCCTGTGTGTTTGATTATTAATTTAAATAGAAAATTACAGATAATTTAGTTTGTTATAAACAGATATTTCAATACAGATAATTTAGTATTGTAGGCCTACATAATAAGTAGTCGTATTAAAATGTTTTTTAATATATTTTTTTCTACTGTTGATATATTTCATGAAATTTAAATCTGAGTGGAAACTTCAAAGAGACACAAACACACATACAAACACATACTTACACTTGTTAAAACAATAACAAGCTGTCAATGGCAACACTAGGTACCATACAGGTGATATCATGATAAATTATTCCGTCAGTTGCGGGGTGGTGGAAATGGCCAGGGGGTAGGAGGGGGGGGGCTTGGGTTAGTTCCACTTCACAGACCAGGCAGTATTCTCTGACTCCCCCCCCCCTTACAGACACCTGACCAGATAAGAATCGCCTGCCGCTGCCCGTAGTGTATCCTCTGATCATTAGCGGCAGGAAGATGGACAGGTCAGCGGTGCTGTAAATAATGTCCAGTGCAGAGGTCAGATGTGGAGAAAACAAAGTCTGGCATTGTTGGAACATTTGTTTCAGGCTTGAGGGGAAATAGTCGTCTTAATAGTTTTATTTTCAGGGCCGTCCACATATCACGTCATGCAGGAAATGAAAGACTCATTGACCCCAGGTCACCCTGTGTCCAGACAAAATGTCTGATATAGAAACCAAATAGCAGGAACAATATTAAAAACAACAGGAACAACGCATCTTACAGTATTCTATTTATCTACAATATAAACAAAGTTTTAGATAGGAAGTTTAGATAGTTTAGATAGGAAACTTTCGTAAATAATTTCAGTAAATAGGCCTAATAATTATATTTCTAAAATTAGTAGATCTATAGGTTTCTGTTCGTTGTAGTTTATGCAATGTTTATCTATAGCATATAAAGCCTTTTTTTTCCCGAGCGACGCCGGGGAATTTAGTTTGCATATATATAGATAGGCCTATATATATATATATATATATACAGAGAGAGAGAGAGAAATTATACACTACAATGAACAGAAAGCTATAAATCTAATAATGAAAAAAAAAATTTACTGAAGAATTTTAGGAAAGTAACTTAAAATAAATATTGTAATCGGGTAAAAAATTGGCAAGTGTTTTTATTTAACTAAAATCTGAATTGCCCGGTAATGCTCGTAGATTTACAATCTTTATTTGATTATAAAAGTAGCGTAATATTAATTTAAAAAAACAAGGTACAAGAAAACAAGGTATTAGACTAATTGGAGAATCGAACACGGGTCGCCTGTTTGGCAGTCCGAAACCTAGACCGCTTAGTTAGCGAAGACACATAATCCTAATTGAAATTCCAAAAGTATAATATGAGACAAATAGGTCACGTGTCTTTTAATTACTAATATGATTGGTTGAACACACACACAGTCTACATTATATATATCTGTATATATAGATAGATAGATAGATAGATGTAGGGAGCAAACTTTTATTTGCGTAGAATCAAAAGTTTGATGGCTGGAGCACACATAGAGAACAAAATATGCAGACAAAAATATGGCTTGACTTAATAGTTCCATTTAGTTATAGAGTTATATCTGCTAACATTTTGTCAAAGAAAACAAAAATTATATTCTTTATACTCTGGCATCGTGATTTCATTCATTTTTATCTGCTAACATTTTGTCAAAAAAAAAATAATTATATTCTTTATACTCTGGCATCGTGATTTCATTCATTTTTATCTGCTAACATTTTGTCAATAAAACAAAAATTATATTCTTTATACTCTGGCATCGTGATTTCATTCATTTCTGTCTATCTGCTAACATTTTGTCAATAAAACAAAAATTATATTCTTTATACTCTGGCATCGTGATTTCATTCATTTCTGTCTATCTGCTAACATTTTGTCAATAAAACAAAAATTATATTCTTTATACTCTGACATCGTGATTTCATTCATTTCTGTCTATCTGCTAACATTTTGTCAATAAAACAAAAATTATATTCTTTATACTCTGGCATCGTGATTTCATTCATTTGTATCTGCTAACATTTTGTCAATAAAACAAAAATTATATTGTTTATACTCTGGCATCGTGATTTCATTCATTTTTATCTGCTAACATTTTGTCAATAAAACAAAAATTATTTTCTTTATACTCTGGCATCGTGATTTCATTCATTTTTATCTGCTAACATTTTGTCAATAAAACAAAAATTATATTCTTTATACTCTGGCATCGTGATTTCATTAATTTTTATCTGCTAACATTTTGTCAATAAAACAAAAATTATATTCTTTATACTCTGGCATCGTGATTTCATTCATTTTTATCTGCTAACATTTTGTCAATAAAACAAACATTATATTCTTTATACTCTGGCATCGTGATTTCATTCATTTTATCTGCTAACATTTTGTCAAAAAAACAAAAATTATATTCTTTTTACTCTGACATCGTGATTTCATTCATTTCTGTCTATCTGCTAACATTTTGTAAAAAAGACAAAAATTATATTCTTTATACTCTGGCATCGTGATTTCATTCATTTCTGTCTATCTGCTAACATTTTGTCAATAAAACAAAAATTATATTCTTTATACTCTGACATCGTGATTTCATTCATTTCTGTCTATCTGCTAACATTTTGTCAATAAAACAAAAATTATATTCTTTATACTCTGGCATCGTGATTTCATTCATTTCTGTCTATTAGCGCCACCAACGGCGTCTAAAGTTTATACTGTGAATGGTAAAGGGGCAGAGAATGCAAGTCTACGGAAGTGCACACACGAACAGCGATTTAATCAATTTCTGGAATGTCTGCAATGCGGCGCGAGGCTAGATGCGAGATGTTTAACAAGGCGCTGTCGAGTGACATGTGTGAGACGAATTGGTTATGCCAACGAGGCTCTGCATGGGTATAAAATAATTCACGTCACCGGTATACTAACGGGGTAGTCCACAATCTGATATGTAGTTTAGATCAGCAGACGATTGATTTTTTTAAACTTAATATAGGAAATATATTTTATTATGTCTGTTTATAGTAGGCCATATTTTATATACCAGATTATTGTCTCTTTATAGTAGGCCATATTTAATATACCAGAATAGTGTCTCTTTATAGTAGGCCATATTTTATACACCAGAATAGTGTCTCTTTATAGTAAGCCACATTTTATATACCAGAATAGTGTCTCTTTATAGTAGGCCATATTTTATATACCAGAATAGTGTCTCTTTATAGTAGGCCATATTTTATATACCAGAATAGTGTCTCTTTATAGTAGGCCATATTTTATATACCAGAATAGTGTCTCTTTATAGTAGGTCATATTTTATATACCAGAATAGTGTCTCTTTATAGTAGGCCATATTTTATTTACCAGAATAGCTTCTCTTTATAAAAGGCTATATTTTATTTACCAGAATAGTGTCTCTTTATAGTAGGCCATATTTTATATACCAGAATAGTGTCTCTTTATAGTAGGCCATATTTTATTTACCAGAATAGCTTCTCTTTATAAAAGGCTATATTTTATTTACCAGAATAGTGTCTCTTTATAGTAGGCCATATTTTATATACCAGAATAGTGTCTCTTTATAGTAGGCCATATTTTATTTACCAGAATAGCTTCTCTTTATAAAAGGCCATATTTTATATAACAGAATAGTTTCTCTTTATAAAAGGCAGTCGCCCCTTACGTTTCTTCTAGCCACTTTCTCTATAGAACTTTCATATTTTTATTAAGATTTGATCGAGATTCAGAAACTTTGTCATGATTTTGTTTCAACTCAATGTTGGGAAAGAAATAGATAGACCCACACATCCACACACAATCACACCCACACACTGTCACACCCACACACTGTCACACCCACACACTGTCACATCCACACGTAACTAGACCAACAATGGGAAAACAATAGTGTAAAGACAGAAAGTATAAAGACAGAAAAGAAAGAGAGGACGTAACGAAGGAAAGAATAGAGTTGAACGGGGTGGGAGGTGGGAGGTGAGGGGGGGGGGGTTCCTAGTTAGCCGCCCCATGTCTAGCCGCCCAATAAACGTTAATTAATAATCCCCGGCCCTTCGTGTCAGCTGTTAAAATTACGGGCGTCATGAGGGACAGAATGTGTGCTCTCCCCCTTGTTTGTGGGAAACTACACCCAGTTTAATGACGTCATTATAGACAAACGTTTCTTGGTCAAACCGCCTGGTGTGTGTGTGCCCGAAGAGCGAAGATGTCAATTAAAAAGTCGAACTGCTTCATTCTTTATAAAAATCACATACTTTTTGGGAAACGAAACAAAACAGTCCTTTAAATGCCGGAGAAATATCTAGAAAAAATTTGATTGCACTCTAAATAAGAAATACATATATATACATAAACACACATGTTTAAATAAAAGTGTAAAACAGATATGTCTAAACATACTTCGGCTAATGGGCCGTATTGCTGATGAGAGTTAACACCCTTGCCCCTTTTACAATTCAATCTTTTATGACTGACTTGTAATTTACAAGTCAGTCATAAAAGATTGACTTGTATAAGGGGCAAGGGTGTTAACTCTCATCGGCAATACGGCCCATTAACTCATGTCCCAATGACAAGGCCTCATTACATAAGAAGCCCAAGAAGACCGAATAATCTGTTTGTTGAGTTTTACAATACAATAGTTTCATTAGCTAACATTGCCAGGGAAATTATTGTCTACACTTTGATAGACTATCAATTAACTAGAGTTAGTTTTTCCGTAATTGTTTGTATCATCTGATAATTTCACTACAGCTACAGTATCTGTTGGTACCATAATATTATTAGTATTGTTGTGTTTGTGGGAGCATGAATGACTGTTCACTGACTGAATGACTGAATGACTGAAACCAAGTGACCCACAGTGGACTGTATTAGTATGTCCCACCATTAACTTGAAACTTAGTGACCTGATAGTCCTGGATTTGTGGTCTTACTGGACATGGTGAGTTGTATTCATAAATGTCTTGTTTTCAATGTGTAAATATTGCCTGTATTACATTGGGTACACTGTGCCCGAGTGGCAGCGCGTTCGACAGGCGTGCCGAAGGTCCAGGGTTCGAATCCCGGTGAAGGCTAGGCTTTTTTCTCAGGTCTGAAGGGTGTCCCTGAGTCAAGTCGGGGATAAAGTGTAGGCGGCTAGGTATTGTGTTGGCCAGACAGTCCCCTAGCATGTCGTAACTACAGAACCCTGCCTCACCGGCATTTTGGTCGGACGGGATACTTTACGTTTATGTATTGGTAATTCTATTGTGTAACGGGGTATTCAATGCATTAAAATAATTTTGACAAAAATGAGACTAAATAAGACAAGGGTAACCCTTTACCTAGCTAGGGCGCGCCCTCCTTACAGTATAATCCTTATTGCTCAAGTGTAAACTCTCCAATAATCCGTGCTGTTAGAGAAATGGGGTATAGTCGCGTCAGACAATTTCGAACCAGGTGAAAGTGTGTAACATTTCCACTTGTATTTACATTGTTCATTTAACAGTTAACAGACACTTATCTGAAAGCTTTTGTTTTTGATAGTGTTACTGTGATAAAGTTACTGTGTACATACATATTTTCCTCCTCCCACAACTGTTTCTCTCACTTTCTCAGTTCTACAGACACCACTTTTTTAAATAGTAAATAAAGACACTCACAAAATATAGACATTGAAAGCTTATTGAACTTAAGAACTAATTGTATGTACCGTAGGAACACTGTGTGTTACATATAAGACTGTGTGTTAAATACTAATTAGTTACTTTACCACTCATTAGGAAGGAGAAAGATTGAGCAATAGTTCTTAGAACGATAGAGAGAGAGAGGGGGAAAGAAAGTATGGACGGTTGGACGTGGAGAGAGAGAGAGAAATGTATAGCTCCTATTAAGGGTATTATGTAGATTTGCAAGAAATTTTTATTTTTTTAGAACATAAACAAGACACTCTACAAATCAATATTTTTAAAAGCACCAGTGAATCTTATTATAGTCGCCATTTATTATTTGTAGTCTCTTTACAGTGATGGTTATCTCATTCTTGTTTCGATCGGTGTATAACGAACATTAAAAAACAACAACAACTTAGTGAAATTATAAAGGTTAATGGTTATCCGACATTTCAATATAATTTAATATTAATTAATTGAATTAATTGAATGTTTTTGCTTTCTATTTCTTTTCATCGGTTTACATTATGCATGACTTAAAGAAATTGAATGTATAAAGTAGATACATCGTGTAGTAATAGTTGAAACTACAATCAAACACTTGCCTTGTAACTACAATCAAACACTTGCCTTGTAACTACAATCAAACACTTGCCTTGTAACTACAATCAAACACTTGCCTTGTAACTACAATCAAACACTTGCCTTGTAACTACAATCAAACACTTGCCTTGCAAAAGTAATCTGAAATTATACCGTGAATCTACCCCCCCCCCTCGCCCTTTTCCAACACCTGGATGCCCGTCACGAGATTCATTTTGCGCGTGCGTACCACGTGGTTGGTCTCGAAGACTCTTTGTAACTAGGACTGGAAGAATGGATTCACACTTGGGGGAGTTGTTTTTTTTTTCCTAGGCTGTACGACAAAACCTGGAAGTGAAGAACTTAAGCAAGCCCCCCTCCCCGTGCCTTTAGCCTCCCCCGCCCCCAACATTTACCTTTTGAAGCCCTCTGTTTGTAAGACCCCTGGCGTGTTGCGTTCTGACCTTCCTTTCGTACCGGCTTTAATGGCGGGAATTCATGGGAAAGTGATCTGCTCCACTGATCGTCTGCAGAACGAGTAGCTTCCCCTGCTGTCCCCCGGGTATAGTTATAGAGAGCGATTCGACAACTCAGAATCGCCAAGTACAAGTCAATAACACGTTTCATTTTTTTCCCACCTCTCAATCTATTGAATTTCATTACGAATAATGCATTCACTATCTATTGTATAGAATAGATTCTACACTGGGTTAGACTGTGTGTGTATATAATATAGATCTATGTCATGACAGAATCGTTCAAATCAAGTCAATCAACTTCGGGGGATCTTGGAGTCTGACTAAAACACCCAGCCCCCGAGGAGCGTTGGGATAAAGAGCACTTCTTGCCCCCTTACTTCCACCTTACTTCCACCGACTCAACCCTCTGTCATTAAAGTACAGACGTATAAAGATCATATTCCCTATGGCTTACTAAAATTTCGAACTGCAAAAAAAAAGGACAAGGCCAATTTCGTCATAGAAAATTGACAAAGGTCCAATTTTACATTGGGAAAAAGACAAGCCCAATTGTTCAGACAAGATCTTTTTTACATTGGGAAAACTAGGCCTACGTCCAATTTTACTGTTGGATATAGACATGTTCACTGTTACAGTTTTATATAGACTTTGGTTTATTATGATAAACCTTTAGTTGGACATTTTAGAATATTATTTAATGTTTATTGACAGTTAACACATTACTTTATGACAACTTATATAAGACACGAATTAGTGAAGTAATCATTGATTCTATTACATTCATAATAATAAGGCAGTGTGTCAAACATCTAGAATACATAACCTAACAGTACACTATCAACTTCTAGAATGCTTTTGTAAATAAATCTATAATTAGTCAAATTAACATGTCCACATAAATTATTGTAAATTACACATTGTTGACATATATGCAGAGCAGGAAATATAGACAGCGTCTACACATTGTAATATACACAGGGGCCCTCCATAAATAGCATCACTCGTCCAGTTTTCACCCCTCCCCTATCGTCACAAGTTGTCACAAAAAGAAAGATCGCCCTTCCATTTTGACGTCACATAGCTCCAAAAACAAAAATTCACAATATTTCCAATGTCAAAATAAGTTTGTTTCTATTGACTTATTTAGTCATTGCGGTAAAAGTATTACAACAGACACTTTCATTACTGTAGTTAATAGAGTACAACTTTTTTAGAGGGGAAATTTCATTGAAAGATGCACATTAATTTTTGCTGTGACGTAGTATTATTTAAACACTCCTTTAATCTTGTCACATATCGTCAGAAATAGTTGACCCCTTGGCGCTTGACGTCGTTTATGGACAACCCATTAAAAGAATAAACTCAATACCTCAAGTGAAACTCTGTCATCTGTTTGTAATTCTTGTTTGTGATGTTTTAATATTTTATATGTAGTTCAATTGTGGACTTTTTCCTCTGTCCTAATATTAATATGAAGATGAAGAAGAAGACCTAAGTCTGGGTAAGACACCTAGAAGTCAGAAGTCTATGATAAGACACCTAGAAGTCAGAAGTCTATGATAAGACACCTAGAACTCAGAAGTCTATGATAAGACACCTAGAACTCAGAAGTCTATGATAAGACACCTAGAAGTCAGAAGTCTATGATAAGACACCTAGAACTCAGAAGTCTATGATAAGACACCTAGAAGTCAGAAGTCTATGATGTCTGCATTTAATTTCTAAGCGTCCTGGCGCGTGGCTGGTGTGTTCTTCTCATCATCTGGTCCATCTGGATGACCACTTCATGCTTGACCACAGGCTCGCTCTGCTCAATTGTTCTAGGCTTATCTTTTGTTTATTCCCTCGCCAGTTCCCTTGGCTTCGTTTTCAGGACTAGCACAATTCCAGATTCCTTATCTGGACCCTACCCCAGAGTTTATTCCCCTCTATTGTCTCCACAGACAATGGCCGGTCCACTGTTATTGTATACAATGGATGCTGAGCTGTTTCACAGACTTTTCCCATGACATTTTCTAATCTATACAAAGGAAAAACAGTATCTTGAATACTCACAACTCTAGCCCTTCTCTAATGTGAGTTAAAATGTCTATAATAGAGTCATGACTAGCAACTAAGGTCAAGTTGAGGTCATGTGTTGTTTCTTATATATCACAGAATATAACGCAGATTATTTCTTTCAACTATGTAAATATTACGTTTAGATCACAAAACATAGTAATCAAATAATAATATTTAAAGCAATTCACAGTAGCAATAGCAGTAGATCAAGAACAGTCAGTGATTTTATTTAAAGAATGAACTGTGACATTAGTTAAAGAATTCACCTTGTCATTAGGGAAATAATTCACTGTGTCATTAGTTAAAAAATGCACTTTGATCATTAGTAAAGTAATTCACCTTGTCATTAATTAAAGAATTCACTGTCATTTGTTAAAATTCACTGTGACAATAGTAAAAGAATTCACTGTGTCATTATTTGAAGTATTCTGTTAAAGAGAGATCACTGTATGCATTTAAATCACTAGAATTTTCCACACACAATGTAGAGAAAGTTTAGAGGCAAATGAGACAACCCTTCAGTTTGTATGTTTGCTGTTACATACTTCACTTGTTCATAGCTTGTTTCTCTACTACTATATTCCCCATATAGAACACTTTTAGAATAATTTTAAAAGTTTGCTATGTGTAACATACATGCATACTAAGAAGTATATAGTAAAATAACATGCATGGCAGCACTTTCCCTATGTCTGCTGTGGGACTTCCATGCACGGCTTTTACGGGTTTTCCCGATGGACTTCGTGTCTGGATTAAAAAGTAAACTCGGGAATTTTTACTTCTTCTTCCCCCGCTAGAAGTGGAACTTGTAAGTAAAGGCAACACCCTGAATTGCGTCATACAATCTTTGAACATGTAACTATGGACAAGTCTTAACGTGTATGCATGCATAAAAGGTCACGTGCAAAAACATTTCCGTTCTTATTCGATCATTTTATTTGAAACAATGTATGTGTGCTACTTTACTGGTTGTACTCAAATTTGTTGGGGAATAAAATTTATTTCATTTCCAATAGATGTTAACAAAGCAAAACAATGTATTGTGAAAGTCAGAAGGGAATAATCACCTTTTTAAAATATCAAACTTATTGCTTAATGCAAAAGAATTTTTGTTATTCGTTTTTATGAATTTACGCATTTTGTTTTTCAAAAACCAAGAAAACGCAACTCTTGACTCATTTATTTTGTAAACAAATAAAAATTTAACGTCACGCGACTAACACTTGAGTATTAGTGATCGCATGTTCACTTTTGATGTTACAAACGGATTCCTCATAACTAATATTGTATCCTTTGTATAATTCTAAAAGACTAGAACTGGCCGTCGAGATTGAAATCAATTGTCAAACACCAGCAAAAGCATGCTTTTTTTGTTATTAGTTTAAAAATAGAACAGGAAGTTCACGAACATTCGGGTTCAAAAGTTCACGCCTCATTAAGACTTGTCCATTGAAATGGTTGAAGGAGAGGGAGAAAAGAAGAAAGAGTAAATGCAGAAAAGAGAAGGAAAGACAGAGAGAAAAAAGACAGCGGATGAGTGAGATAGACAAAAGAAGAATGAGAGACAGAAAGAGCGTCAAAAATAGAAAAGAGACAGAGAAAAGAGCCAGAGAAAAGTGACAGAGAAAAGAGACAGAGAAAAGGGACAGAGAAAAGAGACAGAGCAAAGAGAAAGAGAAAAGAGAGAGAAAAGAGACAGAGAAAAGAGACAGAGAAAAAAGTAAGAGAAAAGAGACAGAGAAAAAAGACAGAGAAAAGAGAGAGAAAAGAGACAGAGAAAGAGACAGAGAAAAGAGGTTGAGAAAAAAGTAAGAGAAAAGAGACAGAGAAAATAGACTGAGAAAGAGATAGACAAGAGATAGTGCAAGAGACAGAGAAAAAATACAGAGAAAAGAGTAAAAGAAAAGAGACAGACAAAAGCCACAGAGAAAAGATAGAAAAAAGAGACAGAGAAAAGAGACCTAGAAAAAAGAAAGAGAAAAAAGACAGAGAAAAGTCAGAGAAAAGAGACAGGAAAAGACATAGAGCAAAAAGACAGAGGAAAGAGACAGAAAAGACAGACAAAAGACAGAGAACAGACAGAGAAAAAAGACAGAGAAAAGAGACAGAAAAAAGAGACAGAGAAAAGAGACAGAGAAAATAGACAGAGAAAAGAGACAGAGGAAAGAAACAGAGAAAAAAGATAGACGAATGGAGAGGAAGACATTCCAGGACATAACCAGCTAGACACACAGAGAAACAGAGGGATTAAGAGAGAGAGAGAGAAAGTAGGAGAGACACAAAGAGAAACAGAGGGATTAAGAGAGAGAGAGAGAAAGTAGGAGAGACACAAAGATAGCGAGAGATATAGAGAAGGACTGAGAAAGAGAAAAAACAGAAACACAATGAGAAAGATAGAAAGAAAGAAAAAGCTTCAGAAATGTGTAGAAGATTTTCGAGGAATAGAAAGAATAGAGAGAAATAAAGAATGTGTGAATCACGCCAGGAAACCAGAATAAAACAATAGAAAAAAAAAGGAATTATGAATGACAGAATAGAAGAAATGGAAGAGAAGAAAAGAGAGAAGCGAGCGATAGAGATAAAGTGATAAAGTGAGAGATAATAAGAGATATTAGTCATATGTAGCCATATTTCTCTATTTCTACCATGAAGTTCTGGTTGAAGCCATCTTTCTCTATTGCTACCATGAAGTTCTTGTTGTAGCTATATTTCTCGATTGCTACCATGAAGTTCTGGTTGTAGCCATATTTCTCTATTGCTACCATGAAGTTCTGGTTGTAGCCATATTTCTCTATTGCTACCATGAAGTTCTGGTTGAAGCCATCTTTCTCTATTGCTACCATGAAGTTCTTGTTGTAGCCATATTTCTCGATTGCTACCATGAAGTTCTGGTTGTAGCCATATTTCTCTATTGCTACCATGAAGTTCTTGTTGTAGCCATATTTCTCGATTGCTACCATGAAGTTCTGGTTGTAGCCATATTTCTCTATTGCTACCATGAAGTTCAGTCACTACTGTCTAGTCCACCAAACATGTCTTCTCGATGGTTTTAAGTCGCACGCAAACTCTCATTAGCAGAGCCCCCTAGCGGCGAGAGGTGTGTTTTTCTTTCGTCAGGGGGCTAAACTTACCGTACAACCTTGCGTACGTTATAAGCAATATTACCCGTACGCTATTAAATCTTACTGCCTTTTTTTGTGTTTTTTTAAAGCAATTTTTTTCTCGCCGTTACAAATAAATGAAGGATGGTATGTGTTGGTTAGGTAAATCTCAGCAGTTGTGAAACATGTAGTCGAGCAGTTTAAAAACATTCACACAGTCTGTAACATCACTTAGTGCTGTCACTTCACTCATTTTTTTTTAAATCATCCCATTTCATTTTGTATTCATGAAAATAATTCCGATCTGAAAACGTTGTTTTAAAAGTTGGCAGCTTTGTGCCTCGTTATCGCTCTTTAGTAGCATTGACCTATATTTAATTAGGTCACTTGGATATATATATATATATATTTTTTTTTTAAACATAAAATTTATGGGATAGTTTTTCGATTTATCTTTTCTTCCCATCATGCCCGGGGCTGGCAGGAAAGAACACGAAGTACATCGGCCTTTAGTTGCAACGTCATGGATGGAGGCTGATGTATTTTGTACTAGTGTTGATAGACAAACTGTAGTTCCCATCTCTACCTATTCTGTGGTTCCCATACACTCTAGTTCGCTAGTCTTAATAAATCATTTTTGACTTTTCTATTCTATTCTGGTAGACTCAGAGCCTAATGACAGAAGCGAGGGTTCAGATCTACATTAGAAACAGTTTATTTATAATGTTCTCTATTTAAATATAATACACTCCCGCACACATGCACATACACACGCATATAGGCATACAGCCAGCTGGCGTTTGTAAGTGCTCCCTACAGCCCTTAAGATATTGATCTATATTTACAATTCAAATAGTTCGGTTATTTATGGCCGGGGAAATACGGGTATTTGATTACTTGTATATCAACATGTCCTTCAGATCTAGCTATCCGTATTTATATCTGTCTAAATATCTATCAATTAATATGTCTATATGCTTTTTATTGTAGCTTATCAATCTATCTAGTCATTTGCATAATAAGTTGCATACATTTTGGTTACTAATAATGTTAAATCGATTTTGTCAAATGTGTATAAGTGAAAGAAAAAATACTTTGTAAAGTACATACTGGACAGCAAGAAACGGTCTCTCAGTACAAAACAAGCCTACAAATTGACCAGAATGTACAAGACCGTCAGAGACTGACCGCTATGTCCAGTACATACATGACAGGCAGAAAAATTACCACAATGTCCAGTACATTCAACACAGACAGAAAAATGACCACAAGGCCCAGTACATATAAGACAGAAAAATGACCATCATTACGATTAACGACAGAAACTGACCCCCATATACAAGATAGACATTAACCCACTGCATAAAATAGACAAAAACTGACCACCGTGTATAGGTCAGACAGAAAGTGACCACCAGTCTTAATTCAGATAGAAACTGGCCACCGTGTCCGGCTGCCAGACAAAAAGCAAACAGAAACACAAGAAATTTGTACTCTGACCACTTTATCTCTTTCCAGCAATTTCCTTGAAAAAATAGCCCACCATCCCTGGAACTGACCAAAGGACTGACCTCCCATGACGCCAGTCTTTCAGTTGTTTAGGCGAGGAACCCAACTGACCGCTATGGCGTCACTAACTGAAGGGAATCAAGATCGGGGTTAGACAGTGCGCACGTGCTCACTTGCTCCAAGTTTTGTATAGCAACCCTCGCGTGCTGGACGTTTTATCCGACTGGTCATCTTACAATTTTTTTGTGTGGTCAGTCGCCAATATTGTTTATACATGGGCGTCTCTTTCAAATATTAAAAACATCCAAACTGCTGCATTTGTTGATAGACAACATTGAAAATGATGACTCCCCCCACCCCGCCTCTGTGGTCAAGAGAGATGTGGACTCTGGTCAAGTATCGGCTACAGACAGTTGTCTCGGTAGTGAGCCAATGTTTAGTCCTTCCTAAGTCTTGGCCATGCGCTCGGCACCACTGACCACAGACCCGCGTTGAAGGATGTGTTGAAACTTCACGTCTGCAAATAGAGTTTTATAAAACAACCACTTAGCACAGGAAAAGGTTAAACTTAGAATTTGAAAATAATAAAAAAAATTGAAAAAGAAAAACTTGGAATGCTAACAGAATAAAGCGTAGAAATTGAAAAGTACTTTTTTTTTCATGGGAACCCCCCCCCCCACACACACACACGCATATTCCCAATAAATGTATGAAACGTTGAAAGTTTTGTTTGTATAGAAGATCTAAATGTGTCGACACAAATACGAAATGTTTTAAATAATGGACAAGTATTAACGTGTATGCATGCATAAAAGGTCACATGAAATAACATTTCCGTTCTTATTGGATCATTTTCTTCGAAACAATGTCTGTGTGCTACTTTACTGGTTGTACTCAAATTTGTTGGGGATTAAAATTTATTTCATTTCCAAAAGATGTTTACAAAATAAAAAAATGTATTGTGGAAGTCAGAAGTGAAAAATAACTTTTTAAAATATCAAACTTCTTGCTTAATGCAAAAGATTTGAAAAGAATTATTGTTATTCGTTTTTATGAATTTACGCATTTTGTTTTTCAATAACCAAGAAAACGCAACTCTTGACTCATTTATTTTGTAAACAAATAAACATTTTACCTCACGCGACTGACACTTGAGTATTAATTATCGCCTACTCACTTTTGATGTTAAAAACGGATTCCTCCTAACTAATATTGTAACCTTTGTATAATTCTAAAAGACTAGAACTGGCCGTCGAGGTTGAAATCAATTGTCAAACACCAGCAAAAGCATGCGTTTTTTGTTTATTAGTTTAACAATAGAACAGGAAGTTCACGAACATTACAGTTTAAAAGGTCACACCTAATTAAGACTCCTCCATAGGAGAACAAACTACAAGGTACTTTGGGCTAATAAATAAATAAATAAATAAATAAATAAATAAATAAATAAATAAATAAATAAATAAATAAATAAATAAATAAATAAATAAATAAATAAATAAATAAATAAATAAATAAATAAATAAATAAATAAATAAATAAATAAATAAATAAATAAATAAATAAATAATAAATGGCTAATTATGCAATCCAGATTTTCATGAATTTATGATATTTATTTAAAAAAAACTTTAGGCTTTATTAAAATACATTTTTTGTGTAACGAGACCCAAAAGCTCAACTGCTACCTAATATTAATTGACCTATGATAAAAATATGCACCTTCTATATTAGACTAAGCTCAAACTAAAAAAAGAATGTGTAGCCTACACAAATAGAGCAAATTTAGAGCTGTTAATAAAAAAAATTAAATGTTGGCACCTGGCAAATATTATAGCAACAGTTGCCCAGGAGATATTTTTAAAACATCTTTGATTTATACGATGATTTATGCGAAGCATACACGGGGATCATGTAGCCAGCACAATGCTTAATAATATTTACATTCGACAAAGTGAGTAAAATTGTAATCTAGAGAGAAATCTAAGACATGACGATTCATAGCTTAGTTAGACTTAGTAGAAATTTCAATCAACTACCACAAGACTATAAAGAAAAATTCACTAATGGTACAACTAAAAACTTCTCGCTTGCAAGGGGAACAAAAAATCAAGTTATTCCCTCCCCCTTTTTTTCTTTCTCTCGAACCTCCACCAATAACAAGCGTTCTGCTCTCCCCTTCCCGCCCATCAATTATCTCCCCCTGCCTATCTGATCTTATCAGGTCATTAAAATCTCTGTAAATTATCACTGTAAATCAGAACCGGTGCAGACAAGCTAAAGTTGCTTTTTTTTTTTTACTTGTTGAGAATGTTTTCGCTTCTTTCTTTACACGATTTTTATTTAGCCCCTGCCCCTCTATAGATTTTTCTTTCTCTTAATAAAAAAAGTGTGTTTAAGTCTATATAAACAATTTTTTTTGTATGGTCTATACAAGAAAATGTTGGTGTCATTTTTTAAAGTCTGTCCGTTATCTTATCCAACTGACAGACAACATCTATCTCAAAATCTACCAAGTACAGACTTCCACCTTTTGACCTTCGTCAAATATTCTTATGTTGTTATTTTTTTCTTCATCACCAATATCTTTAGTTTCAATTGTATGTAAATTCAATGTCTAGATGTTTCAGGTTTTCATCATTCTAAACTTGAACAAGTTACTTCATCATTCTAAACTGGAACAAGTTACTTCATCATTCTAAACTGGAACAAGTTACTTCATCATTCTAAACTGGAACAAGTTACTTCATCATTCTAAACTGGAACAAGTTACTTCATCATTCTAAACTGGAACAAGTTACTTCATCATTCTAAACTGGAACAAGTTACTTCTTTTTTCTTTTTTTTTTAACTTTCAATTTATATTTATCGACATCCTCGCTTTCTTATGTACTCTATATTTCCCAACTCAGCAATCAATGGACCACTACTTTAGCCTAGCAACCAATGAACCATGACACTAGCTTAGCAACCAATGAACCATGACACTAGCCTAACAATCAATGAACCATGACACTAGCCTAGCAATCAATTAACCATGACACTAGCCTAGCAGCCAATGAACCTTGACACTAGCCTAGCAACCAATGAACCATGATACTAGCTTAGCAACGAAATAACCATGACACTAGCCTAGCAATCAATTAACCATGACTCTAGCCTAGCAATCGATGAACCACGACATTAGCCAAGCAATCACTGAACCATGAGACTAGCCTAGTAACCATTGGACCATGACAATAGCATATAACCAATGGACCAATAGTTCGACACTTGCAGCCTCTATACTGTATTCATAAGTATAGAAAACGTTGCCCTCCTTTTAGCTCCTTGTAGTCCGATCCCTGACCCCCCACCCACAGCATCAGCAACCACAAGTAAGTTGTGTAGGGTGAACGTTGGCTGGGACTTGGGACTATCTTATCTCTTGTCAAGACTTCCCGTGTAGAGAAATTTGAACACTGCTCGTGTTCTACTAGTTGTCCGAACTTCTTCGTTTTCTTTTTAAATAAGTGTATTTAAAATGTAGTTATAAAATATACACAAGTCAAAGAGAGAGAGAGAAAGAGCGAGACAGAAAAAGGATAAAGAAAGAGTGAGAGATAGAAAGAGCGAAAGAGAGACAGAGAGACAAGAGAAATAAAAAGAGAGATACGGAGAGAGAGAGAGAGAGAGAGAGGGAGAAGTATGAGAAAAAAAAGAAAGAGAGAGCAAGAAGATATAAAAAAAAAGGGAATACTTGAAATGACAGTTTAATAAGCTTGATTTGAAGTTCCAATCTTTCCATCGTGTTATTAAAGTTGATAAACATCAAATCCACTGACTACAGCTGACACGTGATTCAACTGTTTGTATTTATTGGTTAGTTTGGAAAGAAATATTGGTCAATGTTAAATACAATTAGTTCTCAAGTCTAGGATTTATTAACAGTTCAAATAAATTTGGATAAAGTGTATTTTATTTTAGGTGATACATGGATGGGATATGAAGAAATGGGTCAATACTTATTTATGCTTTGATGGGGAACTAAGAATTGGGTCTATAGTTATTTATGCTTAAATGGGGCACTAAGAATTGGGTCTATAGTTATTTATGCTTGGATGGGGCACTAAGAATTGGGTCTATAGTTATTTATGCTTGGATGGGGCACTAAGAATTGGGTCTATAGTTATTTATGCTTGGATGGGGCACTAAGAATTGGGTCTTTAGTTATTTATGCTTGGATGGGGCACTAAGAATTTTGTCATTTATTGTTATTTATGCTTGGATGGGGCACTAAGAATTGGGTCAATAGTTATTTGTGCTTGGAAGGGGTACTAAGAATTGGGTCTATAGTTATTTATGCTTGGATGGGGCACTAAGAATTGGGTCTATAGTTATTTATGCTTGGATGGGGCACTAAGAATTGGGTCTATAGTTATTTATGCTTGGATGGGGCACTAAGAATTGGGTCTATAGTTATTTATGCTTTGATGGGGAACTAAGAATTGGGTCTATAGTTATTTATGCTTAAATGGGGCACTAAGAATTGGGTCTATAGTTATTTATGCTTGGATGGGGCACTAAGAATTGGGTCTATAGTTATTTATGCTTGGATGGGGCACTAAGAATTGGGTCTATAGTTATTTATGCTTGGATGGGGCACTAAGAATTGGGTCTTTAGTTATTTATGCTTGGATGGGGCACTAAGAATTTTGTCATTTATTGTTATTTATGCTTGGATGGGGCACTAAGAATGGGGTCAATAGTTATTTGTGCTTGGAAGGGGCACTAAGAATTGGGTCTATAGTTATTTATGCTTGGCTGGGGCACTAAGAATTGGGTCTATAGTTATTTATGCTTGGATGGGGCACTAAGAATTGGGTCTATAGTTATTTATGCTTGGATGGGGCACTAAGAATTGGGTCTATAGTTATTTATGCTTGGATGGGGCACTAAGAATTGGGTCTATAGTTATTTATGCTTGGATGGGGCACTAAGAATTGGGTCTATAGTTATTTATGCTTGGATGGGGCACTAAGAATTGGGTCTATAGTTATTTATGCTTGGATGGGGCACTAAGAATTGGGTCTATAGTTATTTATGCTTGGATGGGGCACTAAGAATTGGGTCTATAGTTATTTATGCTTGGATGGGGCACTAAGAATTGGGTCTATAGTTATTTATGCTTGGATGGGGCACTAAGAATTGGGTCTTTAGTTATTTATGCTTGGATGGGGCACTAAGAATTTTGTAATTTATTGTTATTTATGCTTGGATGGGGCACTAAGAATTGGGTCAATAGTTATTTGTGCTTGGAAGGGGCACTAAGAATTGGGTCTATAGTTATTTATGCTTGGATGGGGCACTAAGAATTGGGTCTATAGTTATTTATGCTTGGATGGGGCACTAAGAATTGGGTCTATAGTTATTTATGCTTGGATGGGGCACTAAGAATTGGGTCTATAGTTATTTATGCTTGGATGGGGCACTAAGAATTGGGTCTATAGTTATTTATGCTTGGATGGGGCACTAAGAATTGGGTCTATAGTTATTTATGCTTGGATGGGGCACTAAGAATTGGGTCTATAGTTATTTATGCTTGGATGGAGCACTAAGAATTGGGTCTATAGTTATTTATGCTTGGATGGGGCACTAAGAATTGGGTCTATAGTTATTTATGCTTGGATGGGGCACTAAGAATTGGGTCTATAGTTATTTATGCTTGGATGGGGCACTAAGAATTGGGTCTATAGTTATTTATGCTTGGACGGGGCACTAAGAATTGGGTCTATAGTTATTTATGCTTTGACGGGGCACTAAGAATTGGGTCTATAGTTATTTATGCTTGGACGGGGCACTAAGAATTGGGTCTATAGTTATTTATGCTTGGACGGGGCACTAAGAATTGGGTCTATAGTTATTTATGCTTTGATGGGGCACTAAGAATTGGGTCTATAGTTATTTATGCTTTGATGGGGCACTAAGAATTGGGTCTATAGTTATTTATGCTTGGATGGGGCACTAAGAATTGGGTCTATAGTTATTTATGCTTGGATGGGGCACTAAGAATTGGGTCAATTTTTGTTACTTATAGAGGGCACGGTGGCCGTGTGGCAGCGCTTTTAGCTGGCCTACCGATGGTCCGGGGTTCGAATCCTGGTGCAAGCTAGGATTTTTTCCCGGATCTGGAGGTGTCCCTGAATCTACCCAGCTGTGATGGGTACCTGACCTTAGTTGGGTAAAGTAAAGGCGGCTGTGCATAGTGCTGGCCACACAATCACCTAGTATGCCGTGGCTACGGAAATGGTGAACGCTGCCCACCGACACTATGGATCAATTTGGTCCGACGGGATACTTTATTTTACTGTTATTTATGGCTTGCTGCTTTTTAGAATTTTAGAAGAGAATTTGATAGAGAACTAGAGAGAGAAGACGATAAAGCGCGAAAGAGAGAATGAAAGATAGATAGATATAAAGGAAGAGAACAGGAGAGAAAAGGTGAGAAAGAAAAATATAGAGAAGGGGAGATATAAAGATAGTGAGAAAAAGATAAAGATACAGAAATGAGAAACAGAAAGATAGATATCAATAATAAAAGAAAAATACTAAAGGAACGAAGAAAGGAAGGAAAAATGGAGAGAGAGCGAGAAAGAGAGCAGGATAGCGTGAAAGAGAAAAGAATTAAAAAAGCAAGACAAAGAGAGAAATGAAAAAAGAAAGTGAGAAAATAAAAGATAGAAAGAGTCTGTGAGTTTTTTTGTTACTAAGACGCAAAGATGCTCTTTTGTCAAATATCAACTGCTCATAGGAAGTGTTGCTCTGCTGAGGAGATCTTGTGGGTATCTGATGTCCTTGTGCTTCCCCTAGGCGCCAGTAGCCCTAGAACCGGACCTTGTAAAAGAAACTTTAAAAAAAATTACTATGCTGTACATACCAAGCTTACCAAACGTCTCAGGTTTAGGTTTTAAATAGAATAATATGTTCTTCTATTAAAACTGCTAGCCTCCCTCCCCCTCCCCAAATTAACGACGCCCCGAAGTTAGTCATAAATCACGTGACCTCTATCACGGTACCAGTCTTCTGCTCTGAAACACTGGAATATAAAGTTTTACGAGCATCGGTTGCCTCCCCCTTCAACTAATGAATACTGTGTAGAGCCTGCAGGTGTCCGACCATTCTCACACTAGGCTTGATACAACAGTAGAAACTCTATGTGATACTTTAACAATAGGGAAACACATTGTAATACTTTAACAATAGGAGAACACTATGTGATACATTAACAATAGGGAAATACAATGTGATACTTTAACAATAGGGAAACACATTGTGATACTTTAACAATAGGAGAACACTATGTGATACTTTAACAATAGGAGAACACTATGTGATACATTAACAATAGGGAAACACATTGTAATACTTTAACAATAGGAGAACACTATGTGATACATTAACAATAGGGAAATACAATGTGATACTTTAACAATAGGGAAACACATTGTAATACTTTAACAATAGGAGAACACTATGTGATACTTTAACAATAGGGAAACACATTGTAATACTTTAACAATAGGAGAACACTATGTGATACTTTAACAATAGGAGAACACTATGTGATACTTTAATTATAATAGGAGAACACTATGTGATACTTTAATTATAATAGGAGAACACAATGTGATACTTTAGCAATAGGGAAACACTGTGTGATACTTTAACAAACAATGAGATACTTTAACAATAGGGAAACACTATGTGATACTTTGAACATTTGAGAAAACTTTGCAGAAAGATATAGTCTAATTCTCCATATTTCACATGTGTTATTTTTTTCTTTCGTGTATGTGTATTTTTTAGCCAAGTAGATTATCTACCGAAATTATTTTGTTTAAAAACTTTGCTTTCGCACAAGTGAAAATATTTAGAACCATTGATAAAAGTTCATCACACATATTCAGTATTCAGCAGACAAAACAATACTTTCATTTATTTTGTTGTGGATTTTTTAAAATATTTTTTACATTTTCTTTTGAAACTGAAAAAATGTCGTGAGGCAGAAATATTGTAACGCCCTCGTACAACCCTCAACCCCTCGAGAGAAAGTCTCGTAGAAAGAGGCGATGAATGACGCCAAGCAGACGTGGCAATTACGACAGTTTGTGTCTACACCTACACCGCTTATCACCGCATAGCTCGGCAGTAGCTATAGCAACCTATGTAAACATTGAAGCCATTTCGCCATTGTGAATGTTAGTTCTTATCTATTCATACATATTACTTATATTTACATATATGTACTTTTATTCACTTTAGCTCGGGGATAAGAAGGTCGAGATGAAAGAGGCAAATGGGAAAAATCTGTAGAATAATTAATAGTGAAAAGTGTATCTGGTAGCCTTGACTCTCGACCTAGTTCAATTGAATGCAGTCTTCATAAATAATGTATTCAGTGGGCTCTTTTGACATTCATCGATTTTACATTTGGATTACAGAGTACAATAGGCCTACATGTGTCACCGACTTTCCTTAATGACAGTCCTACAGTATCACAGTCCTACAGTCCTAAAGTCCCACAGTCCTACAATCCTACATTCCTACAATCCTACAATCCTACAATTCTACAATCCTACAATCCTACAATTCTACAATCCTACAATCCTACAGTCCTACAATCCTACAATCCTACAATCCTACAATCCTACAGTCCAACAATCCTACATATCTACAATCCTACAATCCTACAGTCCTACAATCCTACAATTCTACAATCCTACAGTCCTACAATCCTACAATTCTACAATCCTACAATCCTACAATCCTACAGTCCTACAATCCTACAATCCTACAATCCTACAGTCCTACAATCCTAGAATTCTACAGTCCTACAGTCCTACAATCCTACAGTCCTACAATCCTACAATTCTACAATCCTACAATCCTACAGTCCTACAATCCTACAATCCTACAATCCTACAGTCCTACAATCCTAGAATTCTACAGTCCTACAATCCTACAATCCTACAATCATACAGTCCTACAATCCTACAATTCTACAATCCTACAGTCCTACAGTCCTACAATCCTACAGTCCTACAATCCTACAATCCTACAGTCCTACATCTAAATGATGCATTGTGTGCCTTGAACAGGGCTTTAACGATAGCTCCCTGCTAATGTTTATATTGAATACAAGATTTTTTTGTTGTATAATAAATAATAATTAATAATAATAATTTAAAACGATGTATTTTAATGCATATATAGAACTATTAAACTTTTAAAAATGTAATTTTTGATATAGGCCTATGCGTAAAGACTTATGTATCTATTTATGGACATAAAATGGACATAAAATGCGTATATATCTATTAATCTATTTATATTTATATCGTCTTAATAGGAAGTTGTTAGTTGTTGTGTTTTTTGCTCCACACCTCGAACGTTAGATGCGAAAATTACGCGTGCTAGTTTTTCAATAAAATTCTAATAACTACACATGTTCATGAAGTAACTCAGTGGCCACACCTTTCAAATAACTTGACTGATGTAAAATGGTTGGGAGTGATTAAAACCAGGGTCAATCGTAGACAAGATGGTCAGAGAATTAATGATAACAATTGATGTTTTAGAATACTGGGTGGGTAGTAAAAAGATAAAAATAAACTTTTTTTTATTTGGAATGGTCAATGATGAGTGGTCATTGCGTCCAATCAACAACGTGCGTACAAATCAGAGATAATTATTTGGTTGACGTTATCTAGATTGGTAGCATCAAAAAAGCAGTTTCAGTAGAGCCAACTGTAGGCCTATAGATCTATAAGTCGCTAAGAAAGGTTTAATCCTCATTTCAATAAATATCATATTAAGTGATTTTAATAGGCTATTTCTTGGATTACTGTAGGCCTAACCGTTTCAATATTTATTCAAGTGTTACTGTGCAGTGATTCCTAAGTTGGAATATAATTGTATCAAAATCTTAAAATGGATAGGGCCTACTTTTTGTTTCATTTAATAGTGGGCCTATACGAAAAAATATTGTTTTCTTCAAATGAAGTTATTAAGATACTTGTATTAAATGATGTAATATGTTTTTATTCCATCGCGCCAAAACGGCGGCGCCAAAACGGCAGCGCCAAAACGGCGGCGCCAAAACGCCCTGCTTTGTGCTCACTCGTCTAATATCCTTAACAGGAAACATTACAAATATAGCAACAGCTTAATGGTTCTAATCAAAGGGAAATAAGCATAAAATTACATTAGTATTGAAAGAGCTATAACCCCTGCTGAAATAATTTACTACGTTTCTATTTGCGTTAGTGTGTGTGTATGTTTGCGTATGTTTGGGTGTGTTTCTGAGTGTTTGTGTGTGCATTTATATAAATTGTATTTAATTCTTTAACAAAGTTTGAAGTTCAACATAGGACTTTCCCAGTCAATGTGGGATCTTATCTTATCGTATATATTACAGTCGTTCCTTCTATGAAGAAGATTATTGCGTCCTACGCTCATTCGTGATCCGAGTCTTTTCTTGAATCTCAATTAATGTTTTAAGTGATGTTAAGTTACTGGTTTCCCTGATTTGTTCAGGAAACCCATTACATGCCCGAATGCCACTCGGAAAGAAAGAGTACTTAAATGTATCTGTGCTCGCATAAGGGATTAGGCAAGTGTTTTGTCCTTATGAATGGAATATATGTGGATGGTATAGGACAGTGATGGCGAACCTTTTTAAGGCCGCGTGCCCAAAGTAGAATACAAGACCAACTTATTTCTTTCAACGTGCCAACACAGCAATTAAAACCAACTACCATTTACTACCATAACTTAGATGTTCCATTTTTGGTAAATGCTCGCGTGCCCACAGAAATGGCTCTGCGTGCCAGCTGTGGCACGCGTGCCATAGGTTCGCCATCGCTGGTATAGGATGTTGGTATAGGATGATGGTAAAGGATGATGGTATAAGATAATGGTATATGATGACTGTAGAGGATGATGGTATAGGATGATTGTATGTATAGGATAATGGAATAAGATGATGGTATAGGATGATGGTATATGATGACTGCATAGGATGATGGTATATGATGACTATAGAGGATGATGGTATAGGATGATTGTATGTATAGGATAATGGAATAAGATGATGGTATGGTGATGGTATATGATGACTGCATAGGATGATGGTATATGATGATGGTATAGGATGATGATGTAGGATGATGATATAGGATGACGGTATAGGATGATGGTATAGGATGATGGTATAGGATGATGGTATATAGGGTATGGATGCATAAGTGGATGGGTAGAATCGTGAATAGACGAATGAATGGATAAGTGGGTGGATGAATGGACGAATAGAAAAATGAAGATAAAATAGGACACACAAAACGATTTACATATTAAAACAAGATGTAGTGCACCATCTATCCATGGCCGGACTAAGAGCATTGGAAGCCTTAACCATTGAACAAATTTTTGTTTCGCACAATTAATTTTTTATGCAGTTCAAATTATAAAATTATAAGGACTAGACTATAGACCTTACAATAAAGCGAAATCGATCAGAATTTAAAAAGTTAGATAATAAATAATGTTTTAGTTTTTCGATATAGGCTTAGCCACTATTTGCAATATTGCATCATCTGACATTGATACATTCTTAGTATAGAAATGTTAATTTTGCTACATCGTCATCTCTCTTGTAGACTTAACCCCCTTGTGTATAGAACTGGTTAGTTCCCTAGGACAGGGGTCGGCAACCTTTTGCTAATAGTGTGCCAAACTAGGATTTCTAAATCATTCAGCGTGCCAACAGCCTAAAAGTCAACCTTCTCTATTATAGGTCTACTTTTTAGAATTATTTTTTATAGGACAATTAATTTAACTCCGTAGCAGAACAACGGCCAAAAGTAAAGGAAATTTGTTGAGAAATTTTAAATCGTTTTATATTTAATACAAAATTAACTTATTTGTTATTATTATCCTTTTTATTTGCATGTATATCAAACACAATATTTTGTTATTAAACTTTCACATTGTCAAGATGAGGATCTAAAATTTAACAACTATTAATATTAATTATGTATTGATCTCAGATCTGAGATGTCCTTTAATGTATTATTACTGGTTTATAATGCTATAGTAACATAGTTAAGCGCAGTAGATACGTAGTAAACATACACACTGGGTAGTTAGTGTAATGTTTAAAAATATGCATAAAATATTCTTTAGTCATATAATAGTTATATAATTGTCAAATACTTTTTACAGTTTGACCATTTGTAGATTATAAATTGTAAGTCATGAATTCTTTTATAAAAGAAACATATTAGAAATATTAGCGCAAATAAAACGGGTTAATTATCTCCCTTAAATTAAAAACTCGTTTTCAGATTTGATTCAATAGTGATGTCAAAACAAGTAGGCTAATATTTTGTAAAATAACAAATATTACTGACTAGTTATTACTTATTTCTTTATATAAATCCAACATTATGGTCTTCATTACAATATTTAATAATTAGAGAACTAAATTAATTTACGTTAAACATTTGTAAATAAACATTTCCTGCATTAATTGTTTGTCTTTTTAAGGAAGTACTTTATGTTTAAAACATTAATAATTACATAAATTATGAATGTAGTGCTATTAAATAGGTCTTATATTTATTAAATTAATAATACAAATAAAATTTGTTTTAGAATTAAATATCTTTATGCTGTTTAATTAAAGAAGATGAGCATAAAAACTCTTTCCAATGTATTCAGTCTGTATCAATTAATGCGTGCCTTGTCTTGAATGCTCTTTGCTAATTGTATAATGTCAGATACATATTTAGTCACTTCTGAGTGGTAAATTGTAGGTAACCTATTTAGTCGATTAAAACAGCTTTCATGTGCGATAAAATCGGTTCACAACTGTAAGTTGAACCAAAAGCTGAAAGTAAAAGAGCGAATGCCTAGCTGTTGAGAATAGCAGGCGAATTTCCTAAGCAGCTTCCTTCCAGATTTTTTCCACAAATGGACACATATGGAGGCTCATTTTTTAAATGCTTAAAATTCAAATTGCTGCATTTTGAAATTGCTAATATCACTTAAAAAAATTATCTACATCTAAGAAGGACATCTAAGAAGGTTGTAGTAAGATCAAACCAATTAGGCTTGATGTGGTATATAAAAAAATGATTAGAAAACTCCGCTTTGAGTGTTACGATGTACTTCTGAAAAAACTCAAAAACTATTTATCTTAATATAGGGATTTACAGGTAGGTACATGTTTTGAAATTGATTTCACGCCAAATATATCCAGTTTCAATGCAAATTTATTCCAGTGGTTATTGTAAGAGCAAGTTCAACACAATGAAATGTGTCGCTATGTCATTCAGAAACATCGGCTTCAACAGTCAGTTTTCCTCATTCAGAACAGGACAATGTTGTTTTTTTCATCATTAAAAAACACCTCTTGAGGTATGTAGCGTGCCATTTAAAATCAATCTGCGTGCCAAGTTTGTCCTTAGGTTGCCGACCCTACCCAAAGAGACTATTGAACTACTCAATCAATATCTATCAACTATTGTTGTTGTTTTAGTTGCGTTTAAATTCAAAACCTATAGATGTAATTAAAATGTATTATTGACCTTTTTTTTAAATTGCTACTCATAGGGTCCAGTATCTCCACATGATGGCCCAGTTATACCCACTACTGTGGACCATATATCACCACTTTGATATACCTCACTAAAACATTAATAACTTTTCTTCTGTTCATATTATTGCGGTGCATCCATGATGTTTTTTTGTCAACAAAATAAACATACTTTCTTGTTAAACCTTTTGTGATATCTTTTTTTAGTTTTTGTAATGTATATTTTTTTATGAAATGAGAATTTTCTCGGCCCAATCATCCCCACTCTCCCCTACATTAAAACCTAATAGAATACAGACAGTGTGTTTCACTTTATTACTTGTCTCGGTAACATCCGGTCGTCATGCCCCCGTCCTCCCCCCCCCCACCCGTTATGCTGATTGTATGCGTGCTCTACGCATTTCCAATGACCCCACACCGTCATGTTGTCAACGCACACACAGTCGGGGAAATGTGAGGGTGTAAATTTCACTTTGGCCAGTTGTACACATTCAAAAAGTTTTCTCATTTTGTTCATAATTTACACAAGGGACTCTCTTAATGTTGTAAATTGATTGTTCCAACTTAGCTGAGAGTAATTTAACGGATAAAAACAATGAAACTAAAGACCAAAACAACAGGTTGGTTTGTATTTATAATTTAATTAATACTTTCTTAATGTAAACGTGAATCATTCAATTCATAGTTACTCATTAAAACTTATGTTTTGTAATTACATAATTCTGGATACTATTGAATAAAGTGTGGTTTTTCTTAAAGTTTGAGTCCTAAAGATATGAAATCTTAGAGTTTGAATGTTTCTCGATGTCCTGTTGGTATTTACAAGTACATTTCTTTACATTTTAAGGTTTAACCAAAGTTAGTTTCTTATCCGTATTTTATTTATTTGGTTTAATTTTTATACCGTATTTGCACAATTGTCGGATAGTGAATGAATTATTGGGCACAAATGAACTTCGTGCATTAGCTTACTACATGTGTCTGATCCCATTGTGTCCAGCATGCAAAAACCTCCTACATATGACCAATACTTATGTCTGATCCCATTGTGTCCAGCATGCAAAAACCTCCTACATATGACCAATACTTATGTCTGATCCCATTGTGTCCAGCATGCAAAACCTCCTACATATGACCAATACTTATGTCTGATCCCATTGTGTCCAGCATGCAAAACCTCCTACATATGACCAATACTTATGTCTGATCTCATAGTGACCAATACTTATGTCTGATCCCATAGTGACCAATACTTATGTCTGATCCCATAGTGACCATTACTTATGTCTGATCCCATAGTGACCAATAGGCCTACATATGTCTGATCCCATAGTGACTAATACTTATGTCTGATCACATAGTAAGCAAAACTTAATTCAGTTTGCTTAATAGATTTAGCTAATAGATTTGATTTCATAGTAACCAGACAGTTAACCAGACAGTCTAACCAGCCAGTAACCTTGGTCAGGTGAGCAAGAGCTTCATTCTTGTCGTTCTCAAAATGGCAAGTTCTTAGTAAGTTCATACCTCTAATCCTAACCCTAACCCTAATCCAACCCGCCACAATGGTCGTCGCCTATTTAAAACAACAGTGTCACGTGATCTCATCCAGTAACCATTGACTAATGAGTATTGAACAAGTCTGGCAATTAAAACTATCTACTCCAAACACCAAGAGAAACAGCTGTGCCTGACACGGCGATGTGTTATACGGGCAGGAGGTGTAGTCTCACATTGTTGGCTGACATTATACGGTGTGCTTCTGGTTTATTCTAGATTAGTCTGATTAAATCTACACAGTTTGATATCATCTAGAATCTAGATAGTCTAGCGTACACTGCGACAAGATAAGTCAGATATAATATAGGCTAGTCGGATAAAGTCTATCTTCAAAGTTTGATATAATAATAATACTAATTAATTAATAATTGGTCATTTATATAGAGCCTCACTTCAAGCTAATGCAAGCATGCTCAGTGTGCTCATAAAAACGAAACGAATATAACACTCTAAAATAGTTTTAAACAAGTTTTTTGCCGATCTACGACCAAAGTTTGATATAATGGTTAATCCAGATAGTCAGATAATAGTCTTCCATCAAAGTTTGATATAATCTAGTTAATCCAGATAGTCGGATACAGTCTACCATAAAGGTTTGATATAATCGTTAATCACAGATAGTCGGATACAGTCTGGCATCAAAGTTTAGGCCTAATATAAGCTGATTAATCCAGATAATCGGATACAGCCTGCCATCAACGTTTGATATAATCTACTTAATCCAGAAAGTCGGATACAGTCTACAATCAAAGTTTGATATAATCTAGTAAATCCAGAAAGTCGGATACAGTATATCATCAAAGTTTGATATAATCTAGTAAATCCAGATAGTCGGATACAGTCTACCATCAAAGTCTGATATAATCTAGTAAATCCAGATAGTCTGATACAGTCTACGATCAAAGTTTGAAATAATCTAATTAATCCAGATAGTCGGATACAGTCTACGATCAAAGTTTGAAATAATCTAATTAGTCCAGATAGTCCCCTAATATTTCTAATTAACGTTAATAACTTACCCAATTGCATCAATACAGAATCAAAAGTAAAGTTAAGTACAGTTGATTACAAGACAATAACGACATAAAAGAAAGTGATATCTTACAATAAGACCTAAATAAATTACAAAACTTGGAATCTAAATGGACTAGCCTATGTCTTTCAACCCAGAAAAACGCCTTCTAAAAAAATCAAAGAAAAAGATTTAAAAACTACTTTATTCATGGAAAAGACCTAACCCTAACAAATAATTAAAAATACTCAGGAGTTTTAATATATTAAAAATTTTCATGGAATCCACATGAAGTAATTAAAAAATCTAACTAAACATTTAGCTTCACGAAAAGGAACGTTTACAAAATGTAATAATAAACATATAGATAAAAAGCTACCTAACATTAGTTAGACTTATACTAAAATAGGCCTATGCATCTTCTGTGAAAACATTTAAAAATATGAACAAATTCAAAAAGGGAGCTGCAAGGTTTTTTACTAGCGAACATTCACAACTAACAAAAGTAACACCAATAGTTAAATCAATTCACTTACAAACACTAGATGAGTGACGAGCAAAGTACTAATAATACACACCATTACTAGACAAACCATCTCATGGTACTTCCAGGACACGCGGAAATGTGGACGACCAAGGAATACCTGGAGACCAGAAATAGAAGCTGATGCCCAAAAAAATGGGCGTGACTGGGATCAGAGAAACTGGCCCAGTATTGAGATACCTGAAAGACTCTTGTAGGCGGCTTATGCCCTATCTGGGGTGACATAAGTAAATTAAGTATAGAAAGAGCGTCTGTAACATATAAGATAAGAAGATAATATAAGAAGATAAGATATAAGATAAGAAGATAAGATAAGAAGATAAGATAAGAAAAGAAGATAAGATAAGAAGATAAGACAAGAAGAAAAGATAAGAAGATAGGTTAAGATAAAATAGGAAGATAAGATAAGGAGATAAGAAGATAAGATAAGAAGATAAGATAAGACTTTAAACCTCACCGGAGTGATCGAATCGAGACTAATCTCTTAGGATTCGGAGGACAAACACTCCTAAGATAAGAAGATAAGATAAGAAGATATGATAAGAAGATATGATAAGATAAGAAGAATATATCATTGTACACAATAATGTTTTCTCAATAGTTGCCCACGAAACAGGATTGAAAAGTACAAGTTTTCTTTGGCGTATTGGTGTTGGAATAACATTTGTAGGTAGGTTTTGTTGATGGTGACGTGATGTAATAATATCACTAATATGTACGTTATGTTGATGGTGACGTGATGTAATAATATCACTAATATGTATGTTATGTTGATGGTGACGTGATGTAATAATATCACTAATATGTATGTTATGTTGATGGTGACGTGGTGTAATAATATCACTAATATGTACGTTTTGTTGATGGTGACGTGGTGTAATAATATCACTAATATGTATGTTATGTTGATGGTGACGTGATGTAATAATATCACTAATATGTATGTTATGTTGATGGTGACGTGGTGTAATAATATCACTAATATGTACGTTTTGTTGATGGCGACGTGATGTAATAATATCACTAATATGTATGTTATGTTGATGGTGACGTGATGTAATAATATCACTAATATGTATGTTATGTTGATGGTGACGTGATGTAATAATATCACTAATATGTATGTTATGTTGATGGTGACGTGATGTAATAATATCACTAATATGTATGTTATGTTGATGGTGACGTGATGTAATAATATCACTAATATGTACGTTATGTTGATGGTGACGATATAAAAATACAACTAATATGTACGTTTTGTTGATGATGAAATGATGTAGTAATAACTTTGTTAGGTAACTTTCGTCTAAGATTAGTTGAAGTTGTTATAACATGTCAACCCTTTACTTATATCATATTATATTCTGTATAAAAAAGCATTCCACTTTGTATCACCAATTGCAATACTTCAGAAAAAGAACGTTAATAAAATGACTCTAGTTGTATAGGAAATAATTTCTTACATTATCTTTTTTTATTTTTAAATGTATTATTTGTATGTCTTGGAAACGACGAAGAAAATGACATCTAATGGAAACAATGAAGACACATGACATCTGATAAAAAGTGAAGAAACTTGACATCTAATGGGAACGATGAAGACACGTGACATCTAATAAAAACACAGATATTTAAGAAATATATTTAACACAAATATTTAAAACAGATATGTAAGACATATATTAAACACGGATATTCAACACAGATATTTAAGAGATATTAAACACATATATTTAACACAGATTATATCATCAGTCTAATATTAGTTGAAAACTCAGTGTGACTGTAGTGCTTTACATTTGAGAAAACATTCACTCTGTCATTTCTTTGCTTACAGGTATCATCATTTATGTAATTGGCTTCAGCACTACCTGGTGGATTATCATCCATCGACATCCACGGCAAGGAGAGGATTATTCAGCTAATTACGGATTATGGAGGCATTGCATTCAAACAGTCTCTAGACATAACGTCACAGTTGTACGAGAATGGTGTACAACCGTAGACAACAATAGCTGTAAATACTTTTTGTACAAACATAGACAGTTACAGCTTTATATATTTTGTAAAACCATAGAGAGTGACAGATTTATATATTTTGTACAAACAATAGACAATGACAGATTTATATATTTTGTAAAACTATAGACAATGATGACATATTTATATATTTTGTAAAACCATAGACAGTGACAGCTTTATATATTTTGTACAACCATAGACATTGACAGATTTATATATTTTTTACAACCACAGACAATGACAGATTTATATATTTTGTACAACCACAGATAATGACAGATTTATATATTTTGTACAACCATAGACATTGACAGATTTATATATTTTGTACAACCACAGACATTGACAGATTTATATATTTTGTACAACCATAGACATTGACAGATTTATATATTTTGTACAACCACAGACAATGACAGATTTATATATTTTGTACAACCATAGACATTGACAGATTTATATATTTTGTACAAACAATAGACAATGACAGATTTATATATTTTGTACAACCATAGACAATAATGACATATTTATATATTTTGTAAAACCATAGACAGTGACAGCTTTATATATTTTGTACAAACAATAGACAATGACAGATTTATATATTTTGTACAAACAATAGACAATGACAGATTTATATATTTTGTACAAACAATAGACAATGACAGATTTATATATTTTGTACAACCATAGACAATGACAGATTTATATATTTTGTACAACCATAGACAATGATGACATATTTATATATTTTGTACAACCATAGACATTGACAGATTTATATATTTTGTACAACCATAGACATTGACATATTTATATATTTTGTACAACCATAGACAATGACAGATTTATATATTTTGTACAACCATAGACAATGATGACATATTTATATATTTTGTACAACCATAGACATTGACATATTTATATATTTTGTACAACCATAGACAATGATGACATATTTATATATTTTGTACAATCATAGACATTGACAGATTTATATATTTTGTACAACCATAGACAATGACAGATTTATATATTTTGTACAACCATAGACAATGATGACATATTTATATATTTTGTACAACCATAGACATTGACATATTTATATATTTTGTACAACCATAGACATTGACATATTTATATATTTTGTACAACCATAGACAATGATGACATATTTATATATTTTGTACAACCATAGACATTGACAGATTTATATATTTTGTACAAACAATAGACAATGACAGATTTATATATTTTGTACAACCATAGGCAATGATGACATATTTATATATTTTGTACAACCATAGACAATGATGACATATTTATATATTTTGTAAAACCATAGACAGTGACAGCTTTATATATTTTGTACAACCATAGACAATAATGACATATTTATATATTTTGTACAACCATAGACAACGATGACATATTTATATATTTTGTAAAACCATAGACAGTGACAGCTTTATATATTTTGTACAACCGTAGACATTGACAGATTTATATATTTTGTACAAACAATAGACAATGACATATTTATATATTTTGTACAACCATAGACAATAATGACAGATTTATATATTTTGTAAAACCATAGACAGTGACAGCTTTATATATTTTGTACAACCATAGACAATAATGACAGATTTATATATTTTGTACAAACAATAGACAATGACAGATTTATATATTTTGTACAACCATAGACATTGACAGATTTATATATTTTGTACAAACAATAGACAATGACAGATTTATATATTTTGTACAACCACAGACAATGACAGATTTATATATTTTGTACAACAATAGACAATGACAGATTTATATATTTTGTACAACCATAGACAATGACAGATTCATATATTTTGTACAAACAATAGACAATGACAGATTTATATATTTTGTACAAACAATAGACAATGACAGATTTATATATTTTGTACCACCATAGACAGTGACAGATTTATATATTTTGTACAAACAATAGACAATGACAGATTTATATATTTTGTACAAACAATAGACAATGACAGATTTATATATTTTGTACCACCATAGACAGTGACAGATTTATATATTTTGTACAACCATAGACAGTGACAGCTTTATATATTTTGTACTGCCAAAGACGGTGACAGCTTTATATATTTTGTACAAACAATAGACAATGACAGATTTATATATTTTGTACAACCATAGACAGTGACAGCTTTATATATTTTGTACTGCCATAGACGGTGACAGCTATTAATACTTTTGTACAACTATACACAAAAACAGCTTTATTCATCTATTTTGTACATTAATTTAATTAACAAGTACCTATAGCTTTACTATAACATATTATAGTCTTCTGTATTGTAGTCTCAAACTTAATAGTATCTTAATTTGTGTGGCCAACCAAATAGTCTCAGAATTGTGTGACCAACCAAATAGTCTTAGAATTGTGTGGCCAACCAAATAGTCTCAGAATTGTGTGGCCAACCAAATAGTCTCAGAATTGTGTGGCCAACCAAATAGTCTCAGAATTGTGTGGCCAACCAAATAGTCTCAGAATTGTGTGGCCAACCAAATAGTCTCAGAATTGTGTGGCCAACCAAATAGTCTCAGAATTGTGTGGCCAACCAAATAGTCTCAGAATTGTGTGGCCAACCAAATAGTCTCAGAACTGTGTGGCCAACCATATAGTCTCAGAATTGTGTTGCCAACCAAATAGTCTTAGAATTGTGTGGCCAACCAAATAGTCTCAGAATTGTTTTCCCAACCAAATAGTCTTAGAATTGTGTGGCCAACCAAATAGTCTCAGAATTGTGTGGCCAACCAATTAGTCTCAGATTTGTGTGGCCAACCAAATAGTCTCAGAATTATGTGGCCAACCAAATAGTCTCAGAATTGTGTGGCCAACCAAATAGTCTTAAAATTGTGTTGCCAACCAAATAGTCTTAGAATTGTGTGGCCAACCAAATAGTCTCAGAATTGTGTGGCCAACCAAATAGTCTCAGAATTGTTTGGCCAACCAAATAGTCTCAGAATTGTGTGGACAACCAAAAAGTCTCAGAATTATGTGGCCAACCAAATAGTCTCAGAATTGTGTGGCCAACCAAATAGTCTCAGAAGTCTGTGGCCAACCAAATAGTCTCAGAATTGTTTGACCAACCAAATAGTCTCAGAATTGTGTGGCCAACCAAATAGTCTAAGAATTGTGTGGCCAACCGAATAGTCTTAGAATTGTGTGGCCAACCAAATAGTCTTAGAATTGTGTGGCCTAACCATATAGTAATTTGTGAACGTCGAATTACCCACATCTATAGTGTAAAGATTTGAGCGGATTGGTCAGTGAGCTGACCTCACAATGACCTTATTACCTTTGACCATCAATTCACTAGTCTAGCAGAACTCATTAGATAGCTAACTTTTACTAATTAATTGAAATACTTTAAGCCTAGTTTAGTTCATGTCTTTATTTTAAAAACAAACACAAAGTTCAAAACATAGAAATCTGTAACTTCAAGTTTTTTTCTTTACTTAAAACTTTAAACTACATTAATTCAGCGCCTAATAATCTCATTCTCCCATGCCCCGTACCCATCTCTGTGTTTTCTTACAGTCTATGTTCCAACTGCTAAGGTTTTGTGTTCCCTGGGACTCATTTCTTGTTGTAGTGCTTTTCTAATTAGTCTTACTCTGCTTATACGTCATCACACGGTCATCATCACCATATCTGGAGGACTGCTTATTTGTGGAGGTAAAGAATTTGGTTTTTTGTTTTCAATGTGTACTACCACTAATGTAGAGTAGTTGACTATAGAGCCTCAGTGTGTACTACCACTAATGTAGAGTAGTTGACTATAGAGTCTCAGTGTGTACTACCACTAATGTAGAGTAGTTGACTATAGAGCCTCAGTGTGTACTACCACTAATGTAGAGTAGTTGACTATAGAGCCTCAGTGTGTACTACCACTAATGTAGAGTAGTTAACTATAGAGTCTCAGTGTGTACTACCACTAATGTAGAGTAGTTGACTATAGAGTCTCAGTGTGTACTACCACTAATGTAGAGTAGTTGACTATAGAGCCTCAGTGTGTACTACCACTAATGTAGAGTAGTTAACTATAGAGTCTCAGTGTGTACTACCACTAATGTAGAGTAGTTGACTATAGAGTCTCAGTGTGTACTACCACTAATGTAGAGTAGTTGACTATAGAGTCTCAGTGTGTACTACCACTAATGTAGAGTAGTTGACTATAGAGTCTCAGTGTGTACTACCACTAATGTAGAGTAGTTGACTATAGAGCCTCAGTGTGTACTACCACTAATGTAGAGTAGTTGACTATAGAGTCTCAGTGTGTACTACCACTAATGTAGAGTAGTTGACTATAGAGTCTCAGTGTGTACTACCACTAATGTAGAGTAGTTGACTATAGAGCCTCAGTGTGTACTACCACTAATGTAGAGTAGTTGACTATAGAGTCTCAATGTGTACTACCACTAATGTAGAGTAGTTAACTATAGAGTCTCAGTGTGTACTACCACTAATGTAGAGTAGTTAACTATAGAGTCTCAGTGTGTACTACCACTAATGTAGAGTAGTTCATTGGTTTGTGCTCCTTTATTTCTGTTAGGTTAAGAAAGCACTTTTTAAATTATTCCGTACACAGAATAGAGCATTTGCAATCACGTGACAAAAAGCCCGTGCTGTTTTTTTTTTACTTTGTCTAGTGGTGACAAATGGCAGCCTTATTACTTTAGGCTTAAGAAGGTTTTATTTTTTTAATACCATCATTTCAACAATATGACGTAAAAATATATAAAACACTGTCATGCTATAACAATTAACATTTAAAGCTAAATTAAAAACCATTATGTTCCGTAAGTGCAGAATATGTAATTGAAGATATCGATTGTCGAACGTTAGCCTTAACTTACTATCTAGAAGTAAAGCATAAGACATGTTGTGCACTGTTTCACAATAGCTATTGAACAACTATAAAAAAAACACTTCGTGGTCGGACTAGGCTACTAAGGGCTAGTATCACCGTTAAATATAAAGATTTATGGAAACAAATTCCTTTTATTTTGGGTGTAAAATAGACATGGTAAAGAACAATTTTTTGTCCACCATGTCTCCATCATGGCTTCTATTTACATAGTTACGTGACCTAAAAAACCTAAGCCACGCCTATTGCAAATGCTCTAATAACTTTTAATATGCATTTAAGCTTATAGTTATGGGGTGAAGGGAATAATGAATGTTCTAAATTCTAAAACAAGGGTCGGCAACCGGCGGCCTTCTGGTAGGCAGCTGGTGGCCTTCTCGTGGGCAACTGGTTGCCCTCTGGTGGGCAACTGGCGGCTCTCTGGTGGGCAACTGGCGGCTCTCTGGTGGGAAACTGGCGGCCCACCTGCGGGCAACCGGTGGTACTCTGGTGGGCAACTGGTGACTCTGGTGGGCAACTGGTGGCCCTCTGGTGGGCAACAGGCGGGCCTCTGGTGGGCAACTGGTGGCCATCTGGTGGGCGACTTTTCGGCCCTTGAGCCACTACAGTTTGTTATTAATTCCTTGTATTTAAAATATAAATAAAAGATCAGAACGTTTGGCACATCTTTTGATATCAAATCCCTAAGTTCTAAAATATTATGTGGTGGTATAAAGTATAAATGAACCTTATCGAGCAGAACACATCGAGCTTGGACCCTACTTGACACCAAACGTAACCCGAACACTGTTCGCGAACGAACCGAACCTAAACTTCAAAATCATTGAGCACCTATACCACCCGCACCCCCCTGAAAGTATTTGTTCACCATATTTGAACATTTATAAAACGTCATCTGTCAGCACACACAAAATAATAGTTTTACAATGAAATTATCAAAACAAAAAAGTTTGACTCTATTGACTTAATTGACTCCAGGCATTTATCGTCTGTATTGTTTCAGCCATGTTGGCGACCGTTGGTGCGGGAATGTATGCAGGCAAACTTGGCGAACACGAGGACAGTGTTAGTCCTGGCTTTTCCATTTTCTTTGCATTGATTGGTTGTATTTTACTGATTCTTGGCGGAGGAGTACATTTGATGTCTGCTGGGCGTGGCTACACTTCAATAAATTGATCATTAAAAGACTTCAATTGATGTTCTACTTTCAACCTACATTATATATAAATATGATTATAACTTTGCATTGTTTTCAAAACTGTAAATATATTTTTATAATGACAAATGGAAGAAAATGCAAGCAAACCATTTGAATGTATTTTTTTAAAATTTACTGTTGAATGATAAATTAAATATAATCAATACACATTTGATGGAATTTCTGTATTACTTGTGTATGGCTACATTTGAATGAGCTTGTGAATGTCTTATTTTAATATATCATTTGATAATAAACGTAGGCCTATTGTTTTAATATACAATTGGATTATGAATAGGCCTATATTATTTTAACATAAACATTATTAGTTTGATATACAATTGAATAATCATTGTATACATTTAGCATGTCAATAAAATTGTTCGAATCCTTGTGACGGTTAGGATTTTTTCCCGGGACAGGGGGGTGTCCCTGAGTCTACACAGCTCTGATGGGTAACTGACATTAATTAAGGTGAAGTAAAGGCGGCTGGGCATTATGCTGACAATCAGCTTAGATCAGCAGAGACTCTTGTCCTATAGGACAGGGGTCGGCAACCTACGGCACGCGTACCACACCTGGCACGCTGAGTGATTTTCAATGGCACGCGGAAGACCACCCAAAAAGTCTCTTCTATAAGAAATTGAGTGCTAAAGCATAATGACTTTAAAGCTGTTGGCACGCTGAATGAGTTAGAAATCCTTCTTTGGCACACTACTGTTTAAAGGTTGCCTATCCCCTTCTATAGGTCACCATTGCAGACTCTTATCATATCGGACACCATTAGCCTAGATCTGCAGAGACTCGTGTCCTATAGGACACCATTAGCTTAGATTGCAGAGACTCGTGTCCTATAGGACACCATTAGCTTAGATCTACACAGACCCTTGTCCTATAGGACACACTTAGCTTAGATCTGCAGACTCTTGTCCTATAGGACACAATTAGCCTAGATATGCAGAGACTCTTGTCCTATAGGACACCATTAGCTTAGATCTGCATAGACTCTTGTCCTATAGGACACCATTAGCCTAGATATGCAGAGACTCTTGTCCTATAGGACACCATTAGCTTAGATCTGCAGAGACTCTTGTCCTATAGGACACACTTAGCTTAGATCTGCAGACTCTTGTCCTACAGGACACCATTAGCCTAGATATGCAGAGACTCTTGTCCTATAGGACACCATTAGCTTAGATCTGCAGAGACTCTTGTCCTATAGGACACCATTAGCCTAGATATGCAGAGACTCTTGTCCTATAGGACACCATTAGCTTAGATCTGCAGAGACTCTTGTCCTATAGGACACACTTAGCATAGATCTGCAGACTCTTGTCCTACAGGACACCATTAGCCTAGATATGCAGAGACTCTTGTCCTATAGGACACCATTAGCTTAGATCTGCAAAGACCCTTGTCCTATAGGACACACTTAGCTTAGATCTGCAGAGACCCGTGTCCTATAGGACACCATTAGCTTATGTCTCCAGAGACTCTTGTCCTATAGGACACCATTAGCTTAGATCTGCAGAGACACTTGTCCTATAGGACACCATTAGCTTAGATCTGCAAAGACCCTTGTCCTATAGGACACCATTAGCTTAGATCTGCAAAGACCCTTGTCCTATAGGACACACTTAGCTTAGATCTGCAGAGACCCGTGTCCTATAGGACACCATTAGCTTATGTCTCCAGAGACTCTTGTCCTATAGGACACCATTAGCTTAGATCTGCAGAGACTCTTGTCCTATAGGACACCATTAGCTTAGATCTGCATAGGACACCAATTTATCTTTGACAGTTGGTGGGATGTGGTATGCCCTATTAGTCTAAAATATATTCCCGAGATCATCAGCTAAATCTCCCAACTGTTGTCGATACTGGTTGCCTTTAAATCCCACTATACTACAGCCATGCCCCCCCCCCCCACACACACACACAGGAGCTTGCTTGTATTGTATTACACCACTCTATAATATTTAAGGAACATTACGGTTGAATTGTCTCAATGACTCGGAAAACGTAAGTGGGACTCGCAATTCTTCTTACTTCAAATATGTTCAAAATATATTGAAACAATTTGACGGGTGGGGATTTAATTAAACTGAGTAACGTAGCTAGGGCAGCAGGGTAAAGGCTAATATTGCAAGGTAAGGTGAGAGCTATGGGGGGGGGGGGGGGCAATGGTGCATGTGAAGGGAGGGGTGCAATTACGGCTAATTCTGAACTAGTGTTTACTTTCACCATAATGAATCGAATAAACTAATACATCATCTAATTTTAATATAGTGGAATTAGTGGAAACATATAAATTAAGATAAGATAAGATTGCTTTATTGATCCAAATAAATGGAAATTTGAGTACATAAATTCCGTCTTTCAACATACTTAAAACAATATTAAAGAACCATTTGTACTCAAACACAATAGACATTCGCGCAAACTATCATACCATGTTTTATCATACAAGAAAAAAAGTAGGACTATCAGCTATTGAACCATTGTATTTCCTGGCTGAAAGATTATTCTTTTGAAAGAGTCTCACTGTTCACTGATAGTGGAACTAAAGAGTTCCTAAATCTCTCTGATCTTGCCCTTATTGAAAGAAGCCGACCACTTCGACTAGATATTATGTAACTACCATGAAATTGATTTGTATAAATATTTATAAGTCTTAATTAGGCAAAGTGTGACCTATTGCTTCATTTATTGTCAATAATGAAACGGCTTGACAAAACAAATACTCAACATGTTCAAAAACATTTCTATGAAACGTTAAAATTATAGGCTACAATTTAGAACAGCTTAAAATGGTCATAAATTCTTCTTCTTCTTCTTTATGTGCCAGGTCTGGAACAGACATCGGCGGTCATGACTCTCCATTCTTTCCTGTTGTTAGCTTTTTGCAGAAAGTTATTATTACTTATGTTGTTGTTCGTGACCCATTCGTTCAGGCTTTCTACATATGTTAGCCTTTGTCTTCCTCTGTCTCTCTTACCAGATATTTTCCCACACAAAGCCAGTCTTTCTATACCATTTTTCCTATAGATGTGTCCTAGAAATTTCATCTGTCTATTCCTAATGGTGTTAATGAGTTCTCTTGAGGTACATGCTGTTTTCAACACCTCTGCATTAGATTTCTTTTCAGTCCATGATATTCTCATCATCCTTCTTAGAAACCACATTTCTACTGCCTCCAATCTTTTCCTTGTTTCATTATCAATAGTCCAACATTCACATCCATATAGAAGAACAGACCTGGCATTGATTTTGATGATCTTACAGCATTTCTGAAACGGTGTTGAATCAATATGTAGTCGATGGTCATAAATTAATGTTTAATATTTAGAAATATAACTTTCTAAAGCTATAATATGAATGCTAATGGAATGTATTAATTGTTAGAATTATTTCAATTTCTCAAACAGCCTAAATCGTATGTTTATTTAATCAAAAGGCAAAAGCCCTAGACTCTACTAGGCTATATCTTTAGAGTAGCCCTATATAGCCTACTATGTAGGCCTACTAGAGTCGATTAACTGTAAAACGTTCACATAAAAAAAAGATAGACTAGGTGAGTAATTGTCTAACGCCGTAAGATTTTACGTTTCATAACCATGTAACTTTGAATAAATTAACTCTGTTTATAAACAACTAACAGTATTATAATGAAGTATTTTTTTTTTACTTGCAATTGATAATTTTATGAAAAGCCGAAAAGAACTTATGTGGTAGAGGCTTAGTTGTGTCCCTTGAAAATGTTGCCTATCAACGAAAATGAGCGTCTTCCTGCTCTTCCTGTCCTGACGTGCTAATATACTAATGCATTGAAAAATGTCTTTAATTTCTTGAAACTTCTGCACAACTTTGGGATTTAAATCAACCGAAAGTATGTTATTGTACTAATCCCACAATTTCGCTAATACTATATTTAATGCATTTCGTTTTAAACCCTATTTTATTATTTACTCATAAAGTCAATAATTTTTAAAATGTATAGGCCTATAAATATATATAGACTAGTAAAAGTATATACTCAGCCTTGTCTCTGCTATATTGCTATATTGCTATATTGCTGCATCATGAAAGTAGAATTTGAAGTTTAAAATTAGAAGTAAACAATTTAAACATCCTCAAAGTATGCTAAGTAATGATCCCAAGCGTGCATCCAGATTGTATGATAACTGACTGTGAATGCTGTGATCAGTATTAAATTTCAAATGTAGGCCTATCTTAATTGACAATTAAATTGATATTGTCATGTTAGGCCTACATGTTTTTTTTTATGAATATTTTAATTGGCTTACTATTATATTGTCTTTTAATATAATACATTTTTAAAATGGTAATAAGAATGTATGCTTTTCTTAGCCCTAACTGTCCAAAGCATAAAATAAAAAACATAAAAATACACTTTCAAGCTTGCAATATATTTACTACTAAAAGTCCTTTTTTGGCAATTTAGTCTTAAAAGAGATATTTGTAATGAATTGTTTTGGCTTTTTAAATATTTATTTATCAGTCTTAACCCTTTAACTACCGTAGGTTTTTAATATAAATATTTTCTGACTTTGCATACTTTTACCATTTCTTTATTTGTTTATGACGTCAATGTGATTAATGATCACTTAGGAGTTTTCTATTGAAAATCATAATTCTGCTTTGATAAATAGTCATACAAACAAATGTTTGCATATGTATCCTAATCAATACAAGAGAGCAAATTGCATAAAATTCTATGATTAAAAAGAAAAAAGCAACTCATTCAGACTTTACTCTGACTTTCTAACTTTATTTTTCTAATTGAAATAAAAAATATACTTCTTTTTAAAAAACAGAGAATTGTTTTATCTAAGTTGCAGTACAAATTTTAAAGACTGTAAGCAAAAGGTGACTTTAAATGGCTGATAAAATATCTGAACCCTTGGGGGCCCAGACTCCTGACGTACATGAATGGAGTAGGTCACTCCGCTCTCCAAGCCCGTGCCGTGGGCAGCACCCAAATCAAAGTTTTGATAATCTCTCCAAAACATTGAGATCTCAATCTCCATCACCAAGACGTTCCAGGGACAGATTTCGAAGACAGTCACAAAGTCCACCCACTACTTCCACACTTAAAGGTATCAAAATTTTAATTAATTAAAATATAAAAAATACTTTAAAGCTTTTACATTTTTTTGAATAACTATGAAAATCTTTAATGTTTTTTTTAGTAGACAAAAATTATGACAGTTTCAAAACATTCTTCTTTATTTCAATTGTTTCATTTATTTTTATATTTTTTTCTTTTTTGTTGCCTTCCCAAATGATTTTATCTGCTTTTTCAAAATTATTATAAAAATAATTAAATGTTCAAAGTTTGGAATAGTTAACATAACTTAGTTAATTTTGTAATTAAGTCAAATTGCCATATAGCTGGAACAATAAAGCGATCTTATTCTTTACATAAGGATGCTTTAGATATATAAACATTTATAGCTTTTTGTCAACCTTTTTATATTCAATTTATGTAAGGTGCGAAATATTTATAGTAAATGGGTTCCATATGTGGATGCTAACAAAATTTGAAATTTAATTTTTGGTTTTGCAACCGATCATCAGTTTTGAAATTTTCAAAGCTAATTTTTGGTTTAGTTCCAGAGTAATCATGATTTTTTTATTCTGAAGGAAATATTTTACAATAACCATGTTGGATGTACACAAAACAATGCATAAAATGGCTTGCAAACTCTAATTTAAACAGAAATTAGACATAACATTGTTTTTAATTGTTAAATCTTACCACAAACAACACCAAACCAATTGTGAAGTAAAAAGAAACATCAGTCTTCTGTGTATCCTTTTGATGTAGGCTTAGGCATCCTTTTGATGTAGGCTTAGGCATCCTTTTGATTTTTGATGTAGGCTTAGGCATCTATTTGATGTAGGCTTAGGCATCCTTTTGATGTAGGCTTAGGCATCCTTTTGATGTAGGCTTAGGCATCCTTTTGATGTAGGCTTAGGCATCCTTTTGATTTTTGATGTAGGCTTAGGCATCTTTTTGATGTAGGCTTAGGCATCCTTTTGATGTAGGCTTAGGCATCCTTTTGATATATGCTTAGGCATCCTTTTGATGTAGGCTTATGCATCCTTTTGATTTTTTATGTAGGCTTAGGCATCTTTTTTATGTTGGCTTAGGCATCCTTTTGATGTAGGTTTAGGCATCATTTTGATGTAGGCATACCGTGGTGCTGTACTTACTTAAGATGCAAAAACTGAATTTTCCTACTGAAACTAAATCTTTTCAGACAGTTGTGTCTGGGTTTTTATTCAAAGTAAATAAATATTCTTTTAATTTACTGCTACATGAAACATCCACTGTTCTATATTATATGTTTCAATTCTAAATTTGTGTATAATTTATTTTTTATCTATCAAATGAGAGAGTATGCATGTGTTTCTTGTGATTCCAGTCACTGGCAATGACTCACAAAGCCTTGAATGCAAAGTTTTCTGTAAATCAGTTGGTCACTTGGCTAACAATCACATTATTTTACCAGATCCAAAAATAAGTTTATTAAAGAAAAAAAAATGTAATACAAACTAACAAAACAAACACAAAAAGAAAATGTCAAACTTTGTTTCCATACATTAAAGTTTAATTTAAACCCTGTTTATATGTTTAAGTCAAAGTTAAAATAGAAATGGTCCTATCTTTTAAATAAAATTAGATTTTAACAGTTATTTATTTATTATAGAAGAAACATCACAGTTCTGGCTTTGATTTCATGAATGACCAGGGGTAGGGGGGAGTAAACTGAAAAGTAATTTAAAGTTGAATTTTTTTTGCAAATAAAAATTGGTTTTTAAGAAAAATAGCAATATTTACATCCTGATTTCAATATTTTTTTATTTCTTGTCAATGATAATTGACCTATTTATCTTTTTACTGTAGCCTATAAATAAAATGATTCATAAAAATGTATAAACATATGCACAGTGGTAGTGCATTTCCCTGGCCTACTGAAGGTCCTGTGTTTGAATCCTGTTGAAGGCTAGGATTTGTTCTCAGGGCCACAGGCTGTCCCTGAGTCTACCCAGCTCTGATGGGTACCTGACATTAGTTGGGGTAAAGTAAAAGGTTAGTGCATAGTGCTGGCCACACAATCACCTAGTATGCAGTGGCAGGAGAAACAGGTGAACGCTGCTTCACCGGACCTACGGTTCAATTTGGTCAGACAGGATACTTTCTTTTACTTTAGGTCATCAAATCGGGGTACAGTGGCAGAGCGGCAGCGCGTTCTCATGGCGTACTATAGTTCCTGTATTCAAATCCTGGTGAAGGCAAGAATTCGCTCTCACAATATAAGGGTGTCCCTGTGTCTACCCAGCTCTGATGGGTACCTGAGATTAGTTGGGTTAAAGTAAAGGTGTCTGTACATTGTGCTGGCCACACAATCACCTAGTAAGTCCCTGTGTCTACCCAGCTCTGATGGTACCTGAGATTAGTTGGGTTAAAGTAAATCCGGCTAGAATGTGGCGGCCACAGAAACTGGTGAATGCTGCTTCACCGGCCCTATGGATCAATTTGGACTGACAGGATACTTTACTAGATCATCAACAGAGTCTTTCCTATTGTCAGCTATTCATCCCCAGCCTTCATTGCACACTCAGCCCCTAGCCATTCTAATTACTTTTATGTTTTTTTGTCTGTAGTGTGTTGACAAAGATCTTACAACATTTGATAGAGCAGCTGGCCCAGGGGCAGAGTTTAGTATTGCTTACTGAAGGTCCATTTTTTTTAAATCTTGTAATTGTTAGGCTTTGTCTCATCACTAGAGTCCCCATTAAGTACACCTACTATTAATAAATAAATATCCTTCACTGCATCTGACTGAAAACATAGTACTGGTCACATAATCAATTGGTTGCATTTGGTACAATTATCAAACAGGGGATCTGCTGAAAAAGTCATCAATGAAAAAATCCAGCGTTGTCACTGGCCTACGTAAGAGCTTAGGAAGTAGCCTAACTGCCGACCTAAGTATGAGTGGGTAGGTAATGTATAGTCTCTAATAGAGTTTTTTATTTGTTTGATAGTAGATAGACTTCTCAACTGGTATGGCACATCAGTGCCAAATAGTAAAAAGACTTCTCAGCTGGTAGGGCACATCAGTGCCAAATAGTAAATAGACTTCTCAGCTGGTAGGGCACATCAGTGCCAAATAGTAAAAAGACTTCTCAGCTGGTATGGCACAACAGTGCCAAATAGTAAATAGACTTCCCAGCTGGTATGGCACATCAGTGCCAAATAGTAAATAGACTTCTCAGCTGGTATGGCACATCAGTGCCAAATAGTAAATAGACTTCTCAGCTGGTATGGCACATCAGTGCCAAATAGTAAAAAGACTTCTCAGCTGGTATGGCACAACAGTGCCAAATAGTAAATAGACTTTCCAGCTGGTATGGCACATCAGTGCCAAATAGTAAATAGACTTCTCAGCTGGTAGGGCACATCAGTGCCAAATAGTAAAAAGACTTTTCAGCTGGTATGGCACAACAGTGCCAAATAGTAAATAGACTTCCCAGCTGGTATGGCACATCAGTACCAAATAGTAAATAGACTTCTCAGCTGGTATGGCACATCAGTGCCAAATAGTAAATAGACTTCTCAGCTGGTATGGCACATCAGTGCCAAATAGTAAATAGACTTCCCAGCTGGTATGGCACATCAGTGCCAAATAGTAAATAGACTTCTCAGCTGGTAGGGCACATCAGTGCCAAATAGTAAAAAGACTTCTCAGCTGGTATGGCACATCAGTGCCAAATAGTAAAAAGACTTCTCAGCTGGTATGGCACATCAGTGCCAAATAGTAAATAGACTTCTCAGCTGGTATGGCACATCAGTGCCAAATAGTAAAAAGACTTCTCAGCTGGTATGGCACAACAGTGCCAAATAGTAAATAGACTTCCCAGCTGGTATGGCACATCAGTGCCAAATAGTAAAAAGACTTCTCAGCTGGTATGGCACATCAGTGCCAAATAGTAAAAAGACTTCTCAGCTGGTATGGCACATCAGTGCCAAATAGTAAAAAGACTTCTCAGCTGGTATGGCACATCAGTGCCAAATAGTAAATAGACTTCCCAGCTGGTAGGGCACATTTCTGATATAGCTAACCTGCTTTATTTTTTAAATGTGGTGGTCAGTAGATGGACTGGCCATCTTAAAGATATCTGGTTTACAGAAAAAGCGCAAACTAAAATGATGGCTGTGTTTTTTTTCTGGTGTGAAAGTCCTTTGAGTTTACACAGTGCCATTGAATATGTTGAGCTATTACTTCAAAAAAAGTTGAGACTTTAAGAAAAATATATATTAGAAACTATAGATCTCCCTCTTTCTCCATGTATTTATCTTTACAGTACCTTTTGTAAACTATTTATGTTTCTCTTTCATATTTACACAAATAATTTTATCTAACATTTTTAAGTTATCTAATTTATAATATTTCTCTAATAAATATAATTTCTGTAAGGAAAATCTAAGACTTATTGAATGCAACTTGTAACATATTACCAAAATTCTATTTTATTTCATGTGAAATTAATATTTTATCATTCCAGTAAACTGAACAAGTCCATGGGGAACTTGGGCAATATTGAAGCTGAATATATAAAAAATCTTCAGCAGCAAATTTATTTCCTTGAATTGGAGGCTAACTACCTGTATCCTCAACTAAAAAGTTTTATGCTCAAACACTTTAAAGGTCTTAAAAATGACCATTACTGTCTTAAAAAATAATTTCGTTAAACTTTATAGCCTCAAATTGTGGCATAGCTAATTTTACCATTTCAAAAAAAGTTTTATTGAACACAAATAAATGTAAGACACAAACTGTGAAATATTCTAAAAAGTGAGACATATACCATAATTGGCTGGAGCTGATCTGAATTTTTTGAAGTCCTGGAAGTCAATCTAGGTGAAAATTACTTTTTTTTAAAATCCAAATGAAAAGTATTCCATTTCTGAATTATTTTTATTGTGTGATTTAAAAAAATATTAAATGTAGTAAAAGAATTTATTTGTCAAGAACGGTTATAAAAACAAATTATTTCATACAAGTGTAGAAATGTATTTATTTAATACAATATTTCATATGTAGAAATGTATTTATTTAATACAATATTTCATACAAATGTAGAAATGTATTTTTTTAATACAATATTTCATACAAATGTAGAAATGTATTTATTTAATACAATATTTCATACAAATGTAGAAATGTATTTATTTAATACAATATTTCATACAAATGTAGAAATGTATTTATTTAATACAATATTTCATACAAATGTAGAAATGTATTTATTTAATACAATATTTCATACAAATGTAGAAATGTATTTATTTAATACAATATTTCATACAAATGTAGAAATGTATTTATTTAATACAATATTTCATACAAATGTAGAAATGTATTTATTTAATACAATATTTCATACAAATGTAGAAATGTATTTATTTAATACAATATTTCATACAAATGTAGAAATGTATTTATTTAATACAATATTTCATACAAATGTAGAAATGTATTTATTTAATACAATATTTCATACAAATGTAGAAATGTATTTATTTAATACAATATTTCATACAAATGTAGAAATGTATTTATTTAATACAATATTTCATACAAATGTAGAAATGTATTTATTTAATACAATATTTCATACAAATGTAGAAATGTATTTATTTAATACAATATTTCATACAAATGTAGAAATGTATTTATTTAATACAATATTTCATACAAATGTAGAAATGTATTTATTTAATACAATATTTCATACAAATGTAGAAATGTATTTATTTAATACAATATTTCATACAAATGTAGAAATGTATTTATTTAATACAATATTTCATACAAATGTAGAAATGTATTTATTTAATACAATATTTCATACAAATGTAGAAATGTATTTATTTAATACAATATTTCATACAAATGTAGAAATGTATTTATTTAATACAATATTCTTAACAGTGCTCTATAGTGTTATAATTATGTTATTTAAAAATACACAAGTTTTGTGTAAACTACCTTGAACAATTATTTTTAACCCAACCATATGCAAATCCATTTATAAATATTATCTAGGCTACTAAACCATTCCTATCTAATACCTGATGATTTTGATTCTAAGCTGTAAGGTAATCTAAAACATCTTTCGGTAGAGTACTAAACATTCTGTAATAAAGTATTGTGAGATGTTTCATTGGTTGAATAGATCAGATTGTAGCAACATTGTCTATAGAGACAAAGGGCATTTAATTAAAGCTGTGCTTCTCATGTTGGAGTTGTGGGCCCTTAACCTCATCAGACGTGAACAGGCAAGGAAAGCCACAGAGATGCATCCACAGATGACTTTTGAAGCAGAAAAAATGTTGCAAAAGCTGAGAGTAAATATAAATGTTATTCTATTCACTAACTTTCTTAAACTCTGAATATAAATGTTATTCTATTCACTGACATTCTTAAACTCTGAATATAAATATTATTCTATTCACTGACATTCTTAAAATCCAACTATAAATGTTTTTCTATTCACTAACTTTCTTAAACTCTGAATATAAATAGATTCACTAATTTTCTTAAATTCCCATTTAAATGTTATACTATTCACTAATCTACTCAAACTACCCATAAATATGCCCCTTGTATAATGTTTAAAAAAAGATTTTTATTACATATTTCTTAAAACCTTTACTAAAGACCACATTTACCTGTTGCTCCAATAAAATATTTACTTGTGACAGTGTGAAGTTTATTTCACTCTAATATTTATAAACAGCTGGAATATTAAATATAAAGAGCGTAATTTATATGTTGTTGTTATTTTTAACACTGTTGTTAATCTATTGAGAAAGTCATGCTCTGTTTGTTTTCAATAAGGAAATGCAAACTCAAATAGACAACATGGACATGGAGATGAAAAGAAAAGAATCCAGCATTGGAATTCACTCTTCTGAAAAAGAAAGATTACAGGAACAACTACAACATGTGCAAGGTGAATCACTTGTACACCTTTTTCTAAACTTTGACATAATGATTGAATAACTGACCTGTATAAATAGTTCAGCATAATGTTTATGCTTTTCTTTTATTTTTTCACACTTTGAGTTTTTTTTTAATTGTATCAAGAAGAAAATTTCACTTTCATAGATCTCTCTGCACCTGATACATTATTCTTTTTATTATACAGCAGAAAGTACATAAGTACATAAGTTCAAGATTTAAATTCTTCTTTCAAACATACTTCAAGTGGCTTGAGTTATTATAGTTATTCTTGTGAACAAGCACCCATACGGGGGCAGCGTTGCAATATTTTCATTACATTTATATTTAGCTTCATATTACATCCATTTTACATTCTCAAATTAAATTGGCTGCATTTACATCAACCTTATATTTCACTATATAAAAATAATTTGCTTTCAATTCACCATTAGATAATCATCTGAGAGAGAAACGTCTTTTAACTGATGAATTGGTTACCATGAAGAAAGATAAGGACAGACTACAGAGGGAATTGGCTCATAAAGATGAACAGCTGCTGGAGGCCAAGACAGAGATTGATAAAAGTTCACTGGCCTGGAAGAATGCTGAGCTAAAAATAAACACTCTAAAAGCACAAGTGAGACACAAATTAATTTCATATTGGCTTATATAAACCTGAGTTTATTTCTGATTTTGTGAAATATATTGACCAGTAGGCTTGCTCTGCTTTGCCCATAGCATATTCCATTGGGGGAATATCATACGCGACATTGAATCACTAATATGTGGTAGTGCTACAAGCACCTCAATTAAAGGGGTGCAATAGCTGACTACGTGCTCATCTGAGGTTGACACGATGACCTCTTGGATGTTATTCTATGTCTGGTTTAGAACAAGGCTTAGAACAAGGTTTAGAACAAGGTTTAGAACAAGGTTTAGAACAAGGTTTAGAACAAGGTTTAGAACAAGGTTTAGAACAAGGCTTAGAACAAGGTTTAGAACAAGGTTTAGAACAAGGTTTAGAACAAGGTTTAGAACAAGGCTTAGAACAAGGTTTAGAACAAGGTTTAGAACAAGGTTTAGAACAAGGTTTAGAACAAAGTTGTCTCCTTCCCACCCCCACATCTCACAATGAGCATAGGGTTTTGCCGGGCCTGGAGTCATGACAGGAGTTGTTCTACCAGTTGTCTCTGTTTTCATTTTACTGCTACTGTATATAATATACTCATTTTTTATATATGAATATATATGAATATATCTTTTGATGTTTGACTTGTACAACTCAATGTTCAGTTAGAAATATGAATATATATATTGCTGTTTGACTTGTACAACTCAATGTTCAGTTAGAAATATGAATATATATATTGCTGTTTGACTTGTACAACTCAATGTTCAGTTAGAACAGAGAATTGAGCAGCATAATTTAACTCAACTTGGACTGGAAGAAAAAAGGGCCCAATTGCTGACCACTGAAACCCAGCTGCGAGAGACGGAAGAGAGATATTTTTCCAGTACAGTGACACTCAAGGACAAGCTGACCCAGGACTTGAGAGTAAGTACAACTGCTATTTTGTTACAGTGTTTTTCATTTAAGTTGAAATTGAATATTTTTACCAGCCTACAGCATCATATGTCAACTTTTTTTATATGAAATATTATCTATGTTTTTCTTTGACATGTTTTGTTTGTATCATTAATGCAGAATAAATGAGTTTATAATTGATCGATCTATTTCACATTGTCTAAAAGAAACAAAAATTGACATAAACAACAAAAATACAACTAAAAATGTTGTCACAACAAAATATGTGACATATACAACTAAACCTGTGACATACACAACTAAACTGTGACATATACAACTAAAAATGTGTCATGTACAACAAAATCTTTGACACATACAACTAAACCTGTGACATATACAACTAAAATGTGACATATACAATTAAACCTGTGACATATACAACTAAACCTGACATATACAACTAAACCTGTGACATATACAAATAAACCTGTGACATATACAAATAAACCTGTGACATAAACAACTAAAATGTGACATATAAAGTTAAACATGTGACATATACAACTAAACCTGACATATACAACTAAACCTGTGACATATACAACTAAACCTGACATATACAACTAAACCTGTGACATATACAACTAAAATATAACATATACAATTAAACCTGTGACATATACAACTAAAATGTGACATATACAATTAAACCTGTGACATATACAACTAAACCTGACATATACAACTAAACCTGTGACATATACAACTAAACCTGACATATACAACTAAACCTGTGACATATACAACTAAAATATAACATATACAATTAAACCTGTGACATATACAACTAAACCTGTGACATATACAACTAAACCTGTGACATATACAACTAAAATGTGACATATACAATTAAACATGTGACATATACAACTAAACCTGTGACATATACAATTAAACCTGTGACATATACAACTAAACCTGACATATACAACTAAACCTGTGACATATACAACTAAGCATATGACATATACAACTAAATCTGTGACATAAACAACTAAACCTGTGTCATTTCACAAGTCAAACAATAGTCTAGTGCTAGAAATAACCAAAGGTACCTGGTTTTGAATCCAGATAAAAACAACAGGATTATTCTCCAAGTCTGAAGGGTTTGCCTGATTCTATTCAGACATAAGAAAAGGCAGCTAGGCATTGTGCTAGCAACACACTCCCACTGTAAGCCATTACCACAGACACTAGTGAATGCTGAATCACTAGCCATATATTATACCAACAAGGGAGTTTTTTTTTAAACAAATTTCACATGAAATCATTGAGTGGTGTTTGCACACATTATAAATGTGTTTTATTTGAAATCATTGAGTTGTGTTTATTACATACATTTTAAATGTGTTTTATTTAAAAGCATTGAGTTGCGTTTATTACATAGGCTACATTATAAATGTGTTTTATTTAAAAGCATTGAGTTGCGTTTATTATACATTATATAAATCTGTTCCATTTGAAAGGATGAGTTGCGTTTATTGCATCAGAAATTGAAAGAAACTGAACTGAGTGCTGAGAAGGACAGATTTTTGAGAGATAAAATTTCTGATGAAACGGCCAATTTAGTCAAAGAGAACTCAACTTTAAATCAGAGAGTTTTGGAGTTAACAAGACAATTAGACAGGGTAAACATATACATATATTTATTCAATTTAACAAGAAAACTAATATATATAATATCTATAGTTAATATTTAGACTACAAGTATTTATTTACTTATTGTTTGAATGAAATATTATAATAATTAATTCTTGATGATTGAATTTGTATTAGAATTAGCAAAAAAAAAAAGAAATTTAATGTCAGTATAGTGTATTTTCATTCATTGTCAATTATTTAGAGTTACAATAATTTAATCCAAACCGACTCTATATGTTCTTATTCTTGTGAATATCCAAAGGAAAAGGAACTAAGGGACACTACTGATCAGCGCCATCTTCAAAGCATCGGTGAGATGGTCTCCCTTAAGGACCGTCTGCAGGAGATTGACAGGCTTAGAGATGAGTTACGTCTGGAGAAAGAAAGGTCAAGGCAATATTTAGAGCAGGTCACTATCTTTGTCTAAACTATAATTAAAGTAAAATTTAAATTAAAGACTAATTGGGCTAATGTGACTTGTGTTTCTTCATCAGAAAATAAAAAGTATCTTAGGAGTGTTACACCCTGCGTACAAATTTGATGTCCTCCAAACCTTAAAAACAATTTTACAACTCATCTGAATTGAACTCCCACCTTAATATCATCATCAAAGTTAACTTAATTTGACCATTTTAACGCAAACAATAATCAAATAAATATAATAATCAAATAAATATAATAATCAAATAAATATAATAATCAAATAAATATAATAATCAAATAAGTATAATAATCAAATAAGTATAATAATCAAATAAGTATAATAATCAAATAAATATAATAATCAAATAAGTATAATAATCAAATAAGTATAATAATCAAATAAATATAATAATCAAATAAGTATAATAATACAAAGTTATAACCACATTTGATTTCTTTTGATATATTTATAAGAAAAGCTTACCTACCTTTTTTAAAATCAAGAAAGTTATAAAATTATTTTTTATAAAGATTGTTGTTTTTTTTAAATATTTTTTTATCCTACTGAAGAGTGTAAACATTTATATAAATATTTGAATAAATTTTACTTTTGCTAGAATTTTGTTTCTTTACAAATGTGGGATTACCATTTTCTAGATTTGAACTGCCTCCTTTCAGTCTACAGCTTCATGTGACCAGAAAACTTAACTGACATAATTAGGTCTAAAAACCACTAGGCCCCCAGTTAAATACTAAAGGCTTAGAAGGCAATGTTTATGCCTTGCCCCCATTCACTGTGCAAGCGTTGAGTTTAGCCCCATTGTTGGAATAATACAAAAATGAAAAGGTCTATAGTAGTGTCAATTTATCTGACATGAAGGATTATGGGATTATTGTTTAGTGCTAATGTTATTGTTTAAGAGAAGGTTTGTTTGTTTTCCTCTCCAGCTTACCAATGAAGAGTCAACACATAAGAGAACAGATCTACAATTCAACACCCTGAAGTCTCGTCTGACAGAAAGTGAAGGAATGCGGAGTGTAATAGAGTCAGAAAATGAGCAACTAAAGAAAGACAAGATACTTCTTGTTGACCATGTAGCGGAGATTCAAAGAAAGGTTTGTACTTCTGGTCATCACTATGTTTTATATATAAATGTATGTATGTGTGTGTGTGTGTGTAGACATCCATATGGTTGTAAAGTAGATTTATTTCTTGATACATGTGATTCAATATTAATAGTGATTGTTTAGTTAAATGTACATCCTGCAATGTTAAGGAATTGTGTTAATATTTATATTCTTTCTTACTCATTTCTTGAATTAGACAGTTCTGGATAAGGTTCCTTGTTGTCTTCATAGGAAGATACATAGTTCAGTTATTAAGAGTTCTTACTGCTATGTATTATATAATTGCTATTGTACAGCTTACTTGCGACTGCTACCCCTATTGGCCGCCATCAAGGGCTCTCCAGCCATCCCAGTCCTGAGCTAGTCTTTCCAACTGTCCCCAATAGTGACCTGTTCTCTTGACGTGGACATCCAGGTCTCGGTGCTAGCTGTTACAAGGTTGACCTCTTTTCCTCTTCCCTTGGGGGTTCCATGATAGCGACTGTCAGGTGACGCTAGAAGCCGCTTTTCTAAGTGTGTGTCCCAACCTTTTGCGTAGTTTTTGCATGATCTTCAAATCGGCGGTCTGTTGATCTGTGCCACTCCAGAGCTCATCGCTGCTGATGATGTCCGGCCCTTGTATTTGCAGAATCCTCCTGAGACACGAGTTTATGAAAGCCTGGATTTTCTTGGTGTTGGTAGATGTGTCTTCTACATTTCAGTGCCATAGAGTAGGACATACTTGCTGTTTGAGTTGAAGATCTTGATCTTGATTTTAAGGGATATTTCTCTTGAGCTTCAGATGTTCTTAAGTTAGAGGAAAGCTTTCCTGGTCTTGTACAACTGGCTACAACTTGCTAGTGTGGTTCATAGGGTATCAATTATCAGTATACTTTATGCAAAATCACATTACTAATTGGTGGTATAGAGAGTTTCAACATAAGCAGTGGATTTAAGTGATTACACGTGTTGGTTGTTTTAACAAGTGGCTCCTTATATATTAAAAGATTATTGCATTCTATGCAATTTATTCCCCAATATACTATTTATCTTGGATTTAGTTTATCACAAAATATGTTCATTCATTCCCAACAAACTATTTATTTTGGATTCAGTTTATCACAAAAAAAATTTCATTTATTCCCCAATATACTTTTATCTTGGTTTCAGTTTATCAAAAAAAATTTTCATGTTTTCCCCACTATACAATTTATCTGTCGTCAGCACATAGAACTGTCACCAACGGGATATGCACTATATAAGCATCGTTATTATTATTATTATTATTATCTTGGATTCAGTTTATTTAAAAAAATGTTCATTTATTCCCCAATATACCATTTATTTTAAATTCAGTTTATCCCAAAAAATGTTCATTTCTTTTAGCTAGAGGAAAAAGACAGAGACATTTACTCCCTACGTTCTACTGCCGGGGAACTTGAAAGCAAGTTTAGAAGTCTTGGGCTACAGAAAAGCGTAGAGCTGGATCAGCAGAGGATGCGTTGGGAAGAATTCTCACGATTGGCAGACAGCATGAAAAACTTGTCCCAGACAATGATGTCACAGACTGTGTACAGCAGCAGTCAGACGCCAAGGTCAATGCCACAACAATATTAATGAGCCTACCTTTACATTCACCTTAAATGGGGGTTGGGGGGGTATTGTTTGTAAAATTATAAAAGTATCTATATAGCAAACTATTTTGTCCATATATTAATTTTACCAAAGTTACAATGCCAAATCTTAAAGGAAATAATACAAATGAAATCCTAAAAAATATTAACGTGCAGGATAAAAAATAGTTTATATTTATGGTAAATTCCAGCCAAACCAGTTTTCTATTGGACAAAGAATCACATTTCATTTTGTTGCACTCATAATAGGATCAATAATGCAATGAATAATAATATTGCCTTTTTATTAATTTTAGAATTTTATTGTCTTTAGATATTTTTTATTCACATACCTAAAATTGTACTCTTTTTAAATATTTCATACAATTAAATATGTTACGCAAATATAATTTATATAAAGTATCCTTATAAAGGAATTATTTTTTTTGGAATACCAAGGGAGATAATTATTATTGTAAGCTTTTGGAAAAAAAATTCTTGCTAGCACATAGCCCATTTTTATCATTACATTATCTGTGATATTTTTGTATGCTCTTTATGATGTATAACAACTTTATGTGAAATGTATAAACATTAGGACCATAATTTACATGGTCAGTTTCTTTTTTTTTGTAACATGCAATTAAAAAAAAAACATTTTTTTCTTCTCATTTATGTTCTCATTATGATGTTGGAAGATTTAGGCTATAAGTTTGAAACTTTTGATGAACTGTACCAATGCCAGTTCACCATATAGATCATAGGTTCTCAACGGGGGCGATATCGCCCCCCCCCCCCCCCCGGGGGGGCGGTGAGAGGCTTTAGGGGGGCGCTGACATTCCCGGGGGCGATTGGAGGGCGGTGAAGGGCAAGTGGGCGGTACAAACGTGATTGATATATTTTAACACCTCAGCTATTTGAATTGATTAGTTTTTGGACGATGAAATGTGATGTAAACGCAGGTGCTGCTAAATATCTAATTTCCCCCAACAGTAGGCCTACATATTATTATATTAATAAGAAATAGGAATCGCAGTGACTTTTCGATGAAGTAGGGGCCTGTATTTGGAAAATATAGTGTGAGGCCGGCTGATCTTGTGGTTGGACTGTCAATCCTGCTGACCGATCACTGTCGCCCTAACATATGCTAATATTTATGAAATTTTAATATCAGTTTAACAGAGATGTCCTTAATGGTATTACAAACAGTGTGTAGTATCTGTTCAGTATTGTTAAGTGGTATAGATAAGTAGTTATCATACAAACTGGGTAGTTATTGTAATGTTTGAAAATATACATATAAATTCTTTAGTCATATAATATTTATATAATTTTCAAATACTTTTTACAGTTTGATCATTTCGAAGCTATAAATTTTAAGCCATTTATTTTTTATAAAAGAAAAAAAAACAGAAATATTAGCTCAAATAAAACGGGCTAATTATCTCCCTTTAACAAAAAAAATGTTTCCACATTTGATTCAATACTGATGCCGAACAAGTTCTGTTTTGTAATATAACAAATATTACTGATTATTAGACCTAAGGCTTTTGCAACCAAAATTGAAACAAAAATGGACAAATCGCTAGCAACACACCAGGCAAACGATTCGCATTGATTTATTTAAACCTTTTGTTAAGGCAATATTTTGATCTATTAATTCTTACAATATTTATATATGTTTCCTTTTCAGTTTTTCAGGTTTTTTTTAAGATAATTAATCACACAAAAAGTCTAGTCCGCCTAAAAAAATTGCGGAAACTATAGTCCAGATTGGCGGAAGGGGGGTGGTCGCTAAAAGAAAATTGGGGGGGGGGGGGCGGTGAGCGGAACAAAATTGTAAAAGGGGGCGGTGAGCCAAAAAAGGTTGAGAACCTATGATATAGATGATCCATTATGGAAGTTTGTTAGGGACATTAGTTTTACCTGGAAGAGTGGTACAGGGTGGGGCAGGTCTGAAGCAGTTAAAACAATCATCTACAATAAGTGTTGCCAAAGACTGATTTAATTTTCCGTCCAAGTAAAAAGAATTCCATTAAAACATTCCAATATTCTATTTTGTATTTATCTGCTTATTTATATCAATATGTTTATATATATCGTAGAACTAAATTTTCTTTCATGTGCAGGACCTGAAACTTTATTCATTTTTTTAGAAACAAACTTTTTGTAATGTTGTATTAATGTTATAGGTTTTTTGTTTTTACTTGTTTTTTCTCTACATTAATTTCATTTGAATCTCGTAATGACAAGATGAAGTATTTAGGAATCTAGTTTCTCATCACTATACATGAGACAGTCAGGGGGTGGGCAATAGGAGTTGACACAATTCTTAGAAAAGCCCCCCCCCCTTCCTGGAGTTTTGTATTGTTAGAAGAATGTTGCCTCCCCCTGGGAAAATGTCTGCTTGAAGAAAGGGGGGAGAATTCATTTTATAAAACTCCCATAACGACATCCATTATCTTGCAGTACAGGAGCTTACTTTCATTCAGTTTAAATTCATTATAAAAAAAATAATGAGTTATAATGAGTAATGTTTGTCTAAGCTGCATTATGTTTGATATACCTTCACCTATCCCAGAACCCGAGTGTGGGTCGTTGGGGCTCCATTTTTTTTACAGTTGGACACTTTTATGCCATTCGTCTTGGTACTGCGCCGCCCTCTGGGAATCCGCAAAAGACAAGCCGGTCCACTCCTTGATGTCATCATCCCATCAACTCTTCTGCCTGCCTCTCTTTCTTCCACCATGCACTGTGCAGGTTGGTTTTCACCAGGCCTTCGAATATTGTCAGTTTACTCTAATAATTCACTCAAACTATATAAGATAAGATAAGATGAGACAAGATTGCTTTATTGATCCAAATAAATGGAAATTTGATTTGATTACATAAATTCAGTCGTTCAGCATATTTTTGAACAATATTTTGTACTCAAACACAATAGACATTCGCGCAAACTATCATACCATTTATCCCACAAGAAAAAAGTAGGCCTATCATTTAGGAGTAGGCCCTCATTGTCAATAATGTATTTCATGATATCAGCCCTCATGTGTGAAGAACAGTCCACAAGTACCTAAATAATGACACCTTCAAGCACAGACATGTAATCTATAGCATGATTTGAATAATGTGGAAAGAATGTATCCCATGATCCTCATTGTTTTGTTGTTTGATACTTTTCATACCCAGATAACTTATCTTTAAACCTCTAATCATTTTTACATTGCATCCATGTTACAGGAAAATTGTTTTTATTTATTTTGTTTTTATCCATTTTTGTTAATACCTTTATCAAGTCAGTGTTAACTTTTATTTGTATTTATTTATATCCATGTATTTGTATTACTGTGTATATTTATTTTACTGTTTAGTATCTTGTATTATTTATTGGACTTAGGCTAGGTTTTTTTCTTTTTTTCTTAACTTTTAAGTATTTATATAAACATAAATAAAGTCTGGTATACTTTGCTTTATTTCTAAATGTCAAAATTTGTTTTTGCTACATATTAAATATGTTTACTGATAATGTGTGGTAAAGTACCCTTTGGACCAAGCTGATCATAGGGCCAGCGAAGCAGCGTTCACCAGTTTCTGTGGCCTGGGCATACTAGGAGATGTGTGGCCAGCACAATGCCCAGCCGCCTTCTCTGTACCCCAACTAATGTCAGGTACCCATCAGAGCTGGGTAGACTCAGGGACACCCTCAAGACCCAGGAAAAAAAATCCTAGCCTCCACCAGTATTTGAACCCAGAACCTTTGGAATGCCAATCAAATGCGCTGCCGCTCTTGCCCATCGTGTCGAGATTGTTGATCATTTTCTTCAAATACATGATAATGTGTGGAGATTGTTGATCATTTTCTTCAAACAAATATATCGTTTTCTTTTTCTTGGATGGACCAATCAATAAAAAGATCCATGATTACTTGACCTACTTTGATTGAGTACAAGCAGATCCATGATTACTTGACCTACTTTGATTGAGTACAAGCAGATCCATGATTACTTGACCTACTTTGATTGAGTACAAGCAGATCCATGATTACTTGACCTACTTTGATTGAGTACAAGCAGATCCATGATTACTTGACCTACTTTGATTGAGTACAAGCAGATCCATGATTACTTGACCTACTTTGATTGAGTACAAGCAGATCCATGATTACTTGACCTACTTTGATTGAGTACAAGCAGATCCATGATTACTTGACCTATTTTGATTGAGTACAAGCAGATCCATGATTACTTGACCTACTTTGATTGAGTACAAGCAGATCCATGATTACTTGACCTACTTTGATTGAGTACAAGCATATCTAGGCAAAGAATTGAAACATTCTCAGCTATTCTTATCTTTCTAACTAACTTCCTCCCATTTGCACTTGGCCATTAGTGTGCTGCTAAAAAAAATGCAGCCTTGTGACCTTGTAATAAAACTGTACTACCATGACCATTACCATGGTGAATCCAAGAACAATGTTAACACAATATCTGAAAACTTATTCTTTGGCAATTATTCGTTGAAACATGACCTAGTTCATGTCACATGTTAACTCACCCCTTCACTACAGCCACACCCCCTTATCTTAACGCTAATTTCAAATGTTTAAAAAAAAAGATAGAGTTAAATCTCTTAGTAAATACTGAACTGGAGATACGGTAGAAGATAGGTATCTAATGTTGATCTTGGACTTAACATACATTCTACTTTCTACTCAGTAACAGCTGAACTGTGTCTGCTACATCCTAGTGTTATTGATACATACATTCTACTTTCTACTCAGTAACAGCTGAACTGTGTCTGCTACATCCTAGTCTTAGTGCTACATACATTCTACTTTCTACTCAGTAACAGCTGAACTGTGTCTGCTACATCCTAGACTTAGTGCTACATACATTCTACTTTCTACTCAGTAACAGCTGAACTGTGTCTGCTACATCCTAGACTTAGTGCTACATACATTCTACTTTCTACTCAGTAACAGCTGAACTGTGTCTGCTACATCCTAGACTTAGTGCTACATACATTCTACTTTCTACTCAGTAACAGCAGAACTGTGTCTGCTACATCCTAGACTTAGTGCTACATACATTCTACTTTCTACTCAGTAACAGCAGAACTGTGTCTGCTACATCCTAGACTTATTGCTACATACAATCTACTAAAGAAACAGCTGAACTGTGTCTGCCACATCCTAGTCTTTACATTGAAATATTTATTCTATTTAAAATTGTCTTTTCTGTAATTGAGAAATTCGCTGTACATAATATTTTACTTTATTTCTAATTCTAACAAATTTTCATAAAAATATAACATTGAAAGGCTGCTTGTTACGCTTTAATAAAATAAACAATTACACATTTACAGAAACCGGAAGTTTATTTTCAATTATTCCTAATTGGAATATCCTAGTCCTAGTTGCCCACAGTTAAAGAAAAGATCATAATATTTGATCTCCACCTTGCACTATTTCCTTCCCTTTATACTTGTTGCTGCCCCCCCCCCCTTTTACATTGAAGTCCTGGCTACGCAGGCGAGATTTAGTTAATTCTATAGAATTGTATTTTCATTTCAAGCTATTAGATTATAGTATGGGATATATTTGGAGATAACCTAAATTTAGATAACAAAGAAATTAAGGCTTTAAAAAAACAGATTAAAATCACAGGAAAGAAGATTTAATACAGACACAGGTGAGAAGAATAATACAGACACAGGTGAGAAGATAATACAGACAAGGGTGAGAAGATAATAAAGACACAGGTGAGAAGATAATGCAGACACAGGTGAGAAGATAATACAGACAAGGGTGAGAAGATAATACAGACACAGGTGAGAAGATATTGTTATTTACATGATGTCAGGTTTAGTAAAACATCGATTGTTGTGTTATTTACATGATGTCAGGTTAAGTAAAACATCCATGGTTATGTTATTTACATGTCAGGTTAAGTAAAACATCGATTGTTGTATTATTTACATGATGTCAGGTTAAGTAAAACATCCATAGTTAAGTTATTTACATGATGTTAGGTTTAGTAAAACATCGATTGTTGTATTATTTACATGATGTTAGGTTTAGTAAAGCATCGATTGTTGTATTATTTACATGATGTCAGGTTTAGTAAAACATCGATTGTTGTATTATTTACATGATGTCAGGTTTAGTAAAACATCGATTGTTGTATTATTTACATGATGTTAGGTTTAGTAAAACATCGATTGTTGTATTATTTACATGATGTTAGGTTTAGTAAAACATCGATTATTGTATTATTTACATGATGTTAGGTTTAGTAAAACATCAATTGTTGTATTATTTACAAGATGTTAGGATTAGTAAAACATCGATTGTTGTATTATTTACATGATGTCAGGTTTAGTAAAACATCGATTGTTGTGTTATTTACATGATGTCAGGTTTAGTAAAACATCGATTGTTGTATTATTTACATGATGTCAGGTTTAGTAAAACACCGATTGTTGTATTATTTACATGATGTCAGGTTTAGTAAAACATCGATTGTTGTGTTATTTACATGATGTCAGGTTCAGTAAAACATCGATTGTTGTATTATTTACATGATGTCAGGTTTAGTAAAACATCGATTGTTGTGTTATTTACATGATGTCAGGTTTAGTAAAACATCGATTGTTGTATTATTTACATGATGTCAGGTTTAGTAAAACATCGATTGTTGTATTATTTACATGATGTCAGGTTTAGTAAAACATCGATTGTTGTGTTATTTACATGATGTCAGGTTTAGTAAAACATCGATTGTTGTATTATTTACATGATGTCAGGTTTAGTAAAATATCGATTGTTGTATTATTTACATGATGTCAGGTTTAGTAAAACATCGATTGTTGTGTTATTTACATGATGTCAGGTTTAGTAAAACATCGATTGTTGTATTATTTACATGATGTTAGGTTTAGTAAAACATCGATTGTTGTATTATTTACATGATGTCAGGTTTAGTAAAACATCGATTGTTGTGTTATTTACATGATGTCAGGTTGAGTAAAACATCGATTTACATGATGTCAGGTATAGGTTTAACACTGTAACGACTAGGAGATGCTGTCAATTAGACTGTTAGATTAGACACTCTTTTCATTCACTGAACATTATTTTAAAATTTTTCTGTCTTTCATGTCTTTCTACTAATATATTCTAATGAACGGTGTACTCATAAAAATTCTATGAAGCTTCAGTATTGATCTTGCAAAGGTTAGATCTGCTGTGACTATACAAATGACACATATTTTATTTTTTTTATAGACTCTTCCCAAATTGCATTTTGTTAAATGACACACAAAAAAAGTGTTTTAAGTTTTCAGTACATTTGTCTAAAATTATGACACCTTAAATCTCCCCTCTTGGCTACCGCACAGGAAATCATTAAAGTGTAAAAGGATCGACTAACTAGCTTTGAGTGCCGTACTAGTATACAGCGACATAGAGTATTTAGGCCTAGGCTACTAGCTAACAGGGAGAACTGTAAGCCTGTAAGGCTCATAGGTCTATATTTGTAAGTGTCTCTGGTGAAAAATAATAAAAAAGAGATCCTAAATGCTATCAAAAATAATTAGGCCCCATATTACAACTAGATGCTTCTTTGCATTTTTAACAAAATGTAGGCCTACACATACATAGAATACCAAAATGAAGGGCTCCCAGTGCCAATAGAGATTGTAGGAGGTTTTGGGGCATCTTCTCTTAGCTTTATATCAACAATTAAATAAATAGTTGCGTAATTGCCGATTTAATTTTAAATTTTAATATTCATGGTGTCACGTGCGAAATCAGCTACTGACGTATGATGATATTTTTAGTAATGTATTATTATATATTCTTTTGATTCAATTCCATCTTGGATCTCACAAGGTTGTATAAGAATTTGTATTGATGTTATTCAATTAGATTTGATGTTTATTTGACTCGTTTGATGTGAATCTTTTGTGTATGAAATGATTTAGATAAACTGTACCTTAATATAGAGGAAATCCACAATCCTGTTTGAATGATTGAACACAATTGTATTCCAACAAGTTGAGATGATAAATACAACAGTAACACAGAATACATGTAACAGTATTATATGATGAAACTTAATCAGTTGAGATTCTTCTATATTGTACTAAGCCGTAATCCTATCTTTAAGTAAGTGATCAAAAACAGTCCTCACACATTTGCGCCCAAGCTAGAACTAAACTAACGATATTCAACCCTCGTGCATATGACGTATTTTAATGCTATGACGTAGTGTCTAGACATATACATGTTTTATTCCTAACACGGAAACATTTCGGGTTTAAGATTATTTCTTTTTAACTTTAGTTAATAATAATAGAACCAATATAATTATGGAAATAAAACTTTTGTAACAATGGGCCTCCTAAGCTGTTATGGGCCCCGGTACGGCGTACCGGCTGTACCACCCTCTCGTGGGGCCTGGACACAAGTGAGAAGATAATACAGACAAGGGTGAGAAGATAATACAGACAAAGGTAAGAAGATAATACAGACACGGGTGAGAAGATAATACAGATAAGGGTGATAAGTGTGAGAAGATAATACAGACAAGGGTAAGAAGATAATACAGACAAGGGTAAGAAGATAATACAGACAAGGGTGAGAAGATAATACAGACACAGGTGAGAAGATAATACAGACAAGGGTGAGAAGATAATATAGACAAGGGTAAGAAGATAATACAGACAAGGGTGAGAAGATAATACAGACAAGTGTGAGAAGATAATACAGACAAGGGTGAGAAGATAATACAGACAAGGGTAAAAAGACAATACAGACAAGTGTGAGAAGATAATACAGACAAGGGTAAGAAGATAATATAGACAAGGGTGAGAAGATAATACAGACAAGGGTAAGAAGATAATACAGACAAGGGTGAGAAGATAATACAGACAAGGGTGAGAAGATAATACAGACAAGGGTGAGAAGATAATACAGACAAGGGTAAGAAGATAATACAGACAAGGGTGAGAAGATAATACAGACAAGGGTGAGAAGATAATACAGACAAGGGTGAGAAGATAATACAGACAAGGGTGAGAAGATAATACAGACAAGGGTAAGAAGATAATACAGACAAGGGTGAGAAGATAATACAGACAAGGGTGAGAAGATAATACAGACAAAGGTGAGAAGATAATACAGACAAGGGTGAGAAGATAATACAGACAAGGGTGAGAAGATAATACAGACAAGGGTGAGAAGATAATACAGACAAGGGTGAGAAGATAATACAGACACGGGTGAGAAGATAATACAGTTGAGGGTAAGAAGATAATACAGACAAGGATGAGACGATAATACAGACAAGGGTGAGAAGATAATACAGACACAGGTGAGAAGATAAAAAAGACAAGGGTGAGAAGATAATACAGACACAGGTGAGAAGATAATACAGACACAGGTGAAAAGATAATACAAACAAGGGTGAGAAGATAATACAGACACAGGTGAGATGATAATACAGACACAGGTGAAAAGATATTATAAACAAGGGTGAGAAGATAATACAGACACAGGTGAGATGATAATACAGACACAGGTGAAAAGATAATACAGACAAGGGTGAGAAGATAATACAGACACAGGTGAGATGATAATACAGACACAGGTGAAAAGATAATACAGACAAGGGTGAGAAGATAATACAGACACAGGTGAGAAGATAATACAGACACAGGTGAAAAAGTTATCCTATACGACGAAAAAAAACCGGACGAGCCTTTTGAATATTACGCCCAAAGCGTGACGGTGTTCAGGTGTGCACCAAGGAAGAGAGAAACACCAACCCAAGGTGCACACCATAAGGCCCTGTCTGAGCGCCAGTTACCCCACGGCACACCGGCAAAGCGTGTCGGGTAACCTAGGGTATGGTCTCCGCAGTCCTGTGTGTCGGGTAACCTAGGGTATGGTATCCGCAGTCAAAGCGTGTCGGGTAACCTAGGGTATGGTCTCCGCAGTCAAAGCGTGTCGGGTAACCTAGGGTATGATATCCGCAGTCCTGTGTGTCGGGAAACCTAGGGTATGGTATACGCAGTCAAAGCGTGTCGGGTAACCTAGGGTATGGTCTCCGCAGTCAAAGCGTGTCGGGTAACCTAGGGTATGGTCTCCGCAGTCAAAGCGTGTTGGGTAACCTAGGGTATGGTATCCGCAGTCCTGTGTGTCGGGTAACCTAGGGTATGGTATCCACAGTCAAAGCGTGTCGGGTAACCTAGGGTATGGTCTCCGCAGTCAAAGCGTGCCGGGTAACCTAGGGTATGGTCTCCGCAGTCCTGTGTGTCGGGTAACCTAAGGTATGGTATCCGCAAACCTGTGTGTCGGGTAACCTAGGGTATGGTATCCGCAGTCAAAGCGTGTCGGGTTACCTAGAGTATGGTCTCCGCAGTCCTGTGTGTCGGGTAACCTAGGGTATGGTATCCGCAGTCCTGTGTGTCGGGTAACCTAGGGTATGGTCTCCGCAGTCCTGTGTGTCGGGTAACCTAGGGTATGGTATCCGCAGTCAAAGCGTGTCGGGTAACCTAGGGTATGGTCTCCGCAGTCCTGTGTGCCGGGTAACCTAGGGTATGGTATCCGCAGTCCTGTGTGCCGGGTAACCTAGGGTATGGTCTCATCAGTCCTGTGTGCCGGGTAACCTAGGGTATGGTATCCGCAGTCAAAGCGTGTCGGGTAACCTAGGGTATGGTCTCCGCAGTCCTGTGTGTCGGGTAACCTAGGGTATGGTTTTTGCAGTCCTGTGTGCCGGGTAACCTAGGGTATGGTATCCGCAGTCCTGTGTGCCGGGTAACCTTGGGTATGGTCTCCGCAGTCCTGTGTGCCGGGTAACCTAGGGTATGGTATCCGCAGTCAAAGCGTGTCGGGTAACCTAGGGTATGGTCTCCGCAGTCCTGTGTGTCGGGTAACCTAGGGTATGGTCTCCGCAGTCCTGTGTGTCGGGTAACCTAGGGTATGGTATCCGCAGTCCTGTGTGTCGGGTAACCTAGGGTATGGTCTCCGCAGTCCTGTGTGTCGGGTAACCTAGGGTATGGTATCCGCAGTCAAAGCGTGTCGGGTAACCTAGGGTATGGTCTCCGCAGTCCTGTGTGTCGGGTAACCTAGGGTATGGTATCCGCAGTCCTGTGTGCCGGGTAACCTAGGGTATGGTATCCGCAGTCCTGTGTGCCGGGTAACCTAGGGTATGGTCTCCGCAGTCCTGTGTGCCGGGTAACCTAGGGTATGGTATCCGCAGTCAAAGCGTGTCGGGTAACCTAGGGTATGGTCTCCGCAGTCCTGTGTGTCGGGTAACCTAGGGTATGGTATTTGCAGTCCTGTGTGCCGGGTAACCTAGGGTATGGTATCCGCAGTCCTGTGTGCCGGGTAACCTAGGGTATGGTCTCCGCAGTCCTGTGTGCCGGGTAACCTAGGGTATGGTATCCGCAGTCAAAGCGTGTCGGGTAACCTAGGGTATGGTATCCGCAGTCCTGTGTGTCGGGTAACCTAGGGTATGGTATCCGCAGTCCTTTGTGCCGGGTAACCTAGGGTATGGTCTCCGCAGTCCTGTGTGCCGGGTAACCTAGGGTATATTCTCCGCAGTCCTGTGTGCCGGGTAACCTAGGGTATGGTCTTCGCAGTCCTGTGTGCCGGGTAACCTAGGGTATGGTCTCCGCAGTCCTGTGTGTCGGGTAACTTAGGGTATGGTCTCCGCAGTCCTGTGTGCCGGGTAATCTAGGGTATGGTATCCGCAGTCCTGTGTGTCGGGTAATCTAGGGTATGGTATCCGCAGTCCTGTGTGTCGGGTAATCTAGGGTATGGTATCCGCAGTCCTGTGTGTCGGGTAATCTAGGGTATGGTCTCCGCAGTCCTGTGTGACGGGTAATCTAGGGTATGGTCTCCGCAGTCCTGCGTGCCGGGTAACCTAGGGTATGGTCTCCGCAGTCCTGTGTGCCGGGTAACCTAGGGTATGGTCTCCGCGGTCCTGTGCGTCGGGTAACCTAGGGTATGGTCTCCGCAGTCCTGTGTGCCGGGTAACCTAGGGTATGGTCTCCGCAGTCCTGTGTGCCGGGTAACCTAGGGTATGGTCTCCGCAGTCCTGTGTGTCGGGTAACCTAGGGTATGGTCTCCGCAGTCCTGTGTGCCGGGTAACCTAGGGTATGGTCTCCGCAGTCCTGTGTGCCGGGTAATTTAGGGTATGGTCTCCGCAGTCCTGTGTGCCGGGTAACCTAGGGTATGGTCTCCGCAGTCCTGTGTGTCGGGTAACCTAGGGTATGGTCTCCGCAGTCCTGTGTGCCGGGTAATCTAGGGTATGGTATCCGCAGTCCTGTGTGTCGGGTAATCTAGGGTATGGTATCCGCAGTCCTGTGTGTCGGGTAATCTAGGGTATGGTATCCGCAGTCCTGTGTGTCGGGTAATCTAGGGTATGGTCTCCGCAGTCCTGTGTGACGGGTAATCTAGGGTATGGTATCCGCAGTCCTGTGTGTCGGGTAATCTAGGGTATGGTATCCGCAGTCCTGTGTGTCGGGTAATCTAGGGTATGGTCTCCGCAGTCCTGTGTGTCGGGTAATCTAGGGTATGGTATCCGCAGTCCTGTGTGCCGGGTAATCTAGGATATGGTCTCCGCAGTCCTGTGTGCCGGGTAAACTAGGGTATGTTATCCGCAGTCCTGTGTGCCGGGTAATCTAGGGTATGGTCTCCGCAGTCCTGTGTGTCGGGTAACCTAGGGTATGGTATCCGCAGTCCTGTGTGCCGGGTAATCTAGGGTGAGGTCTCCGCAGTCCTGTGTGCCGGGCAATCTAGGGTATGGTATCCGCAGTCCTGTGTGCCGGGTAATCTAGGGTATGGTATCCGCAGTCCTGTGTGCTGGCTAATCTAGGGTATGGTATCCGCAGTCCTGTGTGCCGGGTAACCTAGGGTATGGTATCCGCAGTCCTGTGTGCCGGGTAACCTAGGGTATGGTCTCCGCAGTCCTGTGTGCCGGGTAACCTAGGGTATGGTATCCGCAGTCAAAGCGTGTCGGGTAACCTAGGGTATGGTCTCCGCAGTCCTGTGTGTCGGGTAACCTAGGGTATGGTATCCGCAGTCCTGTGTGCCGGGTAATCTAGGGTATGGTATCCGCAGTCCTGTGTGTCGGGTAATCTAGGGTATGGTATCCGCAGTCCTGTGTGCCGGGTAACCTAGGGTATGGTCTCCGCAGTCCTGTGTGCCGGGTAACCTAGGGTATGGTCTCCGCAGTCCTGTGTGCCGGGTAACCTAGGGTATGGTATCCGCAGTCAAAGCGTGTCGGGTAACCTAGGGTATGGTCTCCGCAGTCCTGTGTGTCGGGTAACCTAGGGTATGGTATCCGCAGTCCTGTGTGCCGGACAACCTAGGGTATGGTCTCCGCAGTCCTGTGTGCCGGGTAACCTAGGGTATGGTCTCCGCAGTCCTGTGTGCCGGGTAACCTAGGGTATGGTCTCCGCAGTCCTGTGTGCCGGGTAACCTAGGGTATGGTCTCCGCAGTCCCGGTGCCGGGTAACCTAGGGTATGGTCTCCGCAGTTCTGTGTGCCGGGTAACCTAGGGTATGGTCTCCGCAGTCCTGCGTGCCGGGTAACCTAGGGTATGGTCTTTGCAGTCCTGTGTGTCGGGTAACCTAGGGTATGGTCTCCACGGTCCTGGGTGTCGGGTAACCTAGGGTATGGTCTCCGCAGTCCTGTGTGCCGGGTAACCTAGGGTATGGTCTCCGCAGTCCTGTGTGCCGGGTAACCTAGGGTATGGTCTCCGCAGTCCTGTGTGTCGGGTAACCTAGGGTATGGTCTCCGCAGTCCTGTGTGCCAGGTAACCTAGGGTATGGTCTCTGCAGTCCTGTGTGCCGAGTAATCTAGGGTATGGTCTCCGCAGTCCTGTGTGCCGGGTAACCTAGGGTATGGTCTCCGCAGTCCTGTGTGTCGGGTAACCTAGGGTATGGTCTCCGCAGTCCTGTGTGCCGGGTAATCTAGGGTATGGTATCCGCAGTCCTGTGTGTCGGGTAATCTAGGGTATGGTATCCGCAGTCCTGTGTGTCGGGTAATCTAGGGTATGGTATCCGCAGTCCTGTGTGTCGGGTAATCTAGGGTATGGTATCCGCAGTCCTGTGTGTCGGGTAATCTAGGGTATGGTATCCGCAGTCCTGTGTGTCGGGTAATCTAGGGTATGGTATCCGCAGTCCTGTGTGTCGGGTAATCTAGGGTATGGTCTCCGCAGTCCTGTGTGTCGGGTAATCTAGGGTATGGTATCCGCAGTCCTGTGTGCCGGGTAATCTAGGGTATGGTCTCCGCAGTCCTGTGTGTCGGGTAATCTAGGGTATGGTATCCGCAGTCCTGTGTGCCGGGTAACCTAGGGTATGGTATCCGCAGTCCTGTGTGCCGGGTAATCTAGGGTATGGTATCCGCAGTCCTGTGTGCCGGGTAACCTAGGGTATGATATCCGCATTCCTGTGTGCCGGGTAATCTAGGGTATGGTATTCGCAGTCCTGTGTGCCGGGTAATCTAGGGTATGGTCTCCGCAGTCCTGTGTGCCGGGTAATCTAGGGTATGGTCTCCGCATTCCTGTGTGCCGGGTAATCTAGGGTATGGTATCCGCAGTCCTGTGTGCCGGGTAATCTAGGGTATGGTATCCGCAGTCCTGTGTGCCGGGTAACCTAGGGTATGGTATCCGCAGTCCTGTGTGCCGGGTAATCTAGGGTATGGTATCCGCAGTCCTGTGTGTCGGGTAACCTAGGGTATGGTATCCGCAGTCCTGTGTGCTGGGTAATCTAGGGTATGGTCTCCGCAGTCCTGTGTGCCGGGTAATCTAGGGTATGGTATCCGCAGTCCTGTGTGCTGGCTAATCTAGAGTATGGTATCCGCAGTCCTGTGTGCCGGGTAACCTAGGGTATGGTATCCGCAGTCCTGTGTGCCGGGTAACCTAGGGTATGGTCTCCGCAGTCCTGTGTGCCGGGTAACCTAGGGTATGGTATCCGCAGTCAAAGCGTGTCGGGTAACCTAGGGTATGGTCTCCGCAGTCCTGTGTGTCGGGTAACCTAGGGTATGGTATCCGCAGTCCTGTGTGCCGGGTAATCTAGGGTATGGTATCCGCAGTCCTGTGTGTCGGGTAATCTAGGGTATGGTATCCGCAGTCCTGTGTGCCGGGTAACCTAGGGTATGGTCTCCGCAGTCATGTGTGCCGGGTAACCTAGGGTATGGTCTCCGCAGTCCTGTGTGCCGGGTAACCTAGGGTATTGTATCCGCAGTCAAAGCGTGTCGGGTAACCTAGGGTATGGTCTCCGCAGTCCTGTGTGTCGGGTAACCTAGGGTATGGTATCCGCAGTCCTGTGTGCCGGACAACCTAGGGTATGGTATCCGCAGTCCTGTGTGCCGGGTAACCTAGGGTATGGTCTCCGCAGTCCTGTGTGCCGGGTAACCTAGGGTATGGTCTCCGCAGTCCTTTGTGCCGGGTAACCTAGGGTATGGTCTCCGCAGTCCTGTGTGCCGGGTAACCTAGGGTATGGTCTCCGCAGTCCTGTGTGCCGGGTAACCTAGGGTATGGTCTCCGCAGTCCTGCGTGCCGGGTAACCTAGGGTATGGTCTTTGCAGTCCTGTGTGTCGGGTAACCTAGGGTATGGTCTCCACGGTCCTGTGTGTCGGGTAACCTAGGGTATGGTCTCCGCAGTCCTGTGTGCCGGGTAACCTAGGGTATGGTCTCCGCAGTCCTGTGTGCCGGGTAACCTAGGGTATGGTCTCCGCAGTCCTGTGTGTCGGGTAACCTAGGGTATGGTCTCCGCAGTCCTGTGTGCCAGGTAACCTAGGGTATGGTCTCTGCAGTCCTGTATGCCGGGTAATCTAGGGTATGGTCTCCGCAGTCCTGTGTGCCGGGTAACCTAGGGTATGGTCTCCGCAGTCCTGTGTGTCGGGTAACCTAGGGTATGGTCTCCGCGGTCCTGTGTGCCGGGTAATCTAGGGTATGGTATCCGCAGTCCTGTGTGTCGGGTAATCTAGGGTATGGTATCCGCAGTCCTGTGTGTCGGGTAATCTAGGGTATGGTATCCGCAGTCCTGTGTGTCGGGTAATCTAGGGTATGGTATCCGCAGTCCTGTGTGTCGGGTAATCCAGGGTATGGTCTCCGCAGTCCTGTGTGTCGGGTAATCTAGGGTATGGTATCCGCAGTCCTGTGTGTCGGGTAATCTAGGGTATGGTCTCCGCAGTCCTGTGTGTCGGGTAATCTAGCGTATGGTATCCGCAGTCCTGTGTGCCGGGTAACCTAGGGTATGGTATCCGCAGTCCTGTGTGCCGGGTAACCTAGGGTATGGTATCCGCAGTCCTGTGTGCCGAATAATCTAGGGTATGGTATCCGCAGTCCTGTGTGCCGGGTAACCTAGGGTATGATATCCGCATTCCTGTGTGCCGGGTAATCTAGGCTATGGTATTCGCAGTCCTGTGTGCCGGGTAATCTAGGGTATGGTCTCCGCATTCCTGTGTGCCGGGTAATCTAGGGTATGGTATCCGCAGTCCTGTGTGCCGGGTAATCTAGGGTATGGTATCCGCAGTCCTGTGTGCCGGGTAACCTAGGGTATGGTATCCGCAGTCCTGTGTGCCGGGTAATCTAGGGTATGGTATCCGCAGTCCTGTGTGTCGGGTAACCTAGGGTATGGTATCCGCAGTCCTGTGTGCTGGGTAATCTAGGGTATGGTATCCGCAGTCCTGTGTGTCGAGTAATCTAGGGTATGGTATCCGCAGTCCTGTGTGCCGGGTAACCTAGGGTATGGTATCCGCAGTCCTGTGTGCCCGGTAATCTAGGGTATGGTATCCGCAGTCCTGTGTGTCGGGTAACCTAGGGTATGGTATCCGCAGTTCTGTGTGCCGGGTAATCTAGGGTATGGTATCCACAGTCCTGTGTGTCGGGTAATCTAGGGTATGGTATCCGCAGTCCTGTGTGTCGGGTAACCTAGGGTATGGTATCCGCAGTCCTGTGTGCCGGGTAATCTAGGGTATGGTATCCGCAGTCCTGTGTGCCGGGTAACCTAGGGTATGGTATCCGCAGTCCTGTGTGCCGGGTAATCTAGGGTATGGTATCCGCAGTCCTGTGTGCCGGGTAATCTAGGGTATGGTCTCCGCAGTCCTGTGTGCCGGGTAATCTAGGGTATGGTCTCCGCAGTCCTGTGTGCCGGGTAATCTAGGGTATGGTATCCACAGTCCTGTGTGCCGGGTAATCTAGGGTATGGTATCCGCAGTCCTGTGTGCCGGGTAACCTAGGGTATGGTATCCGCAGTCCTGTGTGCCGGGTAATCTAGGGTATGGTATCCGCAGTCCTGTGTGTCGGGTAACCTAGGGTATGGTATCCGCAGTCCTGTGTGCCGGGTAATCTAGGGTATGGTATCCGCAGTCCTGTGTGTCGGGTAATCTAGGGTATGGTATCCGCAGTCCTGTGTGCCGGGTAACCTAGGGTATGGTATCCGCAGTCCTGTGTGCCGGGTAATCTAGGGTATGGTATCCGCAGTCCTGTGTGTCGGGTAACCTAGGGTATGGTATCCGCAGTTCTGTGTGCCGGGTAATCTAGGGTATGATATCCGCAGTCCTGTGTGTCGGGTAATCTAGGGTATGGTATCCGCAGTCCTGTGTGTCGGGTAATCTAGGGTATGGTATCCGCAGTCCTGTGTGCCGGGTAACCTAGGGTATGGTATCCGCAGTCCTGTGTGCCGGGTAATCTAGGGTATGGTATCCGCAGTCCTGTGTGTCGGGTAATCTAGGGTATGGTATCCGCAGTCCTGTGTGCCGGGTAATCTAGGGTATGGTATCCGCAGTCCTGTGTGTCGGGTAATCTAGGGAATGGTATTCGCAGTCCTGTGTGTCGGGTAATCTAGGGTATGGTCTCCGCAGTCCTGTGTGCCGGGTAATCTAGGGTATGGTATCCGCAGTCCTGTGTGTCGGGTAATCTAGGGTATGGTCTCCGCAGTCCTGTGTGTCGGGTAATCTAGGGTATGGTCTCCGCAGTCCTGTGTGTCGGGTAATCTAGGGTATGGTCTCCGCAGTCCTGTGTGCCGGGTAATCTAGGGTATGGTCTCCGCAGTCCTGTGTGCCGGGTAACCTAGGGTTTGGTATCCGCAGTCCTGTGTGCCGGGTAATCTAGGGTATGGTATCCGCAGTCCTGTGTGCCGGGTAACCTAGGGTATGGTATCCGCAGTCCCGTGTGTCGGGTAACCTAGGGTATGGTATCCGCAGTCCTGTGTGTCGGGTAACTTAGGGTATGGTATCCGCAGTCCTGTGTGGCGGGTAATCTAGGGTATGGTATCCGCAGTCCTGTGTGTCGGGTAATCTAGGGTATGGTATCCGCAGTCCTGTGTGCCGGGTAACCTAGGGTATGGTATCCGCAGTCCTGTGTGCCGGGTAATCTAGGGTCTGGTATCCGCAGTCCTGTGTGTCGGGTAATCTAGGGTATGGTATCCGCAGTCCTGTGTGCCGGGTAATCTAGGGTATGGTATCCGCAGTCCTGTGTGTCGGGTAATCTAGGGTATGGTATCCGCAGTCCTGTGTGTCGGGTAATCTAGGGTATGGTCTCCGCAGTCCTGTGTGCCGGGTAATCTAGGGTATGGTCTCCGCAGTCCTGTGTGTCGGGTAATCTAGGGTATGGTATCCGCAGTCCTGTGTGCCGGGTAATCTAGGGTATGGTATCCGCAGTCCTGTGTGTCGGGTAATCTAGGGTATGGTCTCCGCAGTCCTGTGTGTCGGGTAATCTAGGGTATGGTCTCCGCAGTCCTGTGTGCCGGGTAATCTAGGGTATGGTATCCGCAGTCCTGTGTGTCGGGTAATCTAGGGTATGGTCTCCGCAGTCCTGTGCACTAAGAAAAGGTTATACAGACATTGGTGAAAAGTTTGTATGAATTTTGACCTTGACCTTGTAGTATTCTGTGTCTGTTGGAAATAACCCCATTTCCTGGAAAGATTTCCTGCTTGGCAAGCTTATACAGGAGGTTTAAAAACACAATGAAACAAATATAGCCTAAAAAAGCTACTTATCGAAAGTTGGCAGTAGTTTTTGTTTCGGTGATATTATTTGCCTTTTAAAATGCTTGATTGCTCCAAACAAACAGAAAGTGTTGCCTAGTTACATTACAAGTTATACAGGAAAAATAAAAAGAGTTAAAATAGAAACTTTTTTTTTTAGATTACTTTATATTTGGGCAGTGGCGTAGCTAGGGAAGGGGGAAAGGGGAAGGGGGGGTCCAAATTCGAAAGTCCCCCCGGAACCCTACTTGAGGGGGGGGCCAAAGGAGTGTCCGAAAAAAAAATTTGCAGTGGCCCTTAAAGAGGCCAAGCCCCCCGGGCCACTGTATTTGGCTGTGTTCTGTTTCTATTAGGTGCATTATTGTGTGTGTATGTGTGTGGAAGAGAGAGAGAGAGAGAGAGAGGGGGGGAAGATAAAGGGAGAGGGGGGAGAGAGAGAGAGAAAGATAAAGGGAGAGGGGGGGGGAGAGAGAGAGAGAAAGGATGGAAGAACAAGTTTTAACAAAATTAATACAGTTTACACCATAGGTTCTCAACGGGGACGATATCGCCCCCCGGGGGGCGGTGAGAAGCTTTAGGGGGGCGCTGACATTCCCGGGGGCGATTGGGGGGGCGGTGAAGGGCAAGTGGGCGGTACATGCGTACCTGATATATTTCAACACCTCAGCTATATGAATCGATTAGTTTTTGGATGAAATATGATGTAAACGCAAGTGCTGCTAAATATCTGATATCCCCCAACAGTATGCCTACATATTATTATAAAGAAATAGGAATCGCAGTGACTTTTCGATGAAGTAGGGGTCTGTATTTGGCAAATATAGTGTGCGGCGACTGGTCCTGTGGTTGGTTCACCGGACTGTCAACCCTGTTGACCGACCACTGTCGCCCTAACATCTTCTAATATTAGATATAATGATATTTTTATCTCAGTTTAACCAAGATGTCCTTAGTGTGTTTTACTTCATTTGCGAAGATACGAAACTATTGTTAAGCGGTATAGATAAGTAGTAATCATACAAACTGGGTAGTTATTGTAATGCTTGAAAATATACATATACATTCTTTAGTCATATAATATTTATATAATTTTCAAATACTTTTTACAGTTTGATCATTTCAAAGTTATAAATTGTAAGCCATTTATTTTTTATAAAAGAAAAAAAAACAGAAATATTAGCTAAAAAAACGGGATAATTATCTCCCTTTAACTAAATAGTTAAATAGTGATGCCGAACAAGTTCTGTTTTCAAATATAACAAATATTACTGATTATAAGACCTAATGCTTTTGCAACCAAAATTGAAACAAAAATAGACAAATTGCTAGCAACACACCAGGCAAACGGTTCACATTAATTTTGATTTATTTAAACCTTTTGTTAAGGCAATTTTTTGATCTATTAATTCTTACAATCTGTTTCCTTTTCACACAAAAAGTCGAGTTCCCCTAAAAAAAATTGCGGAAATTATAGTCCAGATGGGCGGAAGGGAGGGGGGTAGTGGGCGCTAAAAGAAAGTTGGGGGGGGGGGCGGTGAGCGGAAAAAAATTGTAAAAGGGGGCAGTGAGCCGAAAAAGGTTGAGAACCTATGGTTTACATAGGGATGTTAAACGAAAACCGGAATACCGGATTCCGGTTTTGAATCCAAAAACCGGTTTTGATTTTCAAAACCGGATTTCGGTTTGTTGGTTGGCAGTTGGAAGGTAATCATTACTTCAAGTAGAAGACCCTTTTTTTTGGGTTCTAATGGAAATATTTTTAATAAATAAAGTTGGATTCGCACAAAACCATTCCTGAAATGCCTTGCTAACTCTATTTAGTCTTAGATATTGTGTTTCTTGTGTTTCCCAATGCCAACTATGGCTTGCGATAAAAACAACATCAAACCAATTGTTAAGTTACAGTTACAATTAACATGAATGTTTTTACTTGTCGGCTAATCTTTTAGATGTCCGCTGCTCTTTGATATACAATGGAGTCGCAAACTTGCCCTTCCCTGTGACCCTGAACTATTCGGCTAGACACCGCGTCTGTGCTTTGTTATTAACGGCACTATTAAATGCACATTCTTTTGATTTGTGTTACGCGAAACCTTTCAATACATTATTTTACAAGTTACCATAAATGCCTCTTCAAATGCTTCTTAATATTTAATATATGGTCAACGATAATCGGTAATTTGATTATCACTATTGAAAAATTGAAAGCTATTAACGGTTTCAGACCAGATTTTCTTTAGTTCTAAAGAATTTTATGGTAATGAGTACAAAATCATATTCTATTCACACAAATCAACCCCTTGAATGCCCTGCAAATACTAATTAAGTTTGAACTATTTTTCAAATAGTCTACACCTACAAAAGTACGCACATTTTAGGCTTTTCCGGCCTGAAACTTGTGATATTGCGCGGGGGGGGGGGAATCGAAATCCGGTTTTAAACCAGTTTTATAGAACCGAAAACCGGTTTTGGAAAACAACCGGTTTTAACATCCCTAGGTTTACACCAACAAAAATCTTAACATTAAGGTAGGCCTAAGACTGAGGCACGGTTGAGGTAAATGATCAAATAAAGTGTTGATGTCACCGGAAATCACTTTGTTTAAAACAATGAGCGTTGGGCGAGTGTGTCGAATGTTTTTGTATCAGGGGGTAGTAACTCAGACAGGAAGCCTCGTTAGCATTTAAGTGCATAAGCTGTTTCTTTCCGCCTGAGTGAACACACACACAAAGTATTTATCAGGGCAGGCTCTTCACACTGTCAGTCCCTACACGAATGTGCAAGTTGGTTTTGTTTTTCTGCGTGTTTCGTAATCCACTTTAGATCAGATGATTGATTTCATGTTATTCATTCAAATTATATGTTTAGTAACGTAGGCCCAAAGCCAAAGAAAGAATAATTAGGCCTATAGCATTTATGTGCAGGAATAAGACTGGGTATCTAGTAGGCCTACACAGGTTTTAAAATGCAAAGGGCAAAAACAACAAAAATATACTTAATACAATTAGGCTACATGATACCATTATGCGGCCTAACTGACCTAAGCCCAAATTTCGCTCCCCAGTGGACAAAACTAATTTTGAACCTCAATTTCTAAATATGTAGCCTATAGATATAGGCCCTATCAATGCTTGTTATAATTGTTTTACAATAGGCTATGTCAACATTGTGTGAACTTTCACATCTTTCACATATTTCACATATTTCACATATTTTACATCTTTCACATCTTTCACATATTTCACATCTTTCACATATTTCACATATTTTACATATTTCACATCTTTCACATATTTCACATATTTTACATATTTCACATATTTCACATATTTCACATATTTAGCTTATAGCCTACATGAAGGCCTATTATGACTAATCCCTTTCTCTGACCTAAAAAAAAACTGTGGCAAATAATTGAGATTTTACGGTAAACAAAAATAGACATCTAGTCAAAACAATGATCTAGACAAGAGGTCAACAACCTACGGCACCCGTGCCCGTGCCAGACTTAACATGCAGAGTTTACATTTCATTTGGACAAATTTGATATAACGGGGAGCGTGCAGGGGCACCACATTTATAGTTCATCCCCGGGCGCAAAATAGCCTTTCCTAGTTACGCCTCTGATTACATATTTGGGCTTTGCAAACTTTAATCATGGAGCACAGTGTCAGAGCGTTTGACTAGCGTACCGAATGTTCTGAGTTCGATTACTTGTGAAGGCTAGGATTAGTTCCCGGGACTGGTGTCACTGAGTCCACCCCATCCCCTGTCACCAGATGACACTGCCTATGTTACTTGGGGTTTCATTGTGAGTATTGTATTCCTCGGCACGAATTTGTATAACAGTCTATAATATGCATTTAACTGGGGCTGTAGGCCTATCCCATGTAGCGGCGTTTCAATTTCAATAAATTCGTATTATTGTTATGTAGGTTATCCCATGGCATCTACTAACTAGTATGCTGGACAAAGTTGGCGTACATGTAAATGCGGAACCAACATTTGATATGAAAACTATGTTCTTAGATTCTTTGAATACGTTACTGCAAGAAAAAGCTAATAGTAGCTGGATCATCGGCAGAGACAAATACTGTGCTTTGATAGAGGTCGAAAAACAGGCTAAAGCAAAGAATAAGTGATGACTATCGTCGACTAAGAAAGTATGACGTTATTTATGTTGATGGAAAAGAGAAGAGTAATAGACGAACATGACTGATTTTGTTATTTAGTATAAATAAAGATGGATAATTTACAATAATAATAAACTAATTTGACTGATTTTTTTTATTTATTTTAATTAACGATTGATAATTTACTATAATAAACTAATTTGACCGATTTTGTAATTCAGTATAATTAATAAACAATATAGGCCTAATGTGATAATTACGGTATACAAACACTTACAATCTGTTTCCTTTTCACACAAAAAGTCGAGTTCCCCTAAAAAAAATTGCGGAAATTATAGTCCAGATGGGCGGAAGGGAGGGGGGTAGTGGGCGCTAAAAGAAAGTTGGGGGGGGGGGGCGGTGAGCGGAAAAAAATTGTAAAAGGGGGCAGTGAGCCGAAAAAGGTTGAGAACCTATGGTTTACATAGGGATGTTAAACGAAAACCGGAATACCGGATTCCGGTTTTGAATCCAAAAACCGGTTTTGATTTTCAAAACCGGATTTCGGTTTGTTGGTTGGCAGTTGGAAGGTAATCATTACTTCAAGTAGAAGACCCTTTTTTTTGGGTTCTAATGGAAATATTTTTAATAAATAAAGTTGGATTCGCACAAAACCATTCCTGAAATGCCTTGCTAACTCTATTTAGTCTTAGATATTGTGTTTCTTGTGTTTCCCAATGCCAACTATGGCTTGCGATAAAAACAACATCAAACCAATTGTTAAGTTACAGTTACAATTAACATGAATGTTTTTACTTGTCGGCTAATCTTTTAGATGTCCGCTGCTCTTTGATATACAATGGAGTCGCAAACTTGCCCTTCCCTGTGACCCTGAACTATTCGGCTAGACACCGCGTCTGTGCTTTGTTATTAACGGCACTATTAAATGCACATTCTTTTGATTTGTGTTACGCGAAACCTTTCAATACATTATTTTACAAGTTACCATAAATGCCTCTTCAAATGCTTCTTAATATTTAATATATGGTCAACGATAATCGGTAATTTGATTATCACTATTGAAAAATTGAAAGCTATTAACGGTTTCAGACCAGATTTTCTTTAGTTCTAAAGAATTTTATGGTAATGAGTACAAAATCATATTCTATTCACACAAATCAACCCCTTGAATGCCCTGCAAATACTAATTAAGTTTGAACTATTTTTCAAATAGTCTACACCTACAAAAGTACGCACATTTTAGGCTTTTCCGGCCTGAAACTTGTGATATTGCGCGGGGGGGGGGGGAATCGAAATCCGGTTTTAAACCAGTTTTATAGAACCGAAAACCGGTTTTGGAAAACAACCGGTTTTAACATCCCTAGGTTTACACCAACAAAAATCTTAACATTAAGGTAGGCCTAAGACTGAGGCACGGTTGAGGTAAATGATCAAATAAAGTGTTGATGTCACCGGAAATCACTTTGTTTAAAACAATGAGCGTTGGGCGAGTGTGTCGAATGTTTTTGTATCAGGGGGTAGTAACTCAGACAGGAAGCCTCGTTAGCATTTAAGTGCATAAGCTGTTTCTTTCCGCCTGAGTGAACACACACACAAAGTATTTATCAGGGCAGGCTCTTCACACTGTCAGTCCCTACACGAATGTGCAAGTTGGTTTTGTTTTTCTGCGTGTTTCGTAATCCACTTTAGATCAGATGATTGATTTCATGTTATTCATTCAAATTATATGTTTAGTAACGTAGGCCCAAAGCCAAAGAAAGAATAATTAGGCCTATAGCATTTATGTGCAGGAATAAGACTGGGTATCTAGTAGGCCTACACAGGTTTTAAAATGCAAAGGGCAAAAACAACAAAAATATACTTAATACAATTAGGCTACATGATACCATTATGCGGCCTAACTGACCTAAGCCCAAATTTCGCTCCCCAGTGGACAAAACTAATTTTGAACCTCAATTTCTAAATATGTAGCCTATAGATATAGGCCCTATCAATGCTTGTTATAATTGTTTTACAATAGGCTATGTCAACATTGTGTGAACTTTCACATCTTTCACATATTTCACATATTTCACATATTTTACATCTTTCACATCTTTCACATATTTCACATCTTTCACATATTTCACATATTTTACATATTTCACATCTTTCACATATTTCACATATTTTACATATTTCACATATTTCACATATTTCACATATTTAGCTTATAGCCTACATGAAGGCCTATTATGACTAATCCCTTTCTCTGACCTAAAAAAAAACTGTGGCAAATAATTGAGATTTTACGGTAAACAAAAATAGACATCTAGTCAAAACAATGATCTAGACAAGAGGTCAACAACCTACGGCACCCGTGCCCGTGCCAGACTTAACATGCAGAGTTTACATTTCATTTGGACAAATTTGATATAACGGGGAGCGTGCAGGGGCACCACATTTATAGTTCATCCCCGGGCGCAAAATAGCCTTTCCTAGTTACGCCTCTGATTACATATTTGGGCTTTGCAAACTTTAATCATGGAGCACAGTGTCAGAGCGTTTGACTAGCGTACCGAATGTTCTGAGTTCGATTACTTGTGAAGGCTAGGATTAGTTCCCGGGACTGGTGTCACTGAGTCCACCCCATCCCCTGTCACCAGATGACACTGCCTATGTTACTTGGGGTTTCATTGTGAGTATTGTATTCCTCGGCACGAATTTGTATAACAGTCTATAATATGCATTTAACTGGGGCTGTAGGCCTATCCCATGTAGCGGCGTTTCAATTTCAATAAATTCGTATTATTGTTATGTAGGTTATCCCATGGCATCTACTAACTAGTATGCTGGACAAAGTTGGCGTACATGTAAATGCGGAACCAACATTTGATATGAAAACTATGTTCTTAGATTCTTTGAATACGTTACTGCAAGAAAAAGCTAATAGTAGCTGGATCATCGGCAGAGACAAATACTGTGCTTTGATAGAGGTCGAAAAACAGGCTAAAGCAAAGAATAAGTGATGACTATCGTCGACTAAGAAAGTATGACGTTATTTATGTTGATGGAAAAGAGAAGAGTAATAGACGAACATGACTGATTTTGTTATTTAGTATAAATAAAGATGGATAATTTACAATAATAATAAACTAATTTGACTGATTTTTTTTATTTATTTTAATTAACGATTGATAATTTACTATAATAAACTAATTTGACCGATTTTGTAATTCAGTATAATTAATAAACAATATAGGCCTAATGTGATAATTACGGTATACAAACACTCAAAATCTACTCACGAACTTCTTAATCGGACTTTGGCCGATCGCCCCTGACCATTTCGCGAACTTGCCGGCCAAGGTCCGAAATCAAGAAAAGATCTGGCATTGGCCGGCCAAATGTGAGGTAATATTAGCCACTTCGCGATCTGGCCGATCTGGACGACTTCGGGCTGTGGCCGTAACATATATATATAGCTTACGTTTATGTAGACCTATGTGTCTTTTAATCTTGTGTATAATTATCCATCCTATATATTTATATATAGGCCTACCATACCAATGTATAGTAGCCTACGCCAAAGACTTCAATGAAGTCTTTGCATACACTACACCTGCAGTGTTCTTAACACTGTTCTTGTACTCTCCACTACAGATGTCATTTAGTTTCACTTACACATATTTAAAACACTACTGAATACACCCCATGACACTGTGGCTAGTGCCTCGCAGTAAGAGACGAAATGAATAGGCCTATAGGCACCTGATATCACGTCTGCGCTACTAATCATGTGACAACATACCTTCGCTAAGTAACTAAGTAATATTCTATGTCCTAAACATTGATATGTATTTCCAATGTGCTACTAGTCTACCATTGTTTGGTTTATGTTATCTTATAATATTTACACTTTGTGCCATGGTTTTTAAAACTAGGTCATTCCTAGACACAGACTGGCAATGACATCAATGTTAACTTTTAATGTTCTTGGCCTGCTTTAAAATAGTTTTAATTCAACACTTAGCTTTTACACAACAAAAGATTGTGTGTGTGTGTGGTTAATGTCTAGAGTCGAGACCAGGGGTCGGCAAACTTTTGATATTAGAGTGCCAAAAATAGGATTTCTAATTCATTCAGCATGCCAACAACTTAAAAGTCATTCTGTTCTAGCACTCAATATTTTGTAGAACAGACATGAATTATTGCTTTCTGGGGTTTCCGCGTGCAATTGAAAATCGCTCTGCGTGCCAACTCTGGCACGCGTGCCGTAGGTTGCCGACCCCTGGTCTAGACTATCGGGTACAGAAATAGGCTTTCCAGCAAAAAATAGGGATTAGGACACTTAAGACAAGCGAAAAAGAACATGATCGCCTAGTCTAGGCCAGCGGTCGGAAGCCTTTTGATATTAGTGTGCCGAAGTAGGATTTCTGATTCATACAGCGTGCCAACAGTCTAAAGATCATCCCGATCTGGTACTCAATTTCTTGCAGAAGAGACTTGAATTGACTTGTGTTTGGTCTTTTGCGTGCCATTGGATACTGCTATGCGTTACAAATCTGGCACGCGCGCCATAGGTTTCCGAACACTGGGCTTAGGCCCTAATAATAGGACACAACTGTTTGGATCAGTGGTTGAAAGTGACAGATGCCTGAAACCTATTGCTCGAGGTACCCACCTTTTCGTCACCCATATTTTTGTTATGTAAGACGTATAATTTTGCGTAAGCTTAACAGGCCTAAGCTACTATTTAAAGTTACCACTGTTATATTACGCTTAGTCTACCCCTTCCTCTCTTCACAAGTCGTCACAAAAAGTCAGACTCTCCTACCAATATGACGTCACAAAGCATTGTATAATAATCCCTCACTTCCAAAAAAAAATTCTTATGTATGCCTATCAATAATAATTAATTATAAATCACTTTTATCAGTCTACCACTGTAGAATGTATTTAACCTTATATAAGATAGCACAGCTTTCATAGATAGCCTCTTGTTAAAAAAAATTTGTCTAGATCTAGTCTAGTCACAATTCTTTTGAAATTAGAATATCTATTTGTTATCTAGCTAACACTACTATTGTAGGCTATAGTTTCAGGTCTTTATTTGTTTAATTAAACTAGTAAACTAGTAAATGGGGCAAAAGCTGGATTACTACGGCCTTAAGAGGTCAGACAAAGAGATTAGTTGAAAACTTCATCTTTGGCTAGGGTTGCCATCCGTCCCGATATATCTGGACCGTTACCGTTATGGACCTTCCATGTAATTGTATTCTAAATACAAAGTAATTATATTAAATACATATTTTACTTCATTTCTACACCGCCGTCTCAGAGTGTTCCGAAGAGGTCCCAGCTAGATATGGCAACCCTATCTTCGGCTGAACTCAACGGGTCGTCGTAGAAGGCGAGAGTTCCGACATTGGGCTGTCATGTCCGGAGTTCCTCAGGGCTCGGCACTTGGGCCCACACGGTTCTTGATCTTCATCAAAGACTAGGAAGACGGGATCCACGCCAAGGTATGACCCTTATAGCAGATGACAGGCTACCACCCCTATAGGCCTACTCACATCGAGAGCCCAAATGATGCATTATATCTGCAGGACGACCTCAATTTTTGTTTTGGGTCGAAACGAAACTATACCGAAAGTTATAAATTGACTTTCGGTAAAAACCGACAAATGAACCGAAATTGCCAAACGAAAGATTTTAAAAGACTCCACATTTTTGTGTAATATTAACTACTTTATTAATATAGGTAGGCTATTTTTTCAAAACCGATTTTCGTTTTTAGAGATCCAATTTTAAACAGGTTTTCGGTTTGCCCTCCCCGGCCCCCCCCCCCCTTGTCTTTTTTGTATTTCTTTTGTTATTATTTAGGCCTATGTAGGCTATAGGTGGAAAATGAAGTAATTTTTCTATTGAATGGTAGTGTGTGTAGGCCTATGTCCATTTTATACAGTGTCAAGCTAAGGGGTGCAGCTGGTAGGACATTGCTCAGGCCTGTGAGGTTTAAAAAGGTAGTTATGAAGTACAATACATGTACAAAAATATCTTCAATAAGCCCCCTCTCTGAAACTTTAAAAAGAGTTCACTTTCAGCCTCCCTCCTGCATAATATAATCTTTTCTGCGTCCCAGTTCAGCAAGGTACATAAAATGTTAATTGTCAAATGAGTTTAACACACACTGAAGGACACAAAATTAAAAAAAAAAGGCTACAGAAAGTCTATTGTCTATTGGTATGGTTGTCTGTTCGGTATGTTCAGCGTCTGTGGGGAAACCCAAGTTTTTTTGCTTCTTGGTGACGTGATAAAGAATTATGCCGCGCAGTGTCGGTTAATGGTAACTTAACAAATCGGCTTTGTTCAAGCAATATTCGGGATTGAAAAAAAAAAGCTTAGGCCTAGTCCAGGGGTCGGCAACCTGCGGCTCGCGAGCCGCATGCGGCTCTTTCGATGTCAAGATGCGGCTCTCCAGTTCCATGCGCAAATATTAATAAATAGGCATACGGTATATTATTTTATTTTCAAAACTAATAAAAATATATTATGATGCCAAAAAAAAAATACAATAATATACTGAAAACAGGATAAAAACACTCAAGAGAGAACAGTGAGAATAGGTATAGTAGAGAGTCGACGGACAGCTGACAGACACTATATATAGTCACTACTACCACCCAGCCAGCAACCCAGCGGACGGTAGGCCTAGTGTTTAGTCTTCAGTCAGTCTTCCTCGGAGCACGGTTGCGTGTGTGTTAATTTAATCGCTAGCGAGAAACAACAATTTCTCGTTGTTTCAAGATTGGACGGAGTCGTTTACGTTCATGTGCAACACAGATGGCCTTCCGACTTGTCTCATTTGCCAAGAAAAACTTGCAAATTTGTAGAGACACTTCACTACTAAACATACCCGATTTGCTGTTAAATATCCAACCGGTGACTCACGTAAAAAAGCTGTTAAAGAGCTTCAAAAACACAAACAACAGTCGAAATCTATGCTAAGTAACTGGGCGCAATCTTCAAATAATTTAAATCTGGCAAGATTTGAAAAATCATTACAAATTGCAAAAAGAGGGATGATCATGTAAAATATTGTTTTATACGTGGAGCTGAAGAACTGTTTCGTGATTTCAAAAACAAAACAGAAATCATGAAGAAAATCAAAGACTTGCCATTATCTGCTAAAACAGTACAAGACAGAGCTGCTAAAATGTCTTCAAATGTAACACATATTATATGTAAGTGGAAGACATTCAACTGTCTTCTGCTTTATCACTTTCTATGAATGAGTCTTGTGACATAAAAGACACGGCACAAGTTAACCTTTTCGTCAGGTATAGATCTATGTCGTCCCAAGGTCCAAAATAAGAACTGCTAGGATTGCTGCCGCCCTCAGGGCAAATTCGTGGAGAAGATATAGCAATAACTGTGCAAAAATGCCTGGAAGACTGTGAAATCGATATAAATAAAATCGTTTCCATAGCAATTGGTGGAGCCGGAAATATAAAAGGAATATATAAAGGGGTAAAAACGTTTCTTCTTAAAAAATAAACCATAAATTTTAAACATTTCACTGCATAGTTCATCAAAAGGCGCTTTGTGCACACACATTTCCGGCCGAAATAATTGCGGTTATGAACTTGGTAATTAATATCATTAACAGAATTTTGGCAAAAGCACTCTACCAGTTTAAGGAATTTCTTGAAGAAATAGAAAGCCATTATTCTGAACTACTTCTGCACAATAAAGTGCGATTGCTTACTAGGGGTAACGTATTGAAACATTTTGCTTCTTGCTTGAGTGAAATAAAAACATTATTCAATAAAAAAAGGCATTGTCCATCCCGAATTGAAAGAAGAAGGCTGTAAAAATTCAACTTCATGAGGGATATCACAATGAACTTAATGAGTTAAATGTAAAGCTGCAAGGATGGATTCGCTGAGATATTTGAGCAATTCAAAACAAATGCAAAAACTCTGGCGTTCATAGTAAATCCCCTCAACACAAATATGAGATCAACATTTAGCCATTTGGAATTGACGCTGGTTCGCTTCAAATGCGATTACCGGATTTGAAAACTAAATCAAATCAAATACTATAATATTGAAACAAAAATGTTAGTGGCTCTTTAAAAACTGGAAAATTTTGTAAATTGTAACTTTTGGCTCTTCCGTCTCAAAAGGTTGCCGACCCCTGGCCTAGTCCATAAGTCGTCCATAAGTCAGATATTCCGCTGATGGCAGAAAGTCAATATTAGTTTCGGCTGAAACCAAATGCAACCCGAAAGCTAACTTTTTAACTTCGGCCGAAACCAAAACAATACCGAATGTGGCCATTTGCATACTCTCGGTGCCGAAACCGAATTTCGGTCGGCCTCTGCGGCCCTCTGCATGCCTCCAATGATACTCGGTTGACTCTTTATACCTCTTGTTTGTATGTTATAAAATATTATAAGTAGTTAATGCACACTATTTTGAGCATTCAAAATCACCCTTAATTAAATATTGGACTTTTTCCTTGGGTCTATAACACAGTCTCTCTCCACAGTAGCATACAATGAAGTAGAAAGAAATCTATGTTAATTAATGAAATGTTAAAGCTTAAGCCTATATATATTATATATAGGCCTATATATATAGCCTTGGGAGATATAATAGGGGGGGGGGGATCTAGGCCTAAACGCCACCCGGCAGTAAAATCAGTCAGTAAATTTAGACTTCTTTCATGGGAAGGATGTTAGATCTAATAATAGAAGCAAAAGTTGTCCTAAAATAAACACATTAAAATCTATCTTTAAAAATACAACACAAAATTTATTAAAGTTTACATTTTACGTTTGTGATCGGGTGTCGGGTTGGGCAGTAGAAAAAAAAATAATATGTCGAAATCGAATGAGATCGATGCTTGATAATAATTGGAAGATACGTAAGACATAGGCCTTCGTCTTTGTAGATACATTAAAAACATATTTTAGTCCTGTTATATTAGAAGTAGCTTTTTGTAAGCTTTCCACAGTAAGCTCGTATCTAACCGTGAAAACATTTTTATTCGACAAATATCTTCACTTGTGTTTGATGTCTGCTACTACTATCAAATGCCACGGTCCTGCGGTGATATACGGTAATTTGATGGTTCACTAAACGTCACTATGTCATTTGTTTACAGTGGAGATGTAGCCTACATGATACATGTACATTCATTGTACATTGACAGACAAGACTTCTCTTTGTCATAGTTCTATACGTTTTAGGCACGTTCATTTAACAGGTTTTAACGAAGGAATGGGTTATACCGATGTGATTACGGTGATTACCTTACAGTTGCAGGAATCTGTCCAACACTTCAGAATTTTTCCAATTTCAAGATGCATTAGTTTTACACAAGTGAAGTGACGGTAGGTAATTTTTTAATAATGTATTTTTACCGACTTTTGATCACCAGTGACAGATATTAAGAAAGAACAGTGGGACACCTCTGTGCGTATCTAGTGATAAGTATAGTGTAGGTCTTTACAATTGGATAGGTCATTTGACTGCATAAAAGTAATAAAATAAACCTAGTTTTACTTGCATTGTTTTGGATTTGTCCGTAGGGGTAGATCTTCAAATTCAATCTAGCCAGTTGTTGGATTAGTTTTTCTTCAATATAGAATATAGTATTTATGGTATTGCCTTCATTAGTGCTCATTATTGAATTGGTTTTGAAAATTCAAAAACGTTGGAATATTGTTTATATTTCAGGGAATAGACTGTATAGTGTTAAAGAAAAGTAAGTCAGGCATATTAGGCCTAACCTATAGGATAGGCCTACCTTGAAGGTTCAAAAAACACTTTTCTACTGTATTTTCTGTCATCTGTATTTCCAAGATTCTATAGTTAAGAATTCAAAGATTGCAAATTCTGTGAGTCGAAATGTTACTGATGTAGACTGTAGACGATACAAAATAAATTATCATAGACAAAACAACAGCTAAATAGCATTAAAACACATTATTGACAAAGTTAATACTTTTATGACCCAAAAAAAAATTTTATGTTTAAATATCAGTAGGCCTACAGTGGTACCTTGGGTTACGAACTTCATTAATTCCTGTACTCAGTTTGTAACCTGAAATCCTTGTAACCTGAAACATTGAAATCAATGCAATATAAACTCAATTCTTTTTAAAGATGAAATGTGTTTTTTTTGTATTAACATCCATTCGTTTACCTGACAAAAGACAAATGATATGTGTACTTCCCATTAAATAAAGGGACAGAAATCAACCAAATAAAATAAAAGTTGATTTTCATTGATTCAGAATAAGAGAATATTTTCAACTTTCTCTCAAATTGAATTCTTTGCTACGCATTTAGCCACATCGACTGATTTGAGTAACTCTTTGTTCTTTATGATGGTGTAGCCTACCCATGCTGTACTGATTAGTGATGTCACACATTTACATATTACATCATTATTTCTTTCTTTACCTCCAGTATTATACATTTGTGCTTTCTAGTAGCAGCACAAACAACGTTCTTCGAACTCATAATTGATGGGGTTAACAAAAACAATAATGAAAGAGAAAAACTGAACAGAAGCCACTACTAAGAAATCTGTTAGTGCTGTGTAATAAGGCCAATGAAATTGAGGTTGCGAACATGTGCAAAACTAGGATAGTTCCATTAGGATAGCGTTAAGTACTGCAAGGTCTTCATTTGTACTGTAAGCGATCGTTTGTCTCCACAATGTTAAACCTTCCTATCTGTCTCTCTTTGTTTGTAACCTGAAGCACTGTTTCAAACCTAGGACTAATTTTTGTCTAAATTATTGTTCGTAGCATGAATTGTTCATAACCTGAGGTACACAGTTTTTTTGTTGTGTTTTATTATTATTATTTTTTTTCCAAAAAAATAAATAGTAATAATTGTCTTAAGGCCTAGATATGTCTTTAGGCCTAAACTAGATATTTAATGCACGCTGATAAAATGGTGGATTTATCAGACTAACTGGGTCATATAAAAGAAATGTTGAGTAAACACTGATATATGTTGATATATAGGTTAGTGTCTAAATTAACATTTTTCTTTGTTGAATTTAATTCATAAAATAAAACACATTGATAAAATAGGTTTGTTGCAACATTCTTCTACATTTCAATTTTTTTTAAAAATTATTCAAGAGTCTAGTATTTTCAATGCTTACGGTAGCACACATCCTCAATTTCTGTTGATATACAAACCTAGGTAAAAAAAAATATTTTTTTATGCATACTTAAGCCGCACCCCTATCTTGGACCAAAAATTTTTGTCAAAATTGTGTGGCTTATACTTAAGTACTAATCCAATGAAATTTTCACAATAACTTTAAAATTAAGTTTCAAATTTAATTAAATATGCACCTTTACTAATTGTTTAAGTTATGTTGAAAGCTAATGTCTGACCACTGCCTTTTTATAGACTATCTCTGTCCGTATCAAATTCTCATAAACTACTAATCCAATCAGAAAGACATTTTTGACAATCGCTTTAGCATTCACTTTTGGTAATGGTAATGGTAATTTATATAGCGCTTCTATCCATGCTATTTTAGCATGCTCAGTGCGCTCTAGAAGACTATTAATCTGTGAGAGGTTTCACTGCTGCCGGTTAAGCGCATGTGATAACAACTCAATATTAACGTCATCTAGTCCCAAAACTCCTGTAGGGCGACAGGGATCTGCCGGTGGCGGGGCTCGAACCCGCGACGTGTCAAGTGGTTTTATGGTTGACAGTCTGGTGAGCTAACCGCTAGGCCAGCCGGCTTCACAATTTCACTTTTCCATTAAATTATAAATTTTCTTTTCTATTGCACAAATAATATTAAAAAGTTTATGATTAAAACATTAAACAGTATCTTCTCAAGTCTATTTTACCATTGACAAAAAAAAAAGTAAAAAACAAAACATACAATTTAATAAAATAAATGCTTTAAACTGCCACTTTTGATTTGAAAGCAACAAACCAGATATTGATGAAACAAAAAACAGAAGTTTATTTTATTTTAAAAATTTGGGATTGGAGATTTGTAAAGAAAAAAATAGAGTACGAAAGCTGCAAAAATTAACTTGCAGTCAGAAATTAATGTGTGCTCAAACCTAAAAAAATTGCTCTCCCTACGGAATGAGTTAATACTATACTTTTAAAAAACTTTTAAATCATTTAAAAATTTCATGTTTATCTTAAAAAATTTCACAAAGAAAACATGGTCAATCAGGATTTTGAAATATTAAGAAATCAGATTTATTTCAATGTAATGAGATTTAAAAATTTAAAATTGTATTGAAAACTTTTTATATTAAAGATGTTAGATTAAGTTAGCAGGTCTACATTACTGTTTATTTTTTTAAAGTTTGAAAAAATCAAAAATAAAAAAATTCATATTTTTATTATTTGACTTATGTTTTTTAAAAATTGATGCAAGATTTTTCAAATTTGATTTGATTTCAATCACTTTTTAAAAATAAGATTTCTTTGAGTTTGACTTATATTTTTTTTACTACTTAAATAGTAGAATCATCATCATTGGCTACATAGTCTCGAAAGACAATTAGATTTGCGCTCCTGTGATTTGGCCAGCCCTGCAAAATTAACTGTGTCTGTGGAGACCTATCCTTGAGAGACAGGCTCTGTCGCATCTCTGGCACTTGAAAGCTGGACCGTTGGAGATTGTTAGGGGCAGCCTACTTTTCTTCGCTGCTTGTTTAGCCTCCGCCATAAGGCGAAGTTTGCCCTCTGCCTCATTTATACCGGTGTGTAAGGTGCCTCTCCAACTATTTCTGTGCTGAGCAAGGTTCTCCCAGTTTCCGACCTCTACATCTATAGCCTTTAGGTCACGTTTGCAGACGTCCTTGAACCTGAGTTGGGGGCAGCCAGTAGCTCTCTTGCCCTCAGCGAGCTCAGCATATAGCAGGTCTTTTAGGAAATAGTAGAATATATTACTGTTAATTAAAAAAAAAGTAGGTTATATATAATTATTTCAAAATTAAATGAAATATTTTTGAAAAGGTAACATTCATGATATAAAAACTGTGTAAAATTGTTTTCCCAAATTGAACATTCTCATTCTATTCTATTGTTATGTTCACACATTGGCTGAATTGACAGTTATCAAGGAACAGAAACTTTATTATTTATAATTTAGTTATTTTTGGGGGTGTTTGCGTAATAGTTATATTAGAACCATTTAAATTAAAATCTTAATAAATTTAAATTCAAACAGAAATATTATTTCTTTTATGTGGACCAGTTAGTCTGACAAAGCCACTATTTTCTCGCATTCGTTAAATATCTATTCTAGGACTAAAGATGTATATTTGACTTGTTTTGATTTAAATCATGAATTGTAATTTTCCTATTTTAATTGTATTTAAAATCATTGAAATAATTCAATCGATTTAAATCATCTCAACCCTGATAAAATCTTTTTTCTGATATATAAATATAACTTCAAATATCCCTTTAGAGTGGGATTCGTTACTGTATGGATGACAACTTTTAACTCAGTTTTTCAGTGTTTTTCTTATATGTTAGAGACGGACATTCTATAAAGAAAATGTTTGTGTCCTATGCTTATCTCTGGTTTGAGTCTTATCTTATATGTTACAGATGTTGTTGATAGATAACAGATGTTGTTGATAGATTACAGATGTTGTTGATAGATAACAGATGTTGTTGATAGATAACAGATGTTGTTGATAGATAACAGATGTTGTTGATAGATAACAGATGTTGTTGATAGATAACAGATGTTGTTGATAGATAACAGATGTTGTTGATAGATAACAGATGTTGTTGATAGATAACAGATGTTGTTGATAGATAACAGATGTTGTTGATAGATAACAGATGTTGTTGATAGGTAACAGATGTTGTTGATAGGTAACAGATGTTGTTGATAGATAACAGATGTTGTTGATAGATAACAGATGTTGTTGATAGATAACAGATGTTGTTGATAGATAACAGATGTTGTTGATAGATAACAGATGTTGTTGATAGATAACAGATGTAATTTTTTTCACCCTGTCTAAAAAATTGTGGGGAAAATGAGAAGGGAAAAATGAAAAGCCACATTTGTTAACATTATAACACAAAGACAATTTCTATTGAAACAGAAGAAACTTTTGTTGAGAGTTTAAAAAATCAGAAGTAGAAATTATTATTTATTTAAAGCATTTGCATATCACATTCTCAAACACGGGCCGCAAGCGGTCCACCAAGTGGATTTTATGGCCCTCCAGTAAGTAAATGTACTATTTGCGAAATTCAGACAGCTAGTACTGATACACATCAACTTTTATTGTTACTTTTATATATGTAACATACTTAATAATAATAATAATAATAATGATAGTCCACTTTGGTCTAATTCTTTGTGACTAAATTATAATTGGCATATTATTAGTGATAAGTAGTAAAATGAGTTAAGATGTATGAAAGTTTTTTTGTGCTTACTAGGGTGGGGTCGTTGCACATGTCTGATAAAATGGCTCATGCCTTCATCTGTGTTTGAGACCCCTGATATAAAAAATGATGAGGTTAATAATATATAGACGTTCATGCATTTCATCCTCCTGATTCTCCCCTCCTTTACAATATCTAATTGTTTAAATATTCCAGGGCTATTTCCACATCTCATTGTCTCCTACCTATAGAAATGATAAGAAACCAGAAAACATTTTTCTCTCCCCTTGAAAAATACTAAAATATTAATTTCTCCTTTTTTTTTTTAACTTAGGGATTTAACTTAACAACACAGCAAAATTTTCTTGTGATCAACACCCTTACTAGGGATTTAACTTAACAACGCAGCACAATTTTCAGGTGATCAACACCCTTACTAGGGATTTAACTTAACAACGCAGCACAATTTTCAGGTGATCAACACCCTTACTGAATACACAGCCCTACCACATCTTACCCATTTCATTAATTACTACTAATAAACTAAAAATAACATTATATATAGGCACCTATAACAGCCAGGTTCAATTGCTGCTTCACTAGTCCTAGGAAACAAACTGGTCCAACAGAGTTACTTTTACTGGTTTTTTTTAACCTTGTTAATAGGTTACCCTAACAGTTAAATGTTACAAACTTTTATTCAGGAAGACTGACCTACACATATTTGCAGTTTTTACAGTCTCAGTTGGGTATGTCTTCAGCAAATGTCCTCTCATCTGTTCATAATAAGGTAAGTATTCAAATAAGCTTTGTCTGGTTACTCAGTGAGTATTTAGTTAATAAGGTATGAAAGGAGTTCTCAACCTTGGGTCCTTGTACTCCACGGGGTGTACATGAACAACCACTGAAGGTATAAGCATACAAGACACGCGTAATGGCGTAATGTAAATTAGGATTCTATTAATGTTGTTTTTTTTTACAAAATCTAATTTAAAAGCCTATAACTGTCAATGGATTTATTAAATTCATTTAAAATTGTTTTGCTCATGCCTTTTAAAAAAAAAATGAGTACAGTTTAGTGTTGTGGTATGTGAAAGCAGGTTGTACTTGTAAATAACAAAATGTGTTCAAGGGCTACTAGATATAAAAAGACTTGGAACCACTGGGTTAGGTTAATAAGATAGGGCCTTAGGGCCTATGTTTAAATATGTTTCCCTTCTTATTTGAACACTTTGTAAAACATGTTTGATTTCTGTAGTTTTTGGGACAAAAGAAATATTAATGTTAAACTAATTTATACTTTAAGTCCATCATCTATCCCTGAATGCTATATGTTGTTTTTCAAAAGCTCATTCTTTACATATTTTCATAAAATATATATTACATTATTATTATCATATAACCTTAAAACTAAAACAATATATTTAATGTACATTGTTATATTATTGACATTTTTATCAATTTAATTGAAAGTTGTTGCTTTTTACTTCCACACAATTAATTTTTTTGGGGTATTTCTGTTGACTGTAACTGAATCAGGTGTCACCTGCTGACAAAACAGGACTTCCTTGGGAAATATGGCAGATCATCCTCTCTTGGTTGTCAGCTAAAGACCTGTGTCATTTTGCAAGAGTCTGTAAGACTTGGTCAGAGCTAGTTATTAGTGTCGACAACACGAGATGGAGAGAACTTTACCTGGAGTGCAGGTAAAACATGATGTAAAGTAAAGTACCCTTCGGACCAAACTGATCATAGGGCTGGTGAAGCAGCGTTCACAAGTTTCTGTGGCCACGACATACTGGGTGATTGTGTGGCCAGCACTATGCACAGCGCCTATACTTTACCCCAATTAAGGTCAGGTACCCGTCAGAGCTGGGTAGACTCAGGGACACTCTCCAGAGACGGGAAAAATCTTAGCCTGCACCAGGATTCAAACCCAGGATCCTCGGTATGCCAGAAGAAGGCGCTGCCGCACATAAAACATGACCAAGCTGGAAATGGGGGAGAACAGTTCAGTTGGCAATGCAAAGTGTTTTTACAAATCTGAAAATGCATTTATAGCATTAGATAAATTTGTAGACCTACAAAAGATGAAAAATACCATTTCATGGGATGATCTCATCAAAAGAAAGTTTTATCAACACATCTTTCACATTAACTTCCAACTTAATAATAAAAGCAGTAAAAAAATAAAGCATGTTCTTTTACTCCTTATTTTGGTAGATAATGATGTCTTTAGTTTATTAGTAAATTGGCAACTGATTAAGGGGCAAAGGGTTAATGTTTACCTAACATGAGATAGGGATAATTAAGATGGTTATGATTTTCTTGGCCTGACGACAACATTTAATGTAATTAACTACACATGCTATTCAGCATCAGCATCTACTTCCTTATAGTGTAACAGGTTGTACCAGAGAAATGCATTTGAGTTAATCAAAAGATAATAATTTTTTTTTTATTTCAGCGAATGGCGTCATCCATTTTGGCCATTGAATGTTGAGGCGGAGCCACCTTCCTGGCGTGTGGCATTTAAGGATCAGTACATAGCAACTCGTTTCTGGAAGAAACGCCAGAAGAACGACTTCAAGCATTTCTCCTGTGCCTCCATCTTCAGGAAAAATGTCAGCTCCAGAAATATCCATGTCGGCCCTGGGATGGGCTTTGACAGCCTGAATGCCGCCCTGTCCATCGCTAATGCTTATGATCGAATCATCATGCACCCTGGCATCTATGACGAGCAGTTTGAGGTTTCTGCCAAAGTTCCGTTTGAGTTGATCGGCCATGGGGAGATAGGCAGCATTATTCTGGTGGCCGGCATCCATCAGTTGGGCTCCACAACACGACTGAGCAACTTGGTGCTGAGGGCTCCATGGTATACACACTTTATCGTCATGGTAAGTACAGCATTCAGACACACTTTATTGTCATGATAAGTGCAGAATTCAGACACACTTTATTGTCATGGTAAGTGCTGCATTCAGACACACTTTATTGTCATGGTAGGTGCAGCATTCAGACACACTTTATTGTCATGGTAAGTGCAGCATTCAGACACACTATTGTCATGGTAAGTGCAGCATTCAGACACACTCTATTGTCATGGTAAGTGCAGAATTCAGACACACTTTATTGTCATTGTAAGTGCTGCATTCAGACACACTCTATTGTCATGGTAAGTGCAGCATTCAGACACACTATTGTCATGGTAAGTGCAGCATTCAGACACACTTTATTGTCATGGTAAGTGCAGCATTCAGACACACTATTGTCATGGTAAGTGCAGCATTCAGACACACTATTGTCATGGTAAGTGCAGCATTCAGACACACTCTATTGTCATGGTAAGTGCAGCATTCAGACACACTTTATTGTCATTGTAAGTGCTGCATTCAGACACACTCTATTGTCATGATAAGTGCAGAATTCAGACACACTTTATTGTCATGGTAAGTGCAGCATTCAGACACACTCTATTGTCATGATAAGTGCAGAATTCAGACACACTTTATTGTCATTGTAAGTGCTGCATTCAGACACACTCTATTGTCATGGTAAGTGCAGAATTCAGACACACTATTGTCATGGTAAGTGCAGCATTCAGACACACTCTATTGTCATGGTAAGTGCAGCATTCAGACACACTTTATTGTCATGGTAAGTGCAGCATTCAGACACACTATTGTCATGGTAAGTGCAGCATTCAGACACACTCTATTGTCATGGTAAGTGCAGCATTCAGACACACTATTGTCATGGTAAGTGCAGCATTCAGACACACTTTATTGTCATGGTAAGTGCAGCATTCAGACACACTCTATTGTCATGGTAAGTGCAGCATTCAGACACACTCTATTGTCATGGTAAGTGCAGCATTCAGACACACTATTGTCATGGTAAGTGCAGCATTCAGACACACTTTATTGTCATGGTAAGTGCAGCATTCAGACACACTTTATTGTCATGGTAGGTGCAGCATTCAGACACACTTTATTGTCATGGTAAGTACAGCATTCAGACACACATTATTGTCATGGTAAGTGCAGCATTCAGACACACCTAATTGTCATGGTAAGTGCAGCATTCAGACACACTTTATTGTCATGGTAGGTGCAGCATTCAGACACACTTTATTGTCATGGTAAGTGCAGCATTCAGACACACTATTGTCATGGTAAGTGCAGCATTCAGACACACCTAATTGTCATGGTAAGTGCAGCATTCAGACACACTTTATTGTCATGGTAGGTGCAGCATTCAGACACACCTAATTGTCATGGTAAGTGCAGCATTCAGACACACTTTATTGTCATGGTAGGTGCAGCATTCAGACACACCTAATTGTCATGGTAAGTGCAGCATTCAGACACACTTTATTGTCATGGTAGGTGCAGCATTCAGACACACTTTATTGTCATGGTAAGTGCAGCATTCAGACACACTATTGTCATGGTAAGTGCAGCATTCAGACACACCTAATTGTCATGGTAAGTGCAGCATTCAGACACACTTTATTGTCATGGTAGGTGCAGCATTCAGACACACCTAATTGTCATGGTAAGTGCAGCATTCAGACACACTTTATTGTCATGGTAAGTGCAGCATTCAGACACACCTAATTGTCATGGTAAGTGCAGCATTCAGACACACTTTATTGTCATGGTAGGTGCAGCATTCAGACACACTTTATTGTCATGGTAAGTGCAGCATTCAGACACACTTTATTGTCATGGTAAGTGCAGCCTTCAGGCATTTATTGACAAATTCATACATTTTTTCTTTTACTTGAAGTCAATGGCACTTTGTATGTTGTATCAATGATGTTATTAATCTAATAACTAATGGACAGAACATAACGTACTGAATAAACTTAAAAGTTTACTTTGTCAATGAATATACTTTGTCCTGGTACAGTTTCTAAATTAACTTTTTCATTTGCTTTCAGCAGATCCACTTATTGATAGAATTATTTATAGATCAACTTTTCTAAATAGAAACTTATAGATATTTTTTTAACATATCAATGTCTAAATAGTAACTTATTGATTTATTATTTACAGATCAACTCAGGGTTTTTACAAATAGACAACTGTATAGTAGAGAATGGCATGATTTGTGCCCAGAATCCCAGCACTCTCCACATCAAATTCTGTACCTTCAGACATGCCACAGTAGTCCTCCAGAACATGAATGCAAGTATTATTGAGAATTGTGAGTTTTCACAGAGTAAAAGTGCAAATATCATCATCGAAGGCTACCCAAAAGAAAATAAAAATTGGACCTATTCCTTTTTACGAGACAGGACTAACGCCATATTTCTACAAAGCCGTTCCCTGCACAGAAAAAAGCATGGCCTCAAAGGCAGTGTCAGCCTGTCATCAACTTTACATTCATCCGTCACTGCCAAATCCATGACGACAATGTACTCCGCCCAGCTTCACGGTTCTGTCAGTGACGTTCATGATACAGACGAGCCAGGAGCCATTTTTCTCAACCCCGGCCTTCTAGTCCCCATGTATTTGGGCTCGGAGAAAGACATATCTGTTGGCTGTGGGGATCTGCAGTCTATGTATCAGGAGATTGGAACCTCAAGCTCTGAGCATTTCTCTACAAAACACAAACACTCCATGGAACCCTGTTCTGATAACCCTCAACCAACCACCGTGCCCAAATCAAAAGCAGAAAAGTGCCCTGTTGAAGAAAAGGTTTCTAATGCTGCCGCCCAGAAACAATCTGCCCTGAAGAAAGGATTGAGGCGTAAAAGTGTTGAAAGCCACGTTGGATTTCAAACAGACGATCTTTGCCCGACTGGATCTAAGGATTTTTCAAAACATTCAACCGCTATAATAGGGAAAGAAAACTGTGAAAACAAAGGAGATTCTATTAGATTTCCAATCAATTCTAAATCTCAAGGAAGAAGCCAATCTTTTTCTACCTTTTCTCAAGCCAGAAGAAAATGCAGATCAAATCAAATTGAGCCTGTCTTTATTGAAAAATCAGGTATGGCTACTTATAGTGCCAATGCAGCAAGCCAGGCTCAAATTGAGGCTCATAGCAACATGCCTGTTAGGAAAGTGCGTTCAGAATCTGATATTAGAAAACATTTGTCTGATAAAGCCCTACCCTGTGTGATGAAAGATGATCACGGCGACCAAAGTAGAATTCATAGTTGTTGCCAAGGATTACAAAACTGTGCACGTGTAGTGAGTGATTCTCAATGTTTGATTAGTAGCAGAATCAGGCGTTCTCAGAGTGAAGAGATGAGTCAAGGTTCAGAAGACAGTGATGATGATCTGTCCTCATTGAATGGTTTGGACTCTGCTGCGGAATCAATTGATGGTTCAGGTAATAAAGTAGAAAACATAAACATTCTGGGGGTTAGGGTTGTCACACCATGGTATAAAAAACTTTCTGGGGTTAGGGTTGTCACACCATGGTATACAAAACTTTCTGGGGTTAGGTTGTCACACCAAGGTATAAAAAAGTTTCTGGGGTTAGGGTTGTCACACCATGGTATAAAAAACTTTCTGGGGTTAGGTTGTCACACCAAGGTATAAAAAACTTTCTGGGGTTAGGGTTGTCACACCATGGTATAAAAAACTTTCTAGGTTTAGGTTGTCACACCATGGTATAACAAACTTTCTAGGGTTAGGTTGTCACACCAAGGTATAAAAAACTTTCTGGGGTTAAGGTTGTCACACCATGGTATAAAAAACTTTCTGGGGTTAGGGTTGTCACACCAAGGTATAAAAAACTTTCTGGGGTTAGGTTGTCACACCAAGGTATAGAAAACTTTCTGGGGTTAGGTTGTCACACCAAGGTATTTATACATATTCCAGTCCTGATCTGAATTTTCCAGTGGTCCCCAAAGTTAACTCCTACAGTGCCATTCTTCATTAAACCTGCGAGCAGTACATGACCAGTGTGTAACAAAAAGTCTTCAGAACAACTCACTATTTTTACGTGCAAAGGGATTGGGTGGTCAGCCTCAAGCACAGCCTCCTTCATACTTTACTTAAAGACACAACCTGTCAAGTTAGAAATAACCTGGTCTCTCCCAGAATTCAAATCTAGGTCATTCAGTTTGAGAATATGTCAATAACCGAATACCATTATATCCCTCTACTTTGTAATAATAAGGGAAAAGGATGATTGCTTCAATACATCAGAAAAAAACACAAGTGTAACAGTTTTGTTTCTTATAATTCAGTTGTTATTATTTATGATCTGTGTTGCTATGCTGTGATTTGGCCATTAGTACACAAGGCCATTAGTACACAAGGCCATTAGTACACAAGGCCATTAGTACACAAGGCCATTCTTCTTCATTCATATGTTAACGTTATCTTTCATGCATCATTTCTCCTCAGAGGTGTAATAAATACACAAACTGTCTACTTACAGCATCATTTTATTCACAATATAGAACAATTATATATATATACTTGTAGAATACTTCAATATATATACTTGTAGAATACTTCAATATATATACTTGTAGAATACTTCAATATATATACTTGTAGAATACTTCAATATATATACTTGTTGAATACTTCAATATATATACTTGTAGAATACTTCAATATATATACTTGTAGAATACTTCAATATATTTTACAGCGCCCTTTTCAATATTCAACGGACATTTCTTCACAAAACTTCACATGTTTCTTTCTACAATCTACATATGACTTCTACTATCAACCTATGACTTCTACTATCAACCTATGACTTCTACTATCAACCTATGACTTCTACTATCAACCTATGACTTCTACTATCAACCTATGACTTCTACTATCAACCTATGACTTCTACTATCAACCTATGACTTCTACTATCAACCTATGACTTCTACTATCAACCTATGACTTCTACTATCAACCTATGACTTCTATCAACCTATGACTTCTACTATCAACCTATGACTTATACTATCAACCTATGACTTCTACTATCAACCTATGACTTCTACTATCAACCTATGACTTCTACTATCAACCTATGACTTCTACTATCAACCTATGACTTCTACTATCAACCTATGACTTCTACTATCAACCTATGACTTCTACTATCAACCTATGACTTCTACTATCAACCTATGACTTCTATCAACCTATGACTTCTACTATCAACCTATGACTTCTACTATCAACCTATGACTTCTACTATCAACCTATGACTTCTACTATCAACCTATGACTTCTACTATCAACCTATGACTTCTACTATCAACCTATGACTTCTACTATCAACCTATGACTTCTACTATCAACCTATGACTTCTACTATCAACCTATGACTTCTACTGTCAACCTATGACTTCTATCAACCTATGACTTCTACTATCAACCTATGACTTATACTATCAACCTATGACTTATACTATCAACCTATGACTTTTACTATCAACCTATGACTTCTACTATCAACCTATGACTTCTACTATCTACCTATGACTTCTACTATCAACCTATGACTTCTACTATCAACCTATGGCTTCTACTATCAACCTATGGCTTCTACTATCAACCTATGACTTCTACTATCAACCTATTACTTCTACTATCAACCTATGACTTCTACTATCAACCTATGACTTCTACTATCAACCTATGACTTCTACTATCAACCTATGACTTCTACTATCAACCTATGACTTCTATCAACCTATGACTTCTACTATCAACCTATGACTTCTACTATCAACCTATGACTTCTACTATCAACCTATGACTTCTACTATCTACCTATGACTTCTACTATCAACCTATGACTTCTACTATCAACCTATGACTTCTACTATCAACCTATGACTTCTACTATCAACCTATGACTTCTACTATCTACCTATGACTTCTACTATCAACCTATGACTTCTACTATCTACCTATGACTTCTACTATCAACCTATGACTTCTACTATCAACCTATGACTTCTACTATCAACCTATGACTTCTACTAACAACCTATGACTTCTATCAACCTATGACTTCTACTATCAACCTATGACTTCTACAATCAACCTATGACTTCTACTATCTACCTATGACTTCTACTATCAACCTATGACTTCTACTATCAACCTATGACTTCTACTATCAACCTATGACTTCTACTATCAACCTATGACTTCTACTATCAACCTATGACTTCTACTATCAACCTATGACTTCTACTATCAACCTATGACTTCTACTATCAACCTATGACTTCTACTATCAACCTATGACTTCTACTATCAACCTATGACTTCTACTATCAACCTATGACTTCTACTATCAACCTATGACTTCTACTATCAACCTATGACTTCTATCAACCTATGACTTCTATCAACCTATGACTTCTACTATCAACCTATGACTTCTACTATCAACCTATGACTTCTACTATCTACCTATGACTTTTACTATCAACCTATGACTTCTACTATCAACCTATGACTTCTACTATCAACCTATGACTTCTACTATCAACCTATGACTTCTACTATCAACCTATGACTTCTACTATCAACCTATGACTTCTACTATCTACCTATGACTTCTACTATCAACCTATGACTTCTACTATCAACCTATGACTTCTACTATCAACCTATGACTTCTACTATCTACCTATGACTTCTACTATCAACCTATGACTTCTACTATCAACCTATGACTTCTACTATCAACCTATGACTTCTACTATCTACCTATGACTTATACTATCAACCTATGACTTCTACTATCAACCTATGACTTCTACTATCAACCCACAGGAGATCTTACTCTGACTCCCGGATGTTACAATAAAAAATCTAATTTAATTTCTGGTACTTAAAAATCTCTACCCGAACAAAGGATTTATTTAAATAGAGAAAGGTTGATATTAGATTTCAAAAAAGGGTAACTAAGTAAATATTCCACTGGTGTAAAATATTTTAGTTACTTCCCTTAGACTATAAACTGAACCTTGACAACAAGATGTAGAAATTCAAACATTCACGTAGAATTACTCAGACATATTTGTTGATTACAGGAAGAAATAAATTCCTGTATTTTACTGTCTTAGCTTTTGTTACTTTTTGTGTTTGTGAATACAGTAGCTGCACAGGATGCCAGAAGCAGCTCAGCAGACAGCAGTGATGTGAACAGCTTAAGCTACACCAACTCTGAGGATAACATTTCTTCTAGTGAGGAGTCGGTCATCATGCTACCTCACTTACAGAAGATCCACACCAGGCACCCGGGGATGACATCTGCAGACACAGAATCCATCAACAGTGAGTGTACCAGGCCTGTGCCAGTCAACATATCAGAGGATACAGTCATGAGGTAACTAAAGTAGTTTATACTTACAGAAATGTTCTATTTGTGTTCAACAAGTAGTTTATACTTACTGATTACAGAAATGTTTTATTTGTGTTCAACAAGTAGTTATACTTACAGAAATGTTCTATTTGTGTTAAACAAGTAGTTTATACTTACAGAAATGTTCTATTTGTGTTCAACAAGTAGTTTATACTTACAGAAATGTTGTATTTGTGTTCAACAAGTAGTTTATACTTACAGAAATGTTTTATTTGTGTTCAACAAGTAGTTTATACTTACAGAAATGTTCTATTTGTGTTCAACAAGTAGTTTATACTTACAGAAATGTTTTATTTGTGTTCAACAAGTAGTTTATACTTACAGAAATGTTCTATTTGTGTTCAACAAGTAGTTTATACTTACAGAAATGTTCTATTTGTGTTCAAGTAGTTTATACTTACAGAAATGTTCTATTTGTGTTCAAGTAGTTTATACTTACAGAAATGTTCTATTTGTGTTCAAGTAGTTTATACTTACAGAAATGTTCTGTGTGTGTTCAACAAGTATTTTATACTTACAGAAATGTTCTATTTGTGTTCAACAAGTAGTTTATACTTACAGAAATGTTCTATTTGTGTTCAACAAGTAGTTTATACTTACAGAAATGTTCTATTTGTGTTCAACAAGTAGTTTATACTTACAGGAATGTTCTATTTGTGTTCAACAAGTAGTTTATACTTACAGAAATGTTCTGTGTGTGTTCAACACGTATTTTATACTTACAGAAATGATCTATTGGTGTTCAACAAGTAGTTTATACTTACAGAAATGATCTATTGGTGTTCAACAAGTAGTTTATACTTACAGAAATGATCTATTTGTGTTCAACCAGTAGTTTATACTTACAGAAATGTTCTATTTGTGTTCAACAAGTAGTTTATACTTACAGAAATGATCTATTTGTGTTCAACAAGTAGTTTATACTTACAGAAATGATCTATTTGTGTTCAACAAGTAGTTTATACTTACAGAAATGTTCTATTTGTGTTCAACAAGTAGTTTATACTTACAGAAATGATCTATTTGTGTTCAACCAGTAGTTTATACTTACAGAAATGTTCTATTTGTGTTCAACAAGTGGTATATACTTACAGAAATGTTCTGTTTGTGTTCAACAAGTAGTTTATACTTACAGAAATGATCTATTTGTGTTCAACAAGTAGTTTATACTTACAGAAATGTTCTATTTGTGTTTAACAAGTAGTTTATACTTACAGAAATGATCTATTTGTGTTCAACCAGTAGTTTATACTTACAGAAATGTTCTATTTGTGTTCAACAAGTAGTTTATACTTACAGAAATGTTCTATTTGTGTTCAAGTAGTTTATACTTACAGAAATGTTCTATTTGTGTTCAAGTAGTTTATACTTACAGAAATGTTCTATTTGTGTTCAAGTAGTTTATACTTACAGAAATGATCTATTTGTGTTCAACCAGTAGTTTATACTTACAGAAATGTTCTATTTGTGTTCAACAAGTAGTTTATACTTACAGAAATGTTCTATTTGTGTTCAACAAGTGGTATATACTTACAGAAATGTTCTGTTTGTGTTCAACAAGTAGTTTATACTTACAGAAATGATCTATTTGTGTTCAACAAGTAGTTTATACTTACAGAAATGTTCTATTTGTGTTTAACAAGTAGTTTATACTTACAGAAATGATCTATTTGTGTTCAACCAGTAGTTTATACTTACAGAAATGTTCTATTTGTGTTCAACAAGTAGTTTATACTTACAGAAATGTTCTATTTGTGTTCAAGTAGTTTATACTTACAGAAATGTTCTATTTGTGTTCAAGTAGTTTATACTTACAGAAATGTTCTATTTGTGTTCAAGTAGTTTATACTTACAGAAATGATCTATTTGTGTTCAACCAGTAGTTTATACTTACAGAAATGTTCTATTTGTGTTCAACAAGTAGTTTATACTTACAGAAATGTTCTATTTGTGTTCAACAAGTAGTTTATACTTACAGAAATGTTCTATTTGTGTTCAACCAGTAGTTTATACTTACAGAAATGATCTATTTGTGTTCAACAAGTAGTTTATACTGTTATGGACTGTCTCTATGATGACTATTATTACGACTCGTTAAATCGGATTCAATGAATATAGTTGTATCTTTATTAGAAGTCTCTAGATTCTGCTAATCTGTAGCCCAAGCTAGGGGTTCCTTGACTGACAGGTCTATGCAGCAATGTAGTTATATTCGTGATAATTATCTTCAACACCTTTCTCAACAATGATAGATCAAACAACTCCAGTTGTTGAATAAACAATTTTATTTAAATTGTAGACTCAATATAAACGATCAATAAATGCATCAACTGATGGCAACATAAGTATCAATAAAATGACATGAAATATACAAGTATCAATATAGGGACTTCACTCTACAAACTTTCAAACTGAACTAACTTTAAGGAGGTGGGGACTTTACAAAGAAAACTATCATCGAAGATTCTACAGGGTCTTAATACACATTTTAACCTCTTTCTCTATAAAATACTGCGATCCAGAATTATCCTCCAATTTCCACGGGGTTGGACGAATTATTTTATTTAAACTGCCCTCAGGGCACAAAGGTCAAACCTTGGTCGCCTTGGACTCTAATACGCACTTGTTAAGAGGTCAATGCCTTATTACGTCATTCATCTATGACCGATATTCGTAACAATACTTACAGAAATGTTCTATTTGTGTTCAACAAGTAGTTTATACTTACAGAAATGTTCTATTTGTGTTCAAGTAGTTTATACTTACAGAAATGTTCTATTTGTGTTCAAGTAGTTTATACTTACAGAAATGTTCTATTTGTGTTCAAGTAGTTTATACTTACAGAAATGATCTATTTGTGTTCAACCAGTAGTTTATACTTACAGAAATGTTCTATTTGTGTTCAACAAGTAGTTTAAACTTACAGAAATGTTCTATTTGTGTTCAACAAGTAGTTTATACTTACAGAAATGTTCTATTTGTGTTCAACAAGTAGTTTATACTTACAGAAATGTTCTGTGTGCGTTCAACAAGTAGTTTATACTTACAGAAATGTTCTATTTGTGTTCAACAAGTAGTTTATACTTACAGAAATGATCTATTTGTGTTCAACCAGTAGTTTATACTTACAGAAATGTTCTATTTGTGTTCAACAAGTAGTTTATACTTACAGAAATGTTCTATTTGTGTTCAACAAGTAGTTTATACTTACAGAAATGTTCTATTTGTGTTCATCAAGTAGTTTATACTTACAGAAATGTTCTATTTGTGTTCAACAAGTAGTTTATACTTACAGAAATGTTCTATTTGTGTTCAACAAGTAGTTTATACTTACAGAAATGTTCTATTTCTGTTCAAAAAGTAGTTTATACTTACAGAAATGTTCTATTTGTGTTCAAGTAGTTTATACTTACAGAAATGTTCTATTTGTGTTCAACAAGTAGTTTATACTTACAGAAATGTTCTATTTGTGTTCAACAAGTAGTTTATTATACTTACAGAAATGTTCTATTTGTGTTCAACAAGTAGTTTATACTTACAGAAATGTTATGTTTGTATTCAAGAAGTAGTTTATAATTACAAAAATGTTCTATTTGTTTTCAGCAAGTATGTAGGTCAGATCCATGGATGTTTAATCCATCAATGTCGGATGAATCACAGTAAAGGTGGTCTTGTCGTTAGTCTTCAAGCTCATGCCATCATTTCAGAATGTGACATTAGTAATGTCAACTATGGCATTCGCTGTATTCAAAACGCAAAGGTAATGCTATAAATAGATTTCTAATAATGTAAGACAACTTCCCAATGTAAATATTTAATTCTGAAATTTTAGCAGAACATTTGTGAACCCATTTGCCTATTTCAAATGTATAGCTTGATTGACTAGTAGTATTGAATTATGTGCCTAACAAATATCAATTTAGAAGTCAATACAGGAGTTATCATCTGCTGACCAGATTTTATCATTTTGCCACCATTTTGCCACCAAGACTTTTACCATGCAATATTGACACATTTGAAAATTAGAATTGAATTTGTTTTTAAATATGGTCCATTTAAAAAACAGTAGAAGTGTTGATGCAAATTTAATGTTCATTAATACCGTTATATATAGATTCCGTAATTTGTACAGCAACATTAAATAAAGTCTTGCAGTTGTCAACTATCAAAGAATTCAATTTGTTACAAGTGTCTGGTTAGACTTTATTTTCTCTATGGCTTGTTAACAACAACTACTAGTATAACAACCTACTATTCAAGGGGTTGGCAGACTACGGCACGCATGCCATACTTGGCAATGGCAGGAGCAAGACTCAGAAAAATACAATTAGAGTCTCTTCTACAAGAATAGAGTGGGATGACGTTTAGGCTGTTGGCACGCCGAATGAATTAGAAATCCTACTTTGGCACACCATTATCAAAAGGTTGCCGACCTCTGTACTATTCTATATATTAAATCATTGCATTCTTTGTTCTTATCGCCAGGTTGTCATTTTGAAGAACAAAATCCACCACTGCCACACTTCTGGTATATTTATGAGATTGTCAGCAACTGGTCTTATAGCTGGCAATGACATCCATTCCAATAATGAAGCTGGGATAGACATACGTAAAAGTGCAGATCCTCTTGTTCAGGTAAATGTTTGGGAAACAAGTTATTCTAATTGTTCAGGTAAATGTTTGGGAAACAAGTTATTCTAGTTGTTCAGGTAAATGTTTGGGAACAAGTTATTCTAATTGTTCAGGTAAATGTTTGGGAAACAAGTTATTCTAATTGTTCAGGTAAATGTTTGGGAAACAAGTTATTCTAATTGTTCAGGTAAATGTTTGGGAAACAAGTTATTCTAATTGTTCAGGTAAATGTTTGGGAAACAAGTTATTCTAATTGTTCAGGTAAATGTTTGGGAAACAAGTTATTCTAATTGTTCAGGTAAATGTTTGGGAAACAAGTTATTCTAATTGTTCAGGTAAATGTTTGGGAAATAAGATTAATCTCTAAGCGCTATGTCGATTAGTCTGATGTTTGCAATAGTCACGGAAGTGAGTAATTCTTGTAGTTGTTTTTCTGAGTTTATTTCATGTTGTTGTTTTTTGTTAGTGGAGACTTGTACTTGTGATATTAACAAAATATACTGGTCTCAACAACAGACCTTCATGAATAGAAAGAAATAATAAAGATTGGAGTTGCTTTTCTTTTAAAAAGTGTGTCTTGATTTATTGAAGTGCTTACATTGTTAACTGCTCTGCTACAACACACTACCACACAGATAGTAATACTCCAACACCTGTTTTATTCCATGTTTACAATCATAGATGAGGGCATGGTAGCGTTTGGCTGGCAAACTGAAGGTCCTGGGTTTGAATCCTGGTGGAGGCTAGGATTTTTTCCAGGTCTGGAGGGTGTCCCTGAGTCTACCCAGCTCTGATGGGTATGACCAAAGTTGGGGTAAAGTAAAAGTGGCTGTGCATAGTGCTGGCCACACAATCACCTAGTATATCATGGCCACAGAAACTGGTGAAGGCTGCTTCACCGGCCCTATGGATCAATTTGGTTGCATGGGAAATATATTTTTTTACAAGCAAAGATAAAACAACTCTAAACAGATTTTCTTTTTGTTTTTTAACCAGTACAATCAAATTCACCATGGGAAACGTTCAGGAATAGTTGTCCTTGGCAGTGGGTGTGGTCAGATAAAAAAGAATGACATCTACTGTAATGCAGAAGCTGGTGTTTATATTTTATTTGGTGCCAACCCAACTATCAGGTCAGTTTTAGGCTTATCATATGTTCTAAAAAATATGGTCAATAAAAACAAACAAAATGTTTTCACTGAAAAAGAAAAAATCTTGTTTTTATTTATATCTTTCTTTTTATTTCATACGTCTATCTTACAACTTTGTCATTATCCATTATTATTGTAATCAGTATTATTGGTTACTGCAAGCCCATTGGTTTTATTCAATCATTTGACCTTATTAAAAGTCATGTGATTTTTGGACTTGCATCATTAATGTAAACAGCCTCAAAAATGTTTAAAAACCTAAATATCTTAGTGCTTATATGGCTTAAAGCCATGTAATATTTATATATGCTGTGTACAAGATTTGTTTCATTGCTTATTATGGCTTAAAGCCATCTAATATGTATATATGCTGTGTACAAGATTTGTTTCATTGCTTATTGTGTGTTTAATTAGTGTTTTGACTTGACAAGTTTCTAATTATTGTTTGTTTTCCTATTTGTGTATATTTAGTGAGAACTACATCTATGATGGTCGTGCCGCTGGTGTGGCAGTGAATGCAGGAGGGAGAGGCTGTATTATAGGTGAGTAGATTGATAGTTGTGTTGGATTTTGTTGTTTGTTAGTTAGGGACTGAAGATGTAATGGAAATTATTGGATATTAAACTGGCATTTTATAAACCTCATGTGTATTGAGTCATAAAAGACCTGGAATCGATAGTTAACAGAACCAATTGTATAAATTACAAGTAGAGATTTTTAGATATAAACTACCTTTACTTTAACTAGTTTGCATGCTAAACACTTAAACATTAACAGTGCACATAACAGGCATTAAGTTGGTAAAACAATCATTTAGTATTGAACAGGATGGGTAGCATGTTGTATATCCATTCTGAAGGACTTGTGTTCAAACCTTCCTGAGTCCTGCGAGGTCTGATTGGTTCTTGACATTAGTTGAGCAATGACATTAGATATGCATTAAGCACCATTCCCTTGCATGCCATGGCCTCACAATCTGGTGAATGCAGCTTGCTCAGGGAACCTACATGGTCTTTTAGGAAACAAGTCAATGTGGTTTATAAACTTTTAGATTGGCTTTTCATTTTGAGCCTAAAGTAGATGAATAAAGCCACTTTGTATATATAATTTTAAATAGGCTTTCATTTTGAGCCTAAAGTAGATGAATAAAGCCACTTTGAATATATAATTTTAAATAGGCTTTCATTTTGAGCCTAAAGTAGATGAATAAAGCCACTTTGTATACATTTTTTTAAAATAGGCTTTCATTTTGAGCCTAAAGTAGATGAATAAAGCAACTTTGTATACATTATTTTAAATAGGCTTTCATTTTGAGCCTAAAGTAGATGAATAAAGCCACTTTGTAAACGATAATTTTAAATAGGCGAGTAACTTTAAAAACAAAATATTTATTCATTAGTTGTTGGACTGCTAATTCACACAATTAGGCAATTGTTTTCAGATAATGTAATTAGAGGCAACAAATGGGGCGGAGTGGACATTCGAAATGGCAGCTGCCCATTGGTTAGTGGCAACAGCATCATCAATGGAGTTAGTGATGGTGTAGTGATTGGCTCTGGTGGCAAAGGAATCATCGAAAATAACTTTATCAGTGGTAAGAAATAGCTTGCTCACTCTGTGGCATATGTCATTGACACATTTCAGCATACCTAGCCTCAGTTATCTAATACAGAATCTAGTCTGGTAGAGTCTATATAGTATAGTAAAGTGGTCTAGTCTAGTTCTAGTCTGGTAGAGTCTATATAGTATAGTAAAGTGGTCTAGTCTAGTTCTAGTCTGGTAGAGTCTATATAGTATAGTAAAGTGGTCTAGTCTAGTTCTAGTCTGATAGAGTCTATATAGTATAGTAAAGTGGTCTAGTCTAGTTCTAGTCTGGTAGAGTCTATATAGTATAGTAAAGTGGTCTAGTCTAGTTCTAGTCTGATAGAGTCTATATAGTATAGTAAAGTGGTCTAGTCTAGTTCTAGTCTGGTAGAGTCTATATAGTATAGTAAAGTGGTCTAGTCTAGTTCTAGTCTGGTAGAGTCTATATAGTATAGTAAAGTGGTCTAGTCTAGTTCTAGTCTGGTAAAGTCTATATAGTATAGTAAAGTGGTCTAGTCTAGTTCTAGTCTGGTAGATTCTGTAAGGTTCAGTGTAGTATGTGTGTGTAAGGGTTGTGCCTCTTATAACATGAATAACCAGAATGCAGTTTTCATTGACCTATGCGAGCCTATCTCTGGTCAAGACCATACGTAGTGTAGTCTTGTCTTTGGGTTGCCTATAGTGTAGTCTAGTTTAGTTTGGCCTGGAGTAATCTAATTGTGTCTAGTCTGTTGTTTCATACATGTGCTGCTTGTCTAGTCTGTTGTTTCATACATGTGCTGCTTATTATTTGAGTTGATGAAACCAACTTGTGTCTTGTATCCAGGTAATGGAGGATGTGGCCTGTGGCTTCTCTCTGCCAGACACCTGTACATACATGGCAACCAAATTTGTGACAGTGGTCACTGCGGCATTATGCTCATTGACATGATGGTAAGGAAGATTAAATACTTTCTTATTGACATGATGGTAAGGAAGATTAAATACTTTCTCATTGACATGATGGTAAAGAAGACTAAATACTTTCTTATTGACATGATGGTAAGGAAGACTAAATACTTTCTTATTGACATGATGGTAAGGAAGACTAAATACTTTCTCATTAACATGATGGTAAGGAAGACTAAATACTTTCTTATTGACATGATGGTAAGGAAGACTAAATACTTTCTTATTGACATGATGGTAAGGAAGACTAAATACGTTCTTATTGACATGATGGTAAGGAAGACTAAATACTTTCTTATTGACATGATGGTAAGGAAGACTAAATACTTTCTCATTGACATGATGGTAAGGAAGACTAAATACCTTCTGCTTGAACAAAGAAATACCTGGTTCACTCAATATAAACTTTTCATAAACTCTGCAATAACTTCATAACTATGTTCATAATGCAATATATTACATGAATATGTTCAATATACAATATAATACATGTGTATGTTCAATATACAATAATTAACTGTAAAATGTGTTTGCTTTATGTTCTAACAATGAACTGCTTGTTTAGTCTGTAGGTATTGAAGGACTTATAGAACAGAATCAATTCTTACCAAACCTTGACCACAGGTCACAGTCTGTGAGTACAGTAAATCCTTTGTTTGTGGAGCCCACATCTCCCTATGCCATCATACAGTTCAATAATATTTATCATAATAAAGGTTGGACATTTATCATTCTTTGAAATATTATAATTTATTTTATACTGTATATACTTGAATAAATGTTGCATTTTTTTAACCACAAATTTAGATAAAAAGTATGAGGTGCGACTTATACACTTGACACTGTTTTTGAAAAGTTCAAAAAACATCATTACTCTTTCATAAAGTTTCCTACATCTCCCGTATTGTTGATTGTAGTGAGGTAGAATTACTAGGATATACTTAGGACTACATTTTACAGGAAAATCTTTATGTAACAATTTGACTGAATTTTTAGATCTAGTCTTTAAATTTAATTCAAACTTAATAGCATTGAAAGAATGTCTGGTGTGTCTATTTTTGTTTGATAGTATGCAAGAGTATTGTAAACGATAAGAGAACTAGAGAAAAGGTCAAACTGAACGAAAGAAAAGCCTTTGCCAGCCAGCATGGTCAGGTGATTTCGCTTGCTGGGTGACGCTTCTAAAAATAGCCTGCTCGTGCGAAAATATTTTTAAAAAGCAGTTGATCGCGTACAATTTTATTAATTTAATTTTAATCTAGAAAGCTCATTATGAGTAAGAGAAACCGTTTTAGCTTATAATATAAATAGTCATTTCATGAAACAAAATTATTTTTTTAATGTGACATACCGGCACCGAAGGTTTAGGCCTAGGCCTAGGCAATAACCGTTGCCTACATGGCTACACTTAATTAACAATCTGAAGCACACCCAAATAAATAAATACTTTTAAAATACATTCCAAGATGAATTAAACATTTCTTTTTACTAAAATAGATACTTTTTTACTGAATGTGGCATGTAATTAGTACTGCAATATTATTACCCGTACTTTTAAAAAATCACTAAATAATAAAACTGATCTCATTATTCATTCTCACTATTACACACACACACACACACACAATGAAAACAAACCCTTTAATGATATTTCTCTCAATGAAATTACAAATATAATGTACATAATGTATAATGTACACAAATACAACGTAAACATAAATATCCAGATGTTATTCAAAGGGAAATCATTCTAGATTTGATTAAAACAAAAGTATTTTAAAAAGAATAGAAAAGTAATTAATGAGAAAAACAAATCTCATACATCGACTACAGTAAAGTTGATATGGAAAAAAAAGAGTAAAAAAAAAAATGTTCGAGTCAAGATTAGGGTGTGACTCACTTAGTCAATCTAACAAGATTCCTGAAAAAAGTTATAAACTAACAATATAAAAAAAGATCATTTAATTTTTTAATGCATCTCTTACAGCTATAGTTGCTGGTCCCTTGTATGTTGCAATAATAAAAAAAACTTTTTTGTTCTTTCTATGACACTATCAGGCCAAGGTGTTATGATCGCCATTGACGAGGAAATCAAACTCTTGCACAACGCAATACATGGGAACCAACTGGAAGGCATTCATATGTCCCAGAGGGCCCCAGCGATTGTCAAGGGCAACAGCATAACAAACAATGGCAAGAGTGGTATTGTAACTTCTGAATATGATCAGGTTGGTCTCATTGAATCATCTACAAGTTGTTGATATTCTACAGAAATAATGATCTAATATTTTAACTGTTTCTTTTTATAGCTTAGCTTGACAACTAGGTTTCAAGTTCCATTTTTATAAAGATTCTAATCAAATACAAATACATCATTTTCTTTTTACTTATGTAGTTCATATTTTGAATGGAAAAAAATACGTGTATTTCATTTTTGTTTATTAACCAGAATTTTTAAAATTTTTAATTTTTATTTTCATATTTTTATGATATTTCTACATATCTCATTCTCTCCTTATCATTGAACAAATGAGAAAGGCTTGCTAATATATAACTAAAAGAAGAAAATAACATTCTTGATCTAAGTTTAGTGGCTGAACTGGTATTGCAAAAAATAATATTTGATTTGAAGATATTTTCATATTAATTCTTTATATAGCAAGAAAACACACCATGTGCTCTAAAATTGATGATGTCATTTCCTTGATTAATCTATGCAGCCAGGAATAACAGAAAATATTTTGTTTAATGTGCACAGTTTTGAGCAGAAAACCCTATAGGTGGTCATTATCAAATAGCCCAGAAGTAGTTGAAAGAAAACAATGAAGTTTGTTAGTTTACCTTAAATATTAGATTCTGAAAGAATAAATATATCAAAGTTTCTGAGTCACAAAGCATGGTTTAAGGTCTTTAGCTGCAAAACATGGCTTGTGGTAGTTTAAGATTTAAATAGGATTAGTTTAATTTTTTATATCCAAGTACACAAACAAACACACCCACCAACACAATATTTTACTATTGAACCCCTTCAAAAGTTTTCAAAAAATATTCTTCAATTCATTTGTGCAAACATTTTTGTTTAAGATTTGTATTTGTCAATGGTTTGTTTGTCTTGAATCCACCAGGTGATCCTTACTGGCAACGGAGTGTATAACAATCACCTGCATGGTGTCATCTGTCGCAACGACTGCACTATTCAACATAATGACATCATATGTCATGGAGCCAGTGCTATAAAAGTCGAGAGTACAGGTCATGTGGCGGTAAGTTTAGGTTCAACTATCTTTTGAGAAGGCACTGTCATAGTTTATACCAGGTGTTGACGACCTCTTGATAATAGTCTGCCGAAGTAGGATTTCTAATTCATTCAGCGTGCCAACATCTTAAAAGTCCAATTTCCATTTATTTGGACCAATATAGTAATTTTATCTTATCTTATAATAGTCTGCCGAAGTAGGATTTCTAATTCGTTCAGCATGCCAACAGCTTAAAAGTCCAATTTCCATTTATTTGGACCAACAAAGTAATCTTATCTTATCTTATAATAGTCTGCCGAAGTAGGATTTCTAATTCATTCAGCGTGCCAACAGCTTAAAAGTCCAATTTCCATTTATTTGGACCAATAAAGTAATCTTATCTTATCTTATAATAGTCTGCCAAAGTAGGATTTCTAATTCATACAGCGTGCCAACAGCTCAAAAGTCCAATTTCCATTTATTTGGACCAATAAAGTAATCTTATCTTATCTTACAATAGTCTGCCAAAGTAGGATTTCTAATTCATTCAGTGTGCCAACGGCTTAAAAGTCAGCCTGTCCGTCTCTTGAATATTTCCCTGCATGCCAAGTCTTGCATGCATGCTATAGGTTGCCGAGCCTTGGTTTATATAGTTAAATCGGTAATTCCCAAACTATGTGCCTCAAAGAAGCCTCAGCATCCTTACAGGAACTTTAAGAAATATTACAAATATTTTCACAATTATCTTTTGTTTTCTATTTAACTTGATGTGACATCTAGGGCTTTGACTCAGGGTAGGGCACCTTGGGATATCTTGACTTTCAAATAGAGACATGAGTGGGAAAAGTTTGAGAACCTCTTGGTTAATTAGAAAACAATATTTAAAAAAAGAGATGAAAACTTAGCAGCAAATGAAATTTAATAGATAGAAAAAGTAAATATTTAAAATGATATCAAAAGAATGTAGGTAAATGATATGATGTAAAAGTTGTGAAATGTCCTGATCTATATAAACATTAACATGGTGTGTTGTAATAGGTGAGTGAAAATAGACTCGGCTGTTCGTCTGGTGCAGCTGTGAAAGGAACAGAGTCTTCTGTCATCAAGGCAACCAACAATAAAATCTATTATAGAGGAAGTGGGGAGTTCCTGGTTTCAACTGGAAAATGGACAGCAATAGACAATATCATTGTCAACCAAATCAAGTAAGTTTTAGTCAAGTTAACCTTTTTGCAATAGAGCAAAGAATTAAATTAATTTAACAGTGGTCTTGAAATAACATAACCTGTGGCACTACAACCCGTTGACCGCTCTAGTCTACTCCACCATCTCTATCATCTCAGACCTGTGTAATTGTTTGTTCTTCCATGCTGTCCTACATCCATATCCACATCCATTGACTCATCTTTAGTCGTCTTTAGGAGGTTTGTGAATATATGGAATCTACTTGCCATTCAACTCAGGCGAACAAGCTCTACTGTTACTTTCAAAAAGAACTTTTAAAGACACATTGTTTCAATATTTACCTTAGATAACATGCTTTAGATCCCTACTGTCTTACTTATATGTTAGGTCGGTTATTGCTTCATTTATTTGATTTGTCTTATGTTTGTAAAGTTTTAAATCATCATTTAGTTTTATATTGTTTAGCCTAGAGATTATATCAGTGTTCTTAGTTGTATGTTAAATGCGATCTGAGCTTACATCATGTTTGTTGGCAGCGATATACAAATATTATTATTATTGTTATTATATATCATTCTTACCCCTTTATTATTTTGCATTCAATGTAGATGACCTATTCAGCAGAGTCTGACCATTCTTTTTAAAAATCTTTGCCACTATGGTAGAATCTTGGCACAATTCCTATCTCTGCCACTATTGTAGAATCTTGGCACAATTCCTATCTCTGCCACTATTGTAGAATCTTGGCACAATTCCTATCTCTGCCACTATTGTAGAATCTTGGCACAATTCCTATCTCTGCCACTATTGTAGAATCTTGGCACAATTCGAATTCCTATCTCTGCCACTATTGTAGAATCTTGGCACAATTTCTATCTCTGCCACTATTGTAGAATCATGGCACAATTCCTATCTCTGCCACTATTGTGGAATCTTGGCACAATTCCTATCTCTGCCACTATTGTAGAATCTTGGCACAATTCAAATTCCTATCTCTGCCACTATTGTAGAATCTTGGCACAATTTCTATCTCTGCCACTATTGTAGAATCTTGGCACAATTTCTATCTCTGCCACTATTGTAGAATCTTGGCACAATTTCTATCTCTGCCACTATTGTAGAATCATGGCACAATTCCTATCTCTGCCACTATTGTAGAATCTTGGCACAATTCCTATCTCTGCCACTATTGTAGAATCTTGGCACAATTTCTATCTCTGCCACTATTGTAGAATCTTGGCACAATTCCTATCTCTGCCACTATTGTAGAATCTTGGCACAATTTCTATCTCTGCCACTATTGTAGAATCTTGGCACAATTTCTATCTCTGCCACTATTGTGGAATCTTGGCACAATTTCTTTACTGCTTTGTTGGCACAAATTCTCCATCCATTTTCATCATGTATGAAGTGTATGTGTCCAATTATTTTTCTTTAACAGTTATTTAATGTGTTCACTGTGGCTTTAGTTAGTATGCAGATCTCACAGCCATAAATCAACACATCCTTATAATTGTTTTGTTGAATATTTTCATTTACCCAGAGATGCCATAAAAACATTGCTGCAACCCAAGGGAATGGTACTAAAGTAGGCCAAATAAGACATTTAGTTCTAAGTGTTTAATGGAAGCTATTTCATTTATTCAGTCATTTATACATTGGTTAAAAAAATCTATAAAATTGATTAACTAGTTCAAAATTACACAAGTTTTGGAGAAATTAAAAAAAAATTATTCATTGCAACAGATAATTAAATGTTGCCAGGATGATTAAATATTAACCAATCGCCATGAGACTTAGCAAATATACTCATAATGAGTCAATACACAAGCTGTTACAGTTTTAAATATTTTAAATAATATTTTGTTGACTTTTAAACAATTCTAGCTGCATAAAAACACATTTTTAATTAATTTGTATAAATAATTTTAGTTTAAAAATGTCATAGCTATAAGTTAAGGCATTCAACCTTACAAATCAATCATGTCAAAAATGGGCCAGGACACTTTTTATACATTATTTTGCTTTTATTGAAAAGTCAGTTTTGCGACTTCCACACTGGTTCGTGGGAGAGCATGACATGTAGTTATTTCTTAATGTTAGTTTCAATTGTTTGTTTAAAACATACCTTCAAATTTTTCTCCTATTTACTTCTTCTTCTTCATATTATTGTGGAGACCCCGTTAGGACCGAGGAAAAAGTCCACAATTTAACTACATATACAATTTTAAAACATCACTAACAAGAATTACAAACAGATGACAGAGTATTCAATTGATTGACAAGTGAAATGAAATATTTTATTTTGTAAAACCTTTAACTAGTGCTGAGATATTTTAAAACAAATATTGACTGTGAAGCCGTCTGGTCCAGCGGTTAGTTCACCGGACTGTCAACCAAAAACCAACTGACACGTCGCGGGTTCTAACCCTGCCACTGATGGATCCCTGTCGCCCTGCAGGAGTTTTGGGCCTAGTGGACGTAATAATCTTCTGTTCCGAAGGAACGTCTATAAACTTATAAGACAGATAAGACTCTTTATCCAAGACATGTTACTATTTCAACTCTGTGTGCTTTCACAAAGCATTCTATTTTATTCCCTATACAGGAGACAGTCAAAGAGTGACTTCAGCAAGACAGAGTTTCTAAGTGATCCCAGTCCTCGCCCTCACATACCTCCCCCGCCAGCGTTGACTGTAATAGCTAGTCAACATTTAGTCAATGTAAGCAAAACTAGAGCAGGGAAATATTGTGATCAGAGAAGTAAACTTTGTTGTATATTATAATTTACTTTATTGTAAGCAAAACTAGAGCAGTGAAATATTGTGATCAGAGAAGTAAACTTTGTTGTATATTATAATTTACTTTATTGTAAGCAAAACTAGAGCAGGGAAATATTGTGATCAGAGAAGTAAACTTTGTTGTATATTATAATTTACTTTATTGTAAGCAAAGTTAGAGCAGTGAAATATTGTGATCAGAGAAGTAAACTTTGTTGTATATTATAATTTACTTTATTGTAAGCAAAGTTAGAGCAGGGAAATATTGTGATCAGAGAAGTAAACTTTGTTGTATATTATAATTTACTTTATTGTAAGCAAAGTTAGAGCAGTGAAATATTGTGATCAGAGAAGTAAACTTTGTTGTATATTATAATTTACTTTATTGTAAGCAAAGTTAGAGCAGTGAAATATTGTGATCAGAGAAGTAAACTTTGTTGTATATTATAATTTACTTTATTGTAAGCAAAGTTAGAGCAGTGAAATATTGTGATCAGAGAAGTAAACTTTGTTGTATATTATAATTTACTTTATTGTAAGCAAAGTTAGAGCAGTGAAATATTGTGATCAGAGAAGTAAACTTTGTTGTATATTATAATTTACTTTATTGTAAGCAAAGTTAGAGCAGTGAAATATTGTGATCAGAGAAGTAAACTTTGTTGTATATTATAATTTACTTTATTGTAAGCAAAGTTAGAGCAGTGAAATATTGTGATCAGAGAAGTAAACTTTGTTGTATATTATAATTTACTTTATTGTAAGCAAAGTTAGAGCAGTGAAATATTGTGATCAGAGAAGTAAACTTTGTTGTATATTATAATTTACTTTATTGTAAGCAAAGTTAGAGCAGTGAAATATTGTGATCAGAGAAGTAAACTTTGTTGTATATTATAATGTACTTTATGTATGGACTCATAGGACATTCAAGTGTTTGTGTTATTGTTTCATTTTCATGAACATGTTCTGTTATAACTTAGTTCAATATTTTGCTTTTTATTTTCATATTTGTTGTCTATATATAACTAATTCAAGTGTTATATATTCAAAGTCAAATTTTGATTTGTAACAAGCAAATGAAATGTTAGTATTTTATTACTTTGAAGTGATTTTCTTGAAACTGTCGTTTATTACTTTGCTGTTTAAGTTTAATGTCAACAGCCAATGGTGTCCAAATGAAGTGTAATGTTTTAAAATACTTCAGTAAATTGGTTAAATAATATTTTTGTGTGGGTTAGAGAAATATTTTTATGTATTTTCCATATTGGTATCACTTGATGTGTTTTTGTCATTCGTGTGAATATCAGATCCATATGACTCAATGTATAGTGTATTGTCTGATCTAGTCCAGTTTAGATACCTTATGGCAGGGTCGGCAACCTTTTGATAATAGTGTGCCACCAACAGATGTAAATGTACCTTACTCTACCACTCAATTCCTTGTGGGAAAGACTTGAATTGCTTATTTTTGAGTGGCCCTCTGCGTGCCATTAGCAAATAGCTTTGCGTGCCAAGTTTGGCACGCGTGCCTTAGGTTGCCGACCCCTGCCTTATGGTCTAAGGCTAAAAGGACTGGTCAAGTTCTCCACTTTCCATGGCCTTGTTTACCTGTGCACTTTGTTGCTAATGAAAAGCTCAGCCTAGTTTACAGTCTCCTAGGTCAGAGGTCAGAATGAAAGAATCCTCAGCCTGGGTTTGAGCCCATTTCGATGTAAGTTCCATACTTTCCTTGCTCTAATCTATCTCAAAAACTCAAGTGTCCTATTAACATAGATCACAAATTTAGTATTTTTCAATGTTTAATTGAATAGCGTCCGGTTCTTGAAGCATTTCTTGGTAGTTATGAATGTTATTTCTTGGTAGTTATGAATGTTATTTCTTGCTAGTTATGAATGTTATTTCTTGCTAGTTATGAATGTTATTTCTTGGTAGTTATGAATGTTATTTTTCTTGGTAGTTATGAATGTTATTTCTTGCTAGTTATGAATGTTATTTCTTGCTAGTTATGAATGTTATTTCTTGCTAGTTATGAATGTTATTTCTTGGTAGTTATGAATGTTATTTCTTGCTAGTTATGAATGTTATTTCTTGCTAGTTATGAATGTTATTTCTTGCTAGTTATGAATGTTATTTCTTGCTAGTTATGAATGTTATTTCTTGCTAGTTATGAATGTTATTTCTTGCTAGTTATGAATGTTATTTCTTGCTAGTTATGAATGTTATTTCTTGCTAGTTATGAATGTTATTTCTTGCTAGTTATGAATGTTATTTCTTGCTAGTTATGAATGTTATTTCTTGCTAGTTATGAATGTTATTTCTTGCTAGTTATGAATGTTATTTTACTTGAATCAATTTGTTTGTTTTACTTGATTTCCTGTATTGTCTATCAAATGACATGAAGTAAATCCTATTTTATTTAAACAAAATAATTTTTTTTAAATCTATTTACAACAAGCAATGCAATACTTTTGTAAATGTTTTTCTTATCCATATTTGTACACATCATTGTTATCTCTAACTGCCATTATGTTGTGAATATTTTAATTCAATGAAGGCTTGTAATCTATATACCAAGAGCGCACCAAGCATGCTAAATTTAATAGCATGGATAGAAGGGCTATAAGAAATGACCATTATTATTATTATATTAAGATTATTGCTGACAATTTGCAATGATGAATCATGAGAGCCTTGAAAACAGCTTGACATGAATCGTCTATTCAAAGAAATAATTTGTTGACATAAGAAACATAAGAATACAAAATAACAATATTAATAGTAAAAGAAAAGAACCCTTAATTTAACATCTATATTGGTATTAGTAAACTCATTAAAAGCAATCAGTGGAACAGAAGCAATGGTAAAGTTTGACATAATTTTCAGTTTTATTTGTTTGTTTTTTAGCTATCTAAATGATCTGGACCAATTGCCCAAATGCTAGGTTGTTGATATATTTGAACAGAAGTTTAGCGGCATCACTCACCTATGTATTAATTTCATTTTGTTGCTTAGTGTCAGAAATATGTCCAGACAAAGATATCTGGATTTAAAGCTCAATTTACATTTGTTATGGATTGTATCACATGAGGAGTACACTATTCCCTAAATTTTGTAGGAAACTGAGCACAAGGCCTTGTAACTTGTAATACTAATTATTCATTCAAAACCTTTTTAAATACATCAATAGCAAGTGTTAGGTTCAGTTTGAGTCAGCTGAAATCAAATTACTCAATTTCTGCTGACAAGATCACATCATCCAGTTAGATAAATGTGAAAGTTGCTTACTGTTATTAGTTGTTCTAAAAAGCACAATTAGTGCCAATAGAATTTCATAGAAATATTTTGAATGTAAAATTAAAATGTGCTCAATGAAGTTATAAAAAGCTATTGGCTGTTGTTGGTCACTGTTTATGCACTCTAGCCATGTCTCACTATATTGCTATATTCCATGTCTAAATAAATCTATTTTAGATACATGAAGGTGGCAGTGCTAAGAATATAACCAACACAACCATATTCCTCTATTTGGGTTTAATGTTTGTGTACAAGTAGAATTATATCTTATTTCTACATTTCTTTGGTTGTGAAATTATTTTTTCTTGCAAACAACATATTGAAAATATTTTTTATTTCTTTTTCTTGGACTAAAAAAAATATCTTCTTTTGTTTTCAATGCATTTGTGTACGGCTAGGTTTTTATTGTGATCTAATTCCAACACATCCGTCCACTAAAAGATTTCCTAAAGCTTTGCTATGTGTTTGATAACTCCATGACATCTTTCACTGATGTGTTTGATAACTCCATGACATCTTTCACAGATGTGTTTGATAACTCCATGACATCTTTCACTGATGTGTTTGATAACTCCATGACATCTTTCACTGATGTGTTTGATAACTCCATGACATCTTTCACTGATGTGTTTGATAACTCCATGACATCTTTCACTGATGTGTTTGATAACTCCATGACATCTTTCACTGATGTGTTTGATAACTCCATGACATCTTTCACTGATGTGTTTGATAACTCCATGACATCTTTCACTGATGTGTTTGATAACTCCATGACATCTTTCACTGATGTGTTTGATAACTCCATGACATCTTTCACTGATGTGTTTGATAACTCCATGACATCTTTCACTGATGTGTTTGATAACTCCATGACATCTTTCACTGATGTGTTTGATAACTCCATGACATCTTTCACAGATGTGTTTGATAACTCCATGACATCTTTCACTGATGTGTTTGATAACTCCATGACATCTTTCACAGATGTGTTTGATAACTCCATGACATCTTTCACAGATGTGTTTGATAACTCTATATGACATCTTTCACAGATGTGTTTGATAACTCCATGACATCTTTCACAGATGTGTTTGATAACTCCATGACATCTTTCACTGATGTGTTTGATAACTCCATGACATCTTTCACTGATGTGTTTGATAACTCCATGACATCTTTCACTAATGTGTTTGATAACTCCATGACATCTTTCACTGATGTGTTTGATAACTCCATGACATCTTTCACTGATGTGTTTGATAACTCCATGACATCTTTCACTGATGTGTTTGATAACTCCATGACATCTTTCACTGATGTGTTTGATAACTCCATGACATCTTTCACTGATGTGTTTGATAACTCCATGACATCTTTCACAGATGTGTTTGATAACTCCATGACATCTTTCACTGATGTGTTTGATAACTCCATGACATCTTTCACTGATGTGTTTGATAACTCCATGACATCTTTCACTGATGTGTTTGATAACTCCATGACATCTTTCACTGATGTGTTTGATAACTCCATGACATCTTTCACTGATGTGTTTGATAACTCCATGACATCTTTCACAGATGTGTTTGATAACTCCATGACATCTTTCACTGATGTGTTTGATAACTCCATGACATCTTTCACTGATGTGTTTGATAACTCCATGACATCTTTCACTGATGTGGTTGATAACTCCATGACATCTTTCACTGATGTGGTTGATAACTTTATTATTATTTTATTATACAAGGCTGTTTCATTTATTTATTACATTAATTTATGTTATTTATTATTGTGAATCAACTTTGTTATTTATTATTGTGAATTATCTTTGTTATTTAAATATAATAATAATTGTCATCTTTTTTATTTATTGAATATTATATTTACCATAAGATAAGATGATATATTTAAGTTCACTGTATGTTGTTTTAACTTGTAATTGAATTGTGTGTCTTTAGATACTAATCATGTCTTCCCATATTATCTGATCTGTGTGTGTGTGCTGGCTGTGACATTATCATTGGACTATCTAGATGGCTTTTAAGTTTGAAATCACAAGAACAAATAAAAGAGTCCCCCCCCCCTTTTTATTCCTCCCCATTTATGTACAAAGGCTTCTAGAAATTGAGGGTCTTATTTTTGTTAAAATTGACTTAATTGGCAGCATTTTGATTGAAGAAGAGACTGAATACAAGAGCTATAGTGCACAGTGATGACAGGAGGCTACTATAAGAAAGAATGATTACTGGATTAATATTTTCAATTTGCTTACAATATCAGTTATCAATATATTACAGTAGATGCTGAGTTGAAACTGAACTATCATAAAGAATTGTGTTCATGAAAGTAAAACTTGTAAACTGAATCAGGAAATGTTAGGTCTATGTAGTATTCATTCAATATTCTGGGCTGTATATATTTAGAGATGTATTTGGGTTTTGATAATTTTGTACAACTTTTCAAGTCATAGTGTTTGTACATGAGAAATATGCAATCTATTAAATTTCTATAAATACATACTACAATTCTGTGTTTATGTTTGACTGCAAATATACTAGTAAATATTTATAAACAATCTGTACCCATGAGTGTCAAATTGTATAATCAGATTAAGACCTGTGGGTTAATGCATGGTACTGCAGTCCCATCTCTGTGGGTGACGTGTGGAGTGGTAGCCCCCACCGCGGGGCTGGGAGATATTACAACTCGTCCTGTGATGTGGTACTCCATGCCAAGCTCTGGTGTCCCTGCGGGGATAGACGGAGGCATCCCTGCATCAGACAAAATCCGCTTGGCCAGTGGACCTCCAGACTATATTACATAAATAACAGACAGACTCTGAAGATTCTACGGGTCATACAGATATAACATTATGTAGAGCGTAGTGACCAAGTGGACCTAACAAGGAGTCTTGCAGGAGGGCTAGCCATGGACAGAGGTTGGACCTAAGATGACTTCCTCAACTCTTGCCTGCATTTATGCTTATCTTAAACCCAGCTCTAAGGGAGCAATCACATTGGATAGTGTTTCATAGGCATTGTCCTCAAGTCCTACCAGGACTCAAAGAAAGTGTGTAGAATAATACTACAGGATTGGGAAGAAGGAAAGACACATTGAACTGAACACAGAGTTCACAGGTTATTGGTTATTTATTTACAAATCATGTGATCACAAATCAACCAAAATATATAACATTCCTCTTTTTCTTTTGTTCAATCTTCTACAGTCAAAATCTATCATTAACAGATCAATAAAAAAACTACCATCAGCTTCTTATGGACATTATTCATAGAAAAAAAAATTAATTGAAATTAACCTAGCTGACTGCATCAAATTTAATAACCCTTCCAGAACCAGCGAAAAAAAAATTCCACCGGGACCAACAGATATTATTTTACCATTAATGACCTTAGACATTTATAATGCTTTAAAATTTGACTTATTCTTTATGGAAACTATATTTTGCCCAAGACTGGTGAAAGGTTGCATCCTTTTTTGTGAGTTTTAAAATAGATACCCTAGTAATCTTGTCTGAGTGAAATATACATGCCTGGGCCTAGGGGAAGCTAAAATATACTTGGGGAAACTTGATACTTGAAGAATGTTTGGTAACAAGTCTGTGTAAGTATATGTACCGGTATGTCTTCATTGGATAAACAGAAAAATTCTCACTAAATAAAATCAGAATAATTGTTTCTTGGACCTGTGTTAAAAGTTGCATCTTGTAATCTGTTAGTTGTGTACACAAGTATAGTTTCTATTATTCTGAACAGTTTTAACTATTATTCTGAACAGTTTTAACTACACATTATCATGATATGAAATCCAACAAAGAAAATGTTACATTGTAAAACATGACCAAATTTGTTTATAAACAATGTTAGTAAATTAACAGGGAGTAAATACATGAAAAAAAAATGCCACACATGTTAAATTCATGCCATTAGGTTTAGTGAATAAGATAAACCAAATACAACTTAGTAGCAATGATCAATTTAGACTAGATTATATATCATTGAAAACAGTGTAGAAATGATGAATACAGTGTAGAAATGATGAATACAGTGTAGAAATGATGAATACAAAGCAATCATATTTAAATGTCCACAGTGCTCAATAAACCAATGAATGTGTTGTTGAAGTCACATGACTATGTAGAGTTCATAACCTAATCCAAGTAATACTTTGAAATATACAAAGAAGATGACTACAATTATTGGACTCAATCAAACATAAGCCTTAAAACAGTGACGATGAATAACTCTGCATGGGTATCACAAAAAAAGCCTAGAAGAATCTAGCCATGGAGTTTATGTAGAATGAAAGTACAAATTAGTCATAATATAAAGGTCAGGTTTCTTTTCGTAATATTGCTACTCTAATATCTTGAAAAATTGTACATGTAATTGTTAAAAACAAAACACAACTATAACTATAATGATGATAAAATAATTGGTTGAAATTTGAATGTAGCCAGATTATTTAAGACCTTCATAAACTTTTAGACTCCACTGTTCATGTGACAATGAGTTTGTGTAGTGGTGGCTGAGATAGCTGTGTTTAATTCCTCCCTGGCTATGAACACTCAATGGGTTTGTGTTGCGGTGGCTGAGATAGCTGTGTTTAAATCCTCCCTGACTATGATCACTCAATAGGTTTGTGTTGTGGTGGCTGAGATAGCTGTGTTTAATTCCTCCCTGACTATGAACACTCAATAGGTTTGTGTTGTGGTGGCTGAGATAGCTGTGTTTAATTCCTCCCTGGCTATGAACACTCAATAGGTTTGTGTTGTGGTGGCTGAGATAGCTGTGTTCCTCCCTGACTATGAACACTCAATGGGTTTGTGTTGTGGTGGCTGAGATAGCTGTGTTCCTCCCTGGCTATGAACACTCAATATTTAACAATAACAAGCCATGTACAATTGTTGACTATAGTGAGCTGTGTGCGAGTATAATAAAAAACAATATCAGATAAAAGCAGAAAGATCTGGATGTACAGAAAACACAACCTAAGGTACAACAATATCACAAGCCAACAACAGAGTCAGTTACATCAGCAGATGTCACTACAACTGTACAACACGTTCAGCCACACACACAGAGTCAGTTACATCAGCAGATGGCACTACTACACATTCAGCCACACACACAGAGTCAGTTACATCAGCAGATGGCACTACAACACATTCAGCCACATACACAGAGTCAGTTACATCAGCAGATGGCACTACAACACATTCAGCCACATACACAGAGTCAGTTACATCAGCAGATGGCACTACAACACATTCAGCCACATACACAGAGTCAGTTACATCAGCAGATGGCACTACAACACATTCAGCCACACACACAGAGTCAGTTACATCAGCAGATGGCACTACAACACATTCAGCCACATACACAGAGTCAGTTACATCAGCAAATGGCACTACAACACATTCAGCCACATACACAGAGTCAGTTACATCAGCAGATGGCACTACAACACATTCAGCCACATACACAGAGTCAGTTACATCAGCAGATGGCACTACAACACATTCAGCCACATACACAGAGTCAGTTACATCAGCAGATGGCACTACAACACATTCAGCTACATACTCAAGAGTCAGTTACATCAGCAGATGGCACTACAACACATTCAGCCACACACACACACACAAACTTGTGGATCTGTTTTACAATTATATGCATACATTAGTAATCGAGCCAAAATGATGATTAAACAAACTTGCGTAAAGCTGCAACAAAAACCAAACAAAGTGTGCATATTGGAAGACCATAAGAAGGTGAAGCTTGTGAAAGAGTTCAATATTTTGTTCTATAGTTCCTACAACGATGAAGATCCGTGGAGAAGATAAACAAACTGTAATGAAGCAATGGAAGACAATATATGTGAACAGTATTATAGTTGGTTTTTTGTCAGCCAGTGACTACAATATATTTCAAGAAGATCATTAGTCTATTTCTAGTTCACATTGTTTCTTACTACTTTAAAAACATTTCAAAAACAGTTTTTTTCACCAAGAATTCACAAACCAATTTTTACCGGCATGTGTTTTATTTATTTATGTTTACTGCTAGTGTAATCCAAATATAGAAACAAGTTTGTGGATTTTTTTTTAAGTACTCACAGAATTCCTAATAAAGCTTAGTTAAAAAAAATAAACAAGAAGAACTTGTAGACTTACCTACATAGTTATTCACTTTAAACAAACATTATTATAAATATTTATTATAAATACTTTTTTTTTACTCAATATTAAAAAAAATCATAAATATTCCAAAACTTGACAAAGCAATTCAATTTTCACAAAATGTGCAACCCATATGAACCATGGTTTTAAAAAAATGGATTCCTGCATAATTTGTTTATGTTAAACAAAGGAGAAACCTGAAGCCGGCTGGTCCAGCGGTTAGTTCACCGGACTGTCAACCAAAAACCAACTGACACGTCGCGGGTTCTATGACTGCCACCGACGGCTCCCTGTCGCCCTGCAGGAGTTTTGGGCCTAGAGGACGTAATAATCTTCTATCTAGAAGGAACGTCTGTAAACTTATAAGATAAGATAAGAAGAGAAACATATTTCTGTATGTGGACAAGTTTTAGTTTGTTTACTATATTAGTTGAAGGGGAGAACTAAATATATTACAATTTAATAGAAGCTCACATTATCTTCTTAAATTCTATTTGTATATAGAAAACACAGTTGTAGATTTCCTATTTGAACAAGTGCAGTGGATAGAGAGCTGAACACAGACTGACATAACATGATGCATACACTAACAAACAACAAGCCTAAATTAGAAACGCAGTGAGCCAAATTTAGAAATGCAATGAGCTGAAATTAAAGATGTAATTAATGAGTCACAAATCAAAATATAAATACAAATAATCATAATTACCTATGCAATGAGTATATAATTTGTGATGTGATATCATATTACCAATACAATAACTCATAATGCTTAATGCAATGAGTCATAATGAGCAAAACAGTAAGTCATAATTAGTATAAAAAAAATAATGAGTCATAATAAGTAATTTAAGAGTCATAATGAGTCATATAATGAGTCATAGGAACAACAGATGTAGTGATGAACAAAAATGTAATAAGTACAGTATCTATATATATGAACAAAAATGTAATAAGTACAGCTGCTATATATTATTTTCAAAACTTGTCCTGAATACAACCAATACTAGGCAATACCTAGACTTTAAATTTAAATAGCTGAGATTTTAATATCTTGTTACAAAGAAGAAAATTGATCCAACAGAATAAGAATACTCTGAGATTCATAATAACCAAATTAAAAAACATAGCAATCATTAGTTAAGAAACAAAAAATTTCACTCAATGTTGCCACATGTAAACAGAATGTGAAATAATAAAATCAGATTAAAGCTGGTCATCTAGACTATGGTAACTAAATTTCACTCAATGTTGCCACATGTAAACAGAATGTGAAATAAAATCAGATTAAAGCTGGTCACCTAGACTATGGTAACTAAATTGCATTCACAACAACAAAAGTATGACTATTATATTATACATATTTAAGTACTACATGGTAGAAAAATATCAATGAATGCATAGCAGGAAAAGAAAAGCAAAACAAATACAATAACAAGCAATACAACAAAAATCTTTGAACAATTTGATCCAATCACAATTAGAGATGGATAACATTTTCTTTAAACCTGACAATCAGTTGTAGCATTCTGATATGAAATCAATGAATGATAGTTGTCTTTCATATAAACAAACAAATTGCAGATCCTGGGAGGTCACAGACAAGGAAAGCCGAAATGGCTTTGTTTATACTAAGTAATAGGGATAATTAGGATTTATTAAAAACAAGAACATTTACAGTTCATTTAATAACATAATAACAAATCCCTTAACTGTAACCTCCATGGCTGGGTATTTAAGTTCAGATGTAAAATTGATTGTCAGTCAATTGCCCATGCCAATGTGACTAGAAAACCTTGGCTCCACAGCTAAGTAACAGTTTATATAAATAATGGAGCAGGTAACTGTTTCTACAGCCATGGCTTACAAGGGGATTGTGTGGCCAGCACTTTAACCTTTTTTCAAAACTAATTTCAAGTATCCATTAGAGCTGGGTGAACTCAAGTACACTCTTCAGTCCAAGTAAAAAAATAAAACCTGGATGAGAACTTGATAATTTCACAATTTCAATGTCAAGAAGATGCCACTACAGCAAAGTGTCCAATAAAAATCTTCCAGATAACAATATAGTATTTTAGTTTCAAATACAGAACAAACTATACACTGTTTTCATTTCCTTATATTTGTTTTTAAACAAACAAACACAAATCTTAAACTATGATCCCTAAAACTGTAACATTGAGCTTTTTTTTTTTAAAAAAAATGTTTATTTAGAAAAAAGTTCTTTTAGCAAACTAGAGAAACAAAAAAAGATTTATTGCACAAAACCATGACTCTTGACTACTAGGATAGACACCTACATGTACAGCAGTATAAGGACTTTGGGGTCAATAATACAGACATTCATGCAGACTCAATGGACATTGTATGGAGTTCACTTAGCTGTACTTCACCAGACCTCAGAGTAAATCAAAAACAACAAAAACAATATCTTCATTACAAACTAGAATAGTTACTGACCATTCAAAGATTGGACCAATCAGGTCATCATGACAATACAGCATAAGAGAACATTATAACACAGACAAAGCTTAAACAATATTTTTATATTCATTAACTGGGACCATGACTAGAGTGCTTCATAAACTGTTTATAAAACAAATTCATTTCAATAGCTTTCAAAACGTTATGGTTTGTAATGGGATTACACTGCCAGCACAAGGTCCAGTGGAGTTTACTCTCTCTCTCTCAACATTGGAATTGGATAGACTCAGGGGTAACATAACTTTACTTACAATTATATTCTCAGCCAAATAACGACAACTAAATACTATCTAGAAATAAACTGTGTTTAAAAAACTTGTTTGTTATAAAAAAAAAAATTACATAAAGATCATGTGAAAATATCCTTTATTTTTTTTTAAATGTCTGGTTAGATAGTATCAGAGAATTGGTATACAAACTACATGTAGCACATATTGAAAATATAAAGCTGGTGTATTCCCAGATCACTGTATTGTCAACTGAAAGGTTGTGTGTTCTTTCTCTGTTATTTCCAATACTTGGATCAAATATTTGACTCCAGTTAACTCTATAGGTAATGTAACACTCAATAATGAAAGTCTAGAATCAAGTCTGACTAATTACATGTCATTTATCTGGCTAGAAAATTGATAAAGAAACAAACAGTCTCCACACACAAATAAAAATAATCAGAATGTATAACTAGCAGAAAAATAATAATTTTTTAAAGTTTGTTCAGAGAGACCTGTATTTAATTGCATAGTCTTCTTATAACTACTAATAAATTAAACAAATTTACATTTAAAAAACATTTATTCAGTCAACACATTTTCAATCTTTCTTAAGTAGAGTTTAAAGTTTCTGTTGCTACTTATGGGATAGGAATTGATAATGTAAGAGCTGAACAATGCTAAGACTTCTCTGATGTCACATACTACTTGAAATAAAGGAATTTTACACTGCCAAGTAAAATAACTCTCTGCTTTTTAAGAGACCCTTTTGGTTGGACTATCCAAAGTTCTAGCAAATTACCATCTATTCCAGCATACTTAGTACAATGGTACAATGGTGTACAATGGTGTATGTATCTACAAACACATTATATAATGCACAATCACTTATGCTTTTATCAATGGATATCATATGATGAAGTGATCATTTATCTAACTGTAACATAGCTTGCCTGGATGACTTGTGGATGCTAATGAATTAATTCCTTTTGAATTACATCCTATATCCATGAAATAGAACCAATGTAATACTGGTGTGATGTATTTATTCACAAAAGTTCTTTGGCAAAGCTGTTGACAAAGCTAGTGGTTGCCCAGAAATGTTGGATCAACAGTGGACAGTTTGGCTGAGAGAAACGAGTGGATACAGTAGATCAAGGTCTGCAGGTCACTACAGCTGATCACCTAAAGTACAAGATATTATAAACACACAAATTTGATTCTATTTCATTAGTCTATGGTGAAATGAAATCAATACACAACATTCAAATGAAATATGAATTCAAACCTTCATCATTTTCATGATCATAGGGCTGGTGAAGCAGCGTTCAGCAGTTTCTGTGGCCATGGCATACGAGGGGACGTGTGGCCAGCACAATGCCCAGCCGCCTTCACTTTACCCCAACTAGTGTCAGGTACCCATCAGAGCTGGGTAGACTCAGGAGGGGGCACCCTCAAGTCCCAGGAAAAAATCCTAGCCTGCACCAGGATTCGAACCCAGAACCTTCGAATCGGCAGCCAATCACGCTGCCCGGCCACCATGCCTCATTATTCAAAATAAACTCAAATAAACTTATTCTATCTTGGTGTAATTAACTTCATTTTACACATGTCAAATAAGGAGATTTCTATATCCAACACATCTACACTATTTTAGGAATAGGAATTGTGTAGCTTAAACAGGCATCAATTCTGAACATTGACTTTCATTCGGCCTGGTTACTAGAAAGGTAATAGTTCATTTAGAGATGACAAATACACATATTGTTATTAACAGTAATCAATTATAAATTTGACACATCCATTTTAACAACACTCCTTCTATTTTCAGAAGTTTGTTAAAATGTGTAAACTAATCAAAACTGTGTGTGTTGCCAGCACTGGTGTGCTCCCTTCACATTTACCAGTGAAATCAAGGATGCAAGGCAAATGTCAGGGTGAACTGGGGAGAAGTATGCTGTCAGATAGTGTTAACATTTCTATAACGTTACACTCCATGACTCTGAGATAAAGCATGCTCAGTAAGCAATTGTCAGTTTTGGGCCTTATTTGAAAGTTAAATGGAGTTCATGCACCCAGTTCTATTTGTTGGATAACTCAGTTGTCAGTTTTGGGCCTTATTTGAAAGTTAAATGGAGTTCATGCACCCAGTTCTATTTGTTGGTTAACTCAGTTGTCAGTTTTGGGCCTTATTTGAAAGTTAAATGGAGTTCATGCACCCAGTTCTATTTGTTGGTTAACTCAGTTGTCAGTTTTGGGCCAGATTTGAAAGTTAAATGGAGTTCATGCACCCAGTTCTATTTGTTGGTTAACTCAGTTGTCAGTTTTGGGCCTTATTTGAAAGTTAAATGGAGTTCATGCACCCAGTTCTATTTGTTGGTTAACTCAGTTGTCAGTTTTGGGCCAGATTTGAAAGTTAAATGGAGTTCATGCACCCAGTTCTATTTGTTGGTTAACTCAGTTGTCAGTTTTGGGCCTTATTTGAAAGTTAAATGGAGTTCATGCACCCAGTTCTATTTGTTGGTTAACTCAGTTGTCAGTTTTGGGCCTTATTTGAAAGTTAAATGGAGTTCATGCACCCAGTTCTATTTGTTGGTTAACTCAGCACCATCTTGTCTCCAGAAGTTGTCAAGGTAAACAGTATGTAAGTGGTGGGTAGAGATAAGAGAGATGTTGACTTATTGTTTTAAGTTTTTACATCTAAAACAAATTTGTCATTGATAGCTTGATGCCAAGCCTTCCTAACTGCCGAGTGGCAGCGCGTTCAGCTGGCCATGTGAAGGTCCTGGGTTCGAATCCTGGTGAAGGCTAGGATTTTATCCCAGGATTTGAGGGTGTCCCTGAGTCTACCCAACTCTGATAGATACCTGACATTAGTTGGGGTAAAGTGAAGGCGGCTGAGCAATGTGCTGGCCACTCATCCCCTAGTATGCCGTGGCAACAGAAACTGGTGAAAGCTGCTTCACCAGTCCTATGATCAGTTTGTTTCAAAGGGTACTTTACTTTCCTAACTTACTCACTTAACACTAAGAAAAGTTTGAATGACAAGACAAGTATATTTACATGTGTCTCCAATTGTTTAGTCACATCACTTAGAAAGTTAAGGGTTAACTTAGAGACTCCGTCATCAGAAGAACTTTTCAATTGTGCAAATCTGTAGCTCCAAAGGATACTCTGTTGGATAGTAAAATCATGATAATCTATGAGATAGTAAAATCATGATAATCTATGAGATAGTAAGACCATGATAAAATATGAGTTCAACATAAAATGAGAAATCAAACCTAAAAAAATATAGACAGAGAATATTCATAGATAAGAAAAGAAAAATTGTAAGATATGTAATTCAATGTTAGTACTACTTGGGTTCAAACTCTGCCACCATTTACCCCTGCCAACTTTTAAAAAAAACTTACTAATCATCTTTCTATAAGGAATGTCTGTACCTTATTAGACAAAGAAATTAAGACAATATAATGGCCAGACTTCAAGTTACAGTTCACAGATAGAAAAATATTATGTTCACCTTAGTTTGATGGTCATAGAGAAACTAAGACAATAGAGTGGCCAGACTTCAAGTTACAGTTCATGGATAGAAAAATATTATGTTCACCTTAGTTTGATGGTCATAGAGAAACTAAGACAATAGAGTGGCCAGACTTCAAGTTACAGTTCATGGATAGAAAAGTATTATGTTCACCTTAGTTTGATGGTCATAGAGAAACTAAGACAATAGAGTGGCCAGACTTCAAGTTACAGTTCATGGATAGAAAAGTATTATGTTCACCTTAGTTTGATGGTCATAGAGAAACTAAGACAATAGAGTGGCCAGACTTCAAGTTACAGTTCATGGATAGAAAAGTATTATGTTCACCTTAGTTTGATGGTCATAGAGAAACTAAGACAATAGAGTGGCCAGACTTCAAGTTACAGTTCACAGATAGAAAAGTATTATGTTCACCTTAGTTTGATGGTCATAGAGAAACTAAGACAATAGAGTGGCCAGACTTCAAGTTACAGTTCATGGATAGAAAAGTATTATGTTCACCTTAGTTTGATGGTCATAGAGAAACTAAGACAATAGAGTGGCCAGACTTCAAGTTACAGTTCACAGATAGAAAAGTATTATGTTCACCTTAGTTTGATGGTCATAGAGAAACTAAGACAATAGAGTGGCCAGACTTCAAGTTACAGTTCACAGATAGAAAAGTATTATGTTCACCTTAGTTTGATGGTCATAGAGAAACTAAGACAATAGAGTGGCCAAACTTCAAGTTACAGTTCATGGATAGAAAAGTATTATGTTCACCTTAGTTTGATGGTCATAGAGAAACTAAGACAATAGAGTGGCCAGACTTCAAGTTACAGTTCATGGATAGAAAAGTATTATGTTCACCTTAGTTTGATGGTCATAGAGAAACTAAGACAATAGAGTGGCCAGACTTCAAGTTACAGTTCACAGATAGAAAAGTATTATGTTCACCTTAGTTTGATGGTCATAGAGAAACTAAGACAATAGAGTGGCCAGACTTAAAGTTACAGTTCATGGATAGAAAAGTATTATGTTCACCTTAGTTTGATGGTCATAGAGAAACTAAGACAATAGAGTGGCCAAACTTCAAGTTACAGTTCATGGATAGAAAAGTATTATGTTCACCTTAGTTTGATGGTCATAGAGAAACTAAGACAATAGAGTGGCCAGACTTCAAGTTACAGTTCACAGATAGAAAAGTATTATGTTCACCTTAGTTTGATGGTCATAGAGAAACTAAGACAATAGAGTGGCCAGACTTCAAGTTACAGTTCACAGATAGAAAAGTATTATGTTCACCTTAGTTTGATGGTCATAGAGAAACTAAGACAATAGAGTGGCCAGACTTCAAGTTACAGTTCATGGATAGAAAAGTATTATGTTCACCTTAGTTTGATGGTCATAGAGAAACTAAGACAATAGAGTGGCCAGACTTCAAGTTACAGTTCATGGATAGAAAAGTATTATGTTCACCTTAGTTTGATGGTCATAGAGAAACTAAGACAATAGAGTGGCCAGACTTCAAGTTACAGTTCATGGATATAAAAATATTATGTTCACCTTAGTTTGATGGTCATAGAGAAACTAAGACAATAGAGTGGCCAGACTTCAAGTTACAGTTCATGGATAGAAAAGTATTATGTTCACCTTAGTTTGATGGTCATAGAGAAACTAAGACAATAGAGTGGCCAGACTTCAAGTTACAGTTCATGGATAGAAAAGTATTATGTTCACCTTAGTTTGATGGTCATAGAGAAACTAAGACAATAGAGTGGCCAGACTTCAAGTTACAGTTCATGGATAGAAAAGTATTATGTTCACCTTAGTTTGATGGTCATAGAGAAACTAAGACAATAGAGTGGCCAGACTTCAAGTTACAGTTCACAGATAGAAAAGTATTATGTTCACCTTAGTTTGATGGTCATAGAGAAACTAAGACAATAGAGTGGCCAGACTTCAAGTTACAGTTCATGGATAGAAAAGTATTATGTTCACCTTAGTTTGATGGTCATAGAGAAACTAAGACAATAGAGTGGCCAGACTTCAAGTTACAGTTCATGGATAGAAAAGTATTATGTTCACCTTAGTTTGATGGTCATAGAGAGAGAAACTAAGACAATAGAGTGGCCAGACTTCAAGTTACAGTTCATGGATAGAAAAGTATTATGTTCACCTTAGTTTGATGGTCATAGAGAAACTAAGACAATAGAGTGGCCAGACTTCAAGTTACAGTTGACAGATAGAAAAGTATTATGTTCACCTTAGTTTGATGGTCGTAGAGAAACTAAGACAATAGAGTGGCCAGACTTCAAGTTACAGTTCATGGATAGAAAAGTATTATGTTCACCTTAGTTTGATGTTCATAGAGAGAGAAACTAAGACAATAGAGTGGCCAGACTTCAAGTTACAGTTCATGGATAGAAAAGTATTATGTTCACCTTAGTTTGATGGTCATAGAGAAACTAAGACAATAGAGTGGCCAGACTTCAAGTTACAGTTCATGGATAGAAAAGTATTATGTTCACCTTAGTTTGATGGTCATAGAGAAACTAAGACAATAGAGTGGCCAGACTTCAAGTTACAGTTCACAGATAGAAAAGTATTATGTTCACCTTAGTTTGATGGTCGTAGAGAAACTAAGACAATAGAGTGGCCAGACTTCAAGTTACAGTTCATGGATAGAAAAGTATTATGTTCACCTTAGTTTGATGGTCATAGAGAAACTAAGACAATAGAGTGGCCAGACTTCAAGTTACAGTTCACAGATAGAAAAGTATTATGTTCACCTTAGTTTGATGGTCATAGAGAAACTAAGACAATAGAGTGGCCAGACTTCAAGTTACAGTTCATGGATAGAAAAGTATTATGTTCACCTTAGTTTGATGGTCATAGAGAAACTAAGACAATAGAGTGGCCAGACTTCAAGTTACAGTTCATGGATAGAAAAGTATTATGTTCACCTTAGTTTGATGGTCATAGAGAAACTAAGACAATAGAGTGGCCAGACTTCAAGTTACAGTTCATGGATAGAAAAGTATTATGTTCACCTTAGTTTGATGTTCATAGAGAGAGAAACTAAGACAATAGAGTGGCCAGACTTCAAGTTACAGTTCACAGATAGAAAAGTATTATGTTCACCTTAGTTTGATGTTCATAGAGAGAGAAACTAAGACAATAGAGTGGCCAGACTTCAAGTTACAGTTCACAGATAGAAAAGTATTATGTTCACCTTAGTTTGATGGTCATAGAGAAACTAAGACAATAGAGTGGCCAGACTTCAAGTTACAGTTCATGGATAGAAAAGTATTATGTTCACCTTAGTTTGGTGGTCATAGAGAAACTAAGACAATAGAGTGGCCAGACCTCAAGTTACAGTTCATGGATAGAAAAGTATTATGTTCACCTTAGTTTGATGTTCATAGAGAGAGAAACTAAGACAATAGAGTGGCCAGACTTCAAGTTACAGTTCATGGATAGAAAAGTATTATGTTCACCTTAGTTTGATGGTCATAGAGAAACTAAGACAATAGAGTGGCCAGACTTCAAGTTACAGTTCATGGATAGAAAAGTATTATGTTCACCTTAGTTTGATGGTCATAGAGAAACTAAGACAATAGAGTGGCCAGACTTCAAGTTACAGTTCATGGATAGAAAAGTATTATGTTCACCTTAGTTTGATGGTCATAGAGAAACTAAGACAATAGAGTGGCCAGACTTCAAGTTACAGTTCACAGATAGAAAAGTATTATGTTCACCTTAGTTTGATGGTCATAGAGAAACTAAGACAATAGAGTGGCCAGACTTCAAGTTACAGTTCATGGATAGAAAAGTATTATGTTCACCTTAGTTTGATGGTCATAGGGAAACTAAGACAATAGAGTGGCCAGACTTCAAGTTACAGTTCACAGATAGAAAAGTATTATGTTCACCTTAGTTTGATGGTCATAGAGAAACTAAGACAATAGAGTGGCCAGACTTCAAGTTACAGTTCACAGATAGAAAAGTATTATGTTCACCTTAGTTTGATGGTCATAGAGAAACTAAGACAATAGAGTGGCCAGACTTCAAGTTACAGTTCATGGATAGAAAAGTATTATGTTCACCTTAGTTTGATGGTCATAGAGAAACTAAGACAATAGAGTGGCCAGACTTCAAGTTACAGTTCATGGATAGAAAAGTATTATGTTCACCTTAGTTTGATGTTCATAGAGAGAGAAACTAAGACAATAGAGTGGCCAGACTTCAAGTTACAGTTCATGGATAGAAAAGTATTATGTTCACCTTAGTTTGATGGTCATAGAGAAACTAAGACAATAGAGTGGCCAGACTTCAAGTTACAGTTCATGGATAGAAAAGTATTATGTTCACCTTAGTTTGATGTTCATAGAGAGAGAAACTAAGACAATAGAGTGGCCAGACTTCAAGTTACAGTTCATGGATAGAAAAGTATTATGTTCACCTTAGTTTGATGGTCATAGAGAAACTAAGACAATAGAGTGGCCAGACTTAAAGTTACAGTTCATGGATAGAAAAGTATTATGTTCACCTTAGTTTGATGGTCATAGAGAAACTAAGACAATAGAGTGGCCAGACTTAAAGTTACAGTTCATGGATAGAAAAGTATTATGTTCACCTTAGTTTGATGGTCATAGAGAAACTAAGACAATAGAGTGGCCAGACTTCAAGTTACAGTTCATGGATAGAAAAGTATTATGTTCACCTTAGTTTGATGGTCATAGAGAAACTAAGACAATAGAGTGGCCAGACTTCAAGTTACAGTTCATGGATAGAAAAGTATTATGTTCACCTTAGTTTGATGGTCATAGAGAAACTAAGACAATAGAGTGGCCAGACTTCAAGTTACAGTTCATGGATAGAAAAGTATTATGTTCACCTTAGTTTGATGGTCATAGAGAAACTAAGACAATAGAGTGGCCAGACTTCAAGTTACAGTTGACAGATAGAAAAGTATTATGTTCACCTTAGTTTGATGGTCGTAGAGAAACTAAGACAATAGAGTGGCCAGACTTCAAGTTACAGTTCATGGATAGAAAAGTATTATGTTCACCTTAGTTTGATGGTCGTAGAGAAACTAAGACAATAGAGTGGCCAGACTTCAAGTTACAGTTCATGGATAGAAAAGTATTATGTTCACCTTAGTTTGATGGTCATAGAGAAACTAAGACAATAGAGTGGCCAGACTTCAAGTTACAGTTCACAGATAGAAAAGTATTATGTTCACCTTAGTTTGATGGTCATAGAGAAACTAAGACAATAGAGTGGCCAGACTTCAAGTTACAGTTCACAGATAGAAAAGTATTATGTTCACCTTAGTTTGATGTTCATAGAGAGAGAAACTAAGACAATAGAGTGGCCAGACTTCAAGTTACAGTTCACAGATAGAAAAGTATTATGTTCACCTTAGTTTGATGGTCATAGAGAAACTAAGACAATAGAGTGGCCAGACTTCAAGTTACAGTTCATGGATAGAAAAGTATTATGTTCACCTTAGTTTGATGGTCATAGAGAAACTAAGACAATAGAGTGGCCAGACTTCAAGTTACAGTTCACAGATAGAAAAATATTATGTTCACCTTAGTTTGATGTTCATAGAGAAACTAAGACAATAGAGTGGCCAGACTTCAAGTTACAGTTCATGGATAGAAAAGTATTATGTTCACCTTAGTTTGATGTTCATAGAGAGAGAAACTAAGACAATAGAGTGGCCAGACTTCAAGTTACAGTTCATGGATAGAAAAGTATTATGTTCACCTTAGTTTGATGGTCATAGAGAAACTAAGACAATAGAGTGGCCAGACTTCAAGTTACAGTTCATGGATAGAAAAGTATTATGTTCATCTTAGTTTGATGGTCATAGAGAAACTAAGACAATAGAGTGGCCAGACTTCAAGTTACAGTTCACAGATAGAAAAGTATTATGTTCACCTTAGTTTGATGGTCATAGAGAAACTAAGACAATAGAGTGGCCAGACTTCAAGTTACAGTTCACAGATAGAAAAGTATTATGTTCACCTTAGTTTGATGGTCGTAGAGAAACTAAGACAATAGAGTGGCCAGACTTCAAGTTACAGTTCATGGATAGAAAAGTATTATGTTCACCTTAGTTTGATGGTCATAGAGAAACTAAGACAATAGAGTGGCCAGACTTCAAGTTACAGTTCATGGATAGAAAAGTATTATGTTCACCTTAGTTTGATGGTCATAGAGAAACTAAGACAATAGAGTGGCCAGACTTCAAGTTACAGTTCATGGATAGAAAAGTATTATGTTCACCTTAGTTTGATGGTCATAGAGAAACTAAGACAATAGAGTGGCCAGACTTCAAGTTACAGTTCATGGATAGAAAAGTATTATGTTCACCTTAGTTTGATGGTCATAGAGAAACTAAGACAATAGAGTGGCCAGACTTCAAGTTACAGTTCACAGATAGAAAAGTATTATGTTCACCTTAGTTTGATGGTCGTAGAGAAACTAAGACAATAGAGTGGCCAGACTTCAAGTTACAGTTCATGGATAGAAAAGTATTATGTTCACCTTAGTTTGATGGTCATAGAGAAACTAAGACAATAGAGTGGCCAGACTTCAAGTTACAGTTCATGGATAGAAAAGTATTATGTTCACCTTAGTTTGATGGTCATAGAGAAACTAAGACAATAGAGTGGCCAGACTTCAAGTTACAGTTCATGGATAGAAAAGTATTATGTTCACCTTAGTTTGATGGTCGTAGAGAGAGAAACTAAGACAATAGAGTGGCCAGACTTCAAGTTACTGTTCATGGATAGAAAAGTATTATGTTCACCTTAGTTTGATGGTCATAGAGAAACTAAGACAATAGAGTGGCCAGACTTCAAGTTACAGTTCACAGATAGAAAAGTATTATGTTCACCTTAGTTTGATGGTCATAGAGAAACTAAGACAATAGAGTGGCCAGACTTCAAGTTACAGTTCATGGATAGAAAAGTATTATGTTCACCTTAGTTTGATGGTCATAGAGAAACTAAGACAATAGAGTGGCCAGACTTCAAGTTACAGTTCACAGATAGAAAAGTATTATGTTCACCTTAGTTTGATGGTCATAGAGAAACTAAGACAATAGAGTGGCCAGACTTCAAGTTACAGTTCACAGATAGAAAAGTATTATGTTCACCTTAGTTTGATGGTCGTAGAGAAACTAAGACAATAGAGTGGCCAGACTTCAAGTTACTGTTCATGGATAGAAAAGTATTATGTTCACCTTAGTTTGATGGTCGTAGAGAGAAAAACCTTGATCCATGTCCAATATTAAACCTGACAAATGGTCCTGCCATGTACAACCAAAGGTTTTGCTCTGTTGATTAAAAAAAACAATTGTTTGCTTAGGCTAGCTGTTCATAGTTTTTAAGCTGATCCCTTTCTATATTTAGTGCTGGTTAATTTTAAATATTTGTTAGGGAATATAAAAGAATAACTTATAACCTATAACTTGTTTACATAGTGTGCTTTCAGATAAGCTTTCACTAGTCGATTACAAAAAAATAATTTTCAATACATTAGAGACCGACCAATATTCGTTTTCGGCGCCGAAAAAAGTCAAAACCCCTTTTTTGGCAAGGATTCGGTTTCGGCCGAAGACAAAAGGTTAGTTTTTAGTTTGTTTACGGTTTCGACTGAAACTGATATTGACTTTCGGTCATCAGCCGAATATCTATTTTAACTTTCAAAATTCAAAATGCTACGCTAGTGTTGCTTCTATTAGTCTGCTTATTGATACTTTCATTTACTTAAAACTGTTGCGAATTAATATGTGTGAAGTAGGGATGTTAAACGAAAACCGGATTACGAGAGGAAATCATTCATAATGGAGTCACACGATTTATTTATCTCTTTATCTGAAGAGATATTTGTGTTTGATTATTTATTTATTTTTTTACAAATTCCGAATATTGCTTGTGAATTTGCGATACATGCACATACAACAGATAATGCAGATGTTAATGCTAGTCGTCGATACAGACATTTGATCTAATTATTAGAAAATAAACAAAATGGAATTTCCCCCACACTGATGCTGAACGCTCCTTTAACAGACAAACAGTCCGATTGACGTAAGGTTGTGAGATACTTGGACTTCAAAAGAAGGACATAGAGAGACAAAAAGAATGACATGTTTAGTGTTTCACAATCCACAATCAGTTCAGTTTTATTACATTAGCTGTCAATAATTGTATATTAGTAAGACTGACCCAACATTTTATTTAATGTAGATTGAGAAGCAACTTGGGCAATTAAAAAAACTATTTTGCAGAACATGTAAGGTTCTTTTCAAAAACGATTAATTTACTTGCCGGACGTTTGTCAACCCTAGATAGATGTGTCTGGGATTTTATTTATATTCTACAAATATTCTTTTAATGTGTGTAACATATAGATCTAACATCCACTGATTCATATTATAATTATAAAGGTCTGAATTCATGACACTACAGCTCTTGACATCTGCTAATCCAAAATCAACTATGTTTTTTTTACAAAGATTTCACCACGTTATACGGATCAATGGTCCTTCGTATTATTTTTAAGTATAATCAATGCAAATTTGTCTCTTCCAAACTATAACTTACTTTGCCCGGGGGCGGAGAGGGGGTACAGAAAATGGGTAAAAAATAAAATATTTAGAACCGAAAATAGGTGTTGAGAAAAAAAAAAGGATATTAACATCCCTAATGTGAAGTAGAAGACTGAAGACGGATTATTTAATCTTTCCAAAGAATGGTTTACTCAAATAGAGTGCCCATAAACTAGTTAATATTACACATAAATGTGCAGTCTTTTGAAATAATTTGTTTCGCATTTTTGCTTTATTTTATGTTTTGGACGAAGTTGTAGTTAAACTTTTGGTTTCGGCTTTGGTTTCGACCGAAAGTCAATGTATAATATTCTGTATGTTTTCGTTTTCGGACGAACCTAGAAATTTGGTTTTGGTTGGCCTCTACAATACATGATGATGAGCATGATGCGTATCCATCGTTTTTGATGAGGACCATCCTATGTCAGGGTCATGATTTCTTATGATTACGAAGATGGCTGATGAGGACTTTTTTTGCCCAAAAGTATTTGCCAATACATATTTTATAACTATACAATCATTAAAAAAAATAATGAAAATTGATGTTTAATTATTAATTGTGATGCAACCCCATGGAATGGTACTGAAGTAGGCAACAAAATAAGATATTTTGTTATATTTGTTTAATGGAAGCTAATTTATTTATCTATAAATTTGTGAAATGTTGTCTAAAATTGATTAATTAGTATAAAGTTATTTCAAATTACATAACTAAAGGTAAGAAAAGTTGTTTTGGAGAAAAATGATAAAGAAAACGGTGAAGATTTTTAACAATTTGGCATTGCAAACGATAAATCAATATTATCAGGATGAATAAATCTTAACCAATTGCCATGAAATTTAGCAAATGCACTAAAAATTAGTCAATACACAAGCTGTTACAGTTATAAACATTTATATATATATATAAAGTTCTGTGTGTGTGTTTAACCAATGAAATTGGTTTATATAAAAACATGTGGCCTTATCGCCTTATATTTTGGCTTTGCAATATGACTTAGCACATTGTCCTCGCTAGCTGAGTGGATAACATATCAGACTGCTATGCGGTCGACCTGGGGTCAATTCTCCAGTTAGGCTATAGCCTACCTTTTTATATCAAAAATTTTATATTTCAATTATTACTTAAAAAAAAAAAAGATTATAAATTATAGATTATAAACCTGCAAGACTGGGCAATTTAGCTTTTTGTTAAATAAAAATACTTTCCTATTTTTAACCCGATTATAATATTTATTTTAAATTACTTTCCCAAATGTCTTCAGTAAAAAAAAAATAATGTTTAAATTATTAGATCTATAGCTTTATGTTCATTGTAGTTTATAAAATTATTATCCGTAGCTTATACAGGCCTGTTTTTTTTTCCCCAGGGCAATGCCAGGAAATTTGGCTTGTTTTAAATAATATTTAGTTGAATTAAAAATAATTTTATCTTTATAGGACAATTTTCTTGATTTTATACAAAAGCTGCATAAAAAAACTAATTTTAAAGTAATTTCTAAAAATAATTTTAGTTTTAAAATTTCACAACTCTAAATTAAGACATTAAAACATAAAAAATCAATGTTAATATAAAAAATGACAGAAACCTTTTTCACATTATTTGGCATTTATTGAAAAGTCAGTTTTCCCAACTTCCTTATCAGTTTGTGGGGTAGCATCAAAATTTTTATAATATTAGTGTAAAATATGAAATAGTGAGACATTTAAATTGGATATGAGTTTGTTTTAACACCCTGCAATCTGGATGGGCACACCTTGGAGTTGAATCCCTGCTCTCAAGAGAAATGACTCTAGAGTCAAAAGTTTTAAATGGTTGGGTTTAATAAATTAGCTAAAAAAAGCTATGGACACAAACCTGTAGTCTCTGAACAGCTAAATTACTGGTCCTGTACCAGGCTTTTTCTAGAAGCAGCAACTCTGTCCTACTGTCTAGACTAAGACATATAGCCTCCCTTGATCCAGTTAAAATTGAACAACAATGTTGGCGACTGTCTGGGAGTTCATTATCCTGGAATAGATTTAAAGACATTATATACAGTTAATAACTGAATGATTAGCTTGACTAAATAATACAATTCTAGCTTTGGTTCACTCTGTGAAATATTTTTTTAAAGTAGGATACTTTTGTTTTTACATATACTTTTTCTATGTTCAGTAAGTAATAAATGCAATTACAGCGACTAATTTATAGTTTCAATTATATAAACCTTTGTGTATGTATCTCTAAATCATCATTAGAAAATTATATTTATGAATATATATTTATATGTATGTATGTGTGTGCATGTGTTGGCTATAAATTGTTTCAATGAACAATAAAACTATATACATGTGTCTTTAAATGTCCAAGGAAAGGTATATTTGGATTTTATCACATATACAGCCGAATAAATATATACTTAAAAAAAAAAAGTAGGTATGATAAAGTACATACATAGAAACTCTCATGAAAATACAAACAATATATGTCCACTAGAAACAAAAATTGTCCAAAAAAAAAAGGTATTAATATCCTTTATTCAATGCCTGCTTGTTCTGACACCTTTCTATAACTGTGAAGTTTGATATTTGGATATTTCTATTTGTTGATTGCACTATTTATTTTTAATATACAAAGCTTTTGTATGCACCCAATATGCTATCAGCAACTGAAAAACGTTGCAGGCTTTCTAAAATAAATGCATGAGAAAAATACTTCGAATCTCTTACATAGAATACAGGACTAATGTGTATGTGTGGGACAGAATATTCTCAATTGCAGGCCCTCAAGAAAACATGACAAGAATCAAAGGGCGCAAACTGATGAGGTTAGGTTATGTGTTGCGGCACAATAGCCTGTTGAAAACAATCCTCCAGGGCACGATAGAAGGTGGACATAGGAGAGGCCGTCAGCGAAGATGCTCGTTTGACAATGTAAAGTATTGGACAGGGCTACAGTTGACTCAACTATTGACAACCGCTCAAGATAAGCCAAAGTAGACTGCTAAGGTGTCCATTCGCTCCCCCCAACGACCACAACGGTCATGGGATTGATGATGATGATTATATATAACTAGTATTAAATACATAGATCTATTGTTTTATGTATATATTTATCAAACCTTCACCACTTACTTTTAACAGTTTGAGCATACATTCATAAACTTTAAATTTCATTTCACACTTTGACCAGTCACTGGAGTGCATCTGTGGAAACACAAGAGCTTCTATTTATATTCATTTATCCATATGGTACCCAACATAACAATAACAGTTTCATATCCTAGTAATAGTTGCGAACATTTTTGGGCTGACCCCATCATGCATTAACTAAGGACAGTAGAGCTATCTAGGTTTTGCAATGGAGATGAAACTCCCAAAAATGTGTGACTATCAACTAAAACTGGTAGAATCTACACACTACCTCATCACCTAAAGTTAGGACCAAAAGGCCTTGAACATGCCAGCATTAAATTTCTATAGTCTTTTTTCTTAATTTGTACAGAGTTACTCACTTTTACAATTCATATCTATATCTAAATCTCAAAAGGAGTATGTGGGTATGCATGTACAGACCGTATAATCTTTTTTAATACTGGACAGAATGACATGAAATTTGATACAAATATTCTTTGTGTTACTGCGGTTAACACTCTCAATGTTTAAAAAAAAATTTTAATGACCGCAGTGATCATTTCGGACAAAAAAAATTGAAATAAAAAGACAACTTTTATATCACATTGAAAATGCCGGTCCAACTTTGCATAACTTGTCTTCACAAAATTAGAAAAAAAGGATGCGCTGAGATTATATGACGCCATCAAACTTTACAGCGGGCAAATGAATTTTGTGAATGAAGCGAAGGGAAGGAAATTTCATTCATGTAGCTTTATAGCTGGCAAGGTTAAAATAACCGGAAACTGCATTGAGCAGTTACAGTGTATTTAAAAAATTATTTTAGCCAGTTTGGAGAACTGGGCACTTATGCTAGTCTACAATAAATAGTTGTCCATGTTAGCAAAAGACACTAACTTTTCCAAACCTTGGTCAGTTTTCCCAAACTTTCCCAACCCATGGGAACCCTGTATACTATCAGATGATGTGTTTCATAGTCTCAGTAAGTGTAAAACAATCATGGTAAAAAATTGCAGGCACACTAAACCCATTGATTCAATTCTAGTAGATTTTAGAGACTTAAAACCAACACAGAACTATGTTTATTGGTTTGACCTACTGGTGGAACATCAAATAAATAGATGTCAGCAGCTTTGAGAGCCAAAAATTTCTCTTTCCATGACCTCCAGTTCTGTTCAGCAAGGTTTCTTTCAAATGTCCAACACATTAACTGTATCTGAATAGAGAGAACAGAAAACCACAAACATAATGTAGAGCTAAATAAAACATAAGCTTACAACTCTAGTGAGCCCATTCAGCTTTAGAAATCATTCCCTATTCAAGTTTTTTCATTCATAAGTTTTTAAGTGATAACTAATTATATCAACATCAATTACATCTCCAAAGATTTATTATTATTAGCAGGGAAATTTTTAAAGTATTAATTTCTTTCCTAACAAGATAGATGCTTAAATAAATTTTATTTCCTGATGACATATTGATTAATGGCTTTTTTTTAAAGGATATTTTTTGGCTGTAGGAGTTCTCATTGGTGGCAACATTATATAATTGATGTTCAATTTATTTGTTTGACTTTTGTACTCCTAGAAATAAAGTGAAGAGAAAAGAGTTTCAGTACATACATGGTCTTCTTTCACCATCAGTTGATTTGTCATGTTGATCTGTAGAGTAAACAAGTAGAAATTTAAAATAAAAAGTCTCTGAGATTTACTATAACAAACATAGGATATGATCAAATGGAATAATAGAAAGTAATAGACACAAGACCAAAACTTTCATTTATAACCCTAACACAGATATATTCAAAGTCAATAAACCAACAATAAAAATATCAATACTTAGTATATACATTTTTATATGCAAACAAAGAAACATTATAATTATAAACAAACACAAATTCATTATTGACAAAAACCTAAGTGTGAATTTTATATTTGACCTTATGAAAATGACAAACATTAAATTGCCCCTCCTAAAGTTATTATAAATACCAATCAAGCAATGTGATTGTTTTAATTTGTTTTCCTAAGAAATCACTTTTTATTTACACAAATTATTCACCATGTTTTTTTTTACACATTCAGTTTTTAATTTTTGTTCAAGCAGCATGTTTTAATTTTAATGTTTAAAATTATTGAAAATGGTAGTTGTTTTTTAATCAACACTAGGATGGCAAACTAACATATTTACTTATTCTCTATAACTGGATCTACTTCAAACAATACTTATCTATCCAACACTCTCCCACTAAAAAAACTTACAGTAATTAGTAAATTTATATTATTTTCATCATCAATTCATCTATAAGCAAGTTTTATAAAAACAAATTCCACCATAGTCTACTATTAAAAATATATTGTTGGCCTAAAACACTTTGCTAATGAGACAAACGTGTTTATATGTAATTATCATGGTAAGGCCATAGAAACATTTAATACAACAATTTATCTATCTTAGTGAAATCTATTCATTTTTTTAGCAGTAAATATCACAGAACATGTGTTCAACATTTTTGAAAGAACTTATACTAGTATGAAAGTAAAGGTTGGTTACATCTTATGTTATGGTGCACGGTGGCCGAGCGGCAGCACGTTTGACTGGCGATCCAATGGTTCTGGGCTCTAAACCTGGTGGAGACTAGGATTTTTTCCCGGGACTTGGGGTGTCCCTGAGTCTATCCAGCTCTGATGGGTACCTGACACTAGTTGGGGTAAAGTAAAGGCAGTTGGGCATTGTGCTGGTCACACATCCCCTAGTATGCCTTGGCCACAGAAACTGGTGAACTCTGCTTCACCAGCCCTATGATCAGTTTGGTCCGAAGGGTACTTTACATCTTATATTTAACCAATCAATTTCTTCTATGCAGCAGTGATAAACTATAGCCTCACCTAATCTATGGGCCTAACAACAGCAAAAAAAGCTAAGCTTATTAGAACTAAAGTAATGTAAACATATAAATAAAGTTGTAAAAACAAGTTACCATCTGTGAAAGAAGACTTTGTGTCTTTGCTGATATTTTATGAAACCACGTAAACATTGTGGTTTTCTCTGAGAAGTAGAGAGGTCCTGACTTTGAGCCATCTACACCAACAATTTCAAAGGAGTCATCCCTAATATTAAAAAAAAACAACAATATTAGTTCTGTTCCATGGTGTGCATAAATGTGTAGGTACAAACATTCTCAAATTTTAAAACTAAAAAAATAAAAGGGCAGACACAAAATTCTATGGCTGACCTTAGTTTATCTGTTCCATATATGTATCGAGAGACCCTGGCATATAAAAGTGGTATGGTAAGTGCAGTCATCCATTCTTTTTCAAGTCTTGGTAAACTGGCCAGTTGTGAAGTCTCCTGTAAAAAGGGGAGAAATATCAAATGTTAACCATAAAGAAGGAAAATAAATATAATAATAATATTTGTATAGCACTGCCAACAAGCATAATGTAAGCTCTCCAAGGGTTTACCCATTACCCGATAAAAATAAACATTTGCCCCAACAGACCAAGTAGTGCAATTCTTTTGTCAATGATTCAGAGATTTGTAAATGTCGCATTACCTTCTCCTGTGAATTGTAATGATGATAGCTATATTTATAAATAGCTTTCTCCTGCTTAAATTTGCATATCACACCATTTATGTCTGCTTATAAATTCTAGTAGAAAGTAAAATTTCTTCTAGTATCTAGCCCAGTGGTTCCCAAACTTGTTCACATGCAGGATCCTTTATAAGGTAAAGTATTTTATCACAATGAATCACACACAAAAATAGTTATGAAAGCCTTTGCAATACTCCCCATGACACTGTAACATAGACTTTGGGAACCTAGCCCATTGATCTACAGAACTATAAAATGAATGTCCTTGCTGTATTATTACAACTTTGATATTTAACTTTCAGTCTGAAGTGTTTTGACTTAACGTGTTACACTTGTTAGGTCTGAATATTCCCTTGAAATAAATCTTACACATCTTTTCTAAATGTCAAATGTTTTCTGGTGTCTTAATTTTTTCAAATCTAAAGAGGTCCAGATAGAAGATGCACAGGTCCAATTAATGTTAAGTAACATTTTGGTTCTACTTATCTTACAGATGAACCATAAGGAAAAATGTATTATCTATTATATGAGTATTTACTTATAGCTACAATGATGTAAAAATTACTCTTACATGTACCTGTCTGATTAAGTTTAGTCCATCTCTCACTTCATTACCTAGATAACAAAAATACCAATACAAATATTGATTAACAAAGTTTGTTTCAACTACTATTAAAGGTTCATATCTGGACAGATAAAAATCTCTTTGGTGGAAGAAATTTTTTTTAATAGTCAAAAGCTCCCTAACAGCCTAGGTTGGTGTTAATAAAGACAGACATGACCAAAAACATATTTACATTGGTACTTTACCTTCAGAAACAATATCTATCAAATAGTTTATTATTCATTTCTTATAAGTAATACAAATAAACCCTCTAAAAATAAATAAAAAACAATGAAAACTTACATTAAAACATTATTTTAAATTATATAAAAAAGCAAACTGTTAATAAATACTCTGCAGATAATAAAATGTACCTTTATTTAGAAAATAAGACGCAGGACGAAAATGTCTGACTGAAATAGAAACAGAATCCTCTTTCACTTCTTTCAGCATTGACACCACCTCATCGTGAGTACAGCTTTCAACATTCACACCATTCACCTAAAACAGAAAAACAATCTTCTTTTTTTTACATGCCAATAAATCTATCTTTTAATCGGAAAGCTTTATGTACATTTTTCTGATGCTCCCACACTGTTCCTCAGTTGAAGTAGTCAACATTGTTGGGAGCTGCTCCCCTCTGGCAGGGAGTGTGTTACTTCGCCATAACCCTGTTGTCTGTCTCATCCAGCTATCGGCTGGGGTTTACACCCAACCTTTGGCTGGATTGCTGGGTAGAATAGAGTTCACCTACTGGTAGGTGAGGTAGGCTTGAACAAGAAAGGCTAGTAGACATAACAAGTCTTACTTTCACATCACTGTACCATTTGAATCCTCTTTTTTAATGAAATAGTTATAAATCAATTTTTGTTTAAATATAAAGAGCAACATAAAGTATAGAAGGGTATAATCTTACCCTTAGTATGGCATCTCCTACGAGCAACTGGCCACATCTTTCTGCAGCTTCATTTTTTATAATTCTTGAAATGAGCACTGGGAGACGATGCTCTGCCCCCCCTTTCACACACAGTCCAAAGCCAGACCCTGATTCTCTCTTTATTTCCACCTCTCTCACCTTTTCAAAAGTAACATTAAAAAAACATTAACCAGAGTACATAGATTCTGTGAGTAGTTATGCAATACTAAAACCAGAGTACATAGATCCTGTGAGTAGTTATGCAATACTAAAACCAGAGTACATAGATCCTGTGAGTAGTTATGCAATACTAAAACCAGAGTACATAGATCCTGTGAGTAGTTATGCAATACTAAAACCAGAGTACATAGATCCTGTGAGTAGTTATGCAATACTAAAACCAGAGTACATAGATCCTGTGAGTAGTTATGCAATACTAAAAACAGAGTAGATAGATCCTGTGAGTAGTTATGCAATACTAAAACCAGAGTACATAGATCCTGTGAGTAGTTATGCAATACTAAAAACAAATAATCAAACAAGAAACTTTTATTTCATTTCCTTTTGTGAACACCATATATAAGATTAAAGATCAAATTTGCAGCTTTTTTACTCAAAGTTGGTCATTTTATGCTTACATTGTGTTTTTTTTAATGTATCACATTACAAAATGCAAACTATCCACATATGCATGTCAAATTTGACGCTTTTTAACAACCGTAGTCAGTTATTTTATGCATGGATTGTTATTCCATTGAAAATTATCACATTCCAAAAGGAAGTAAAGTTTAAAGTAAAAAAAAAATAATTTAAAAGTTAAAGCATTCAACATTTGTATTGCCCAAAAGGTAAAAACCGTAATGTCAATTTTATTATTTGGGTTGTTTCAATAAGAACATTATATCAATTTTATTATTTGGGTTGTTTCAATAAGAACATTATATCAATTTTATTATTTGAGTTAATTCAATAAGAACATTATATCAATTTTATTATTTGAGTTGTTTCAATAAGAACATTATATCAATTTTATTATTTGAGTTAATTCAATAAGAACATTATATCAATTTTATTATTTGGGTTGTTTCAATAAGAACATTATATCAATTTTATTATTTGAGTTGTTTCAATAAGAACATTATATCAATTTTATTATTTGGGTTGTTTCAATAAGAACATTATATCAATTTTATTATTTGGGTTGTTTCAATAAGAACATTATATCAATTTTATTATTTGAGTTGTTTCAATAAGAACATTATATCAATTTTATTATTTGAGTTGTTTCAATAAGATAAGTTGTTAACATAGTTAATTGAGTACTTCTAAGTAGCATTTTTAAAACATCCTACATTTAATTAGTCTATACTTTAGTGTAATTGGTTCTATTTTTTTTTTTAAGTTTCATGTATCATTTTAAAGACTTTTTTGTCCTGAATATGAAAATCAAGGTTTCATTGAGTGGTTCCATTTCTGTGATTTTTTATTTAATGTTGAATATTTTTTAATTTTGCATGTTTTATGAAATAATTTTACTTCCCTTGAGCACTTTGTGTTGTAAATTAAAATTGTGTTACGTCCCTTTGATTTGTTTTTCTTTTCTTTTATCCCATAATATCTAACAAACACACACACACTCCAAGTACTTCACGCTTCTCGGACCAGATTTTTTTTTCATCTAGATATGTTAGTTTTTATGGTAGGTTTAGTTTTATTTTTTTCTTGTTGCTTTTAGCCAGTATCGGTTAGTTTCTAGGCTAGGGATGGCTTCTTAGTATTTGTTAATGGTTAGTATCGGTTAGGTTACAGGATAGGGAGAGCTTTGTAGTTTGGTTTTTTTGGGCTGTACATAGCCAACTTGGCCATATCTTGTGACAGGAAGTGACCTGGATAGAATTCTTGGTAAAATCCACGTGTTCTCAACTTAAATAAAATGGGGTAGGCCTACTATTTCGTATTAAATATGGTAAAAATCACTTTTGTTCAATATTTTTCTTGTTTTTTGTCCTCTTTTTTTATTTTTTTTATTGCTTCTAAGAAATTCCGACTAAAATTTTAGTAGCGGAGCTATTAGTTAGTACTTAGGAAGCGCGGCAGGCATTGATTAATGTATCGTGTTAAATGGGTGTGTGACGTCACAAGCCTATTGTAAACACAATACAAATGAATTTTTTTTTCTTTTTTTAAATTATTTTTTTAACTCAATAGCTACTATGCCATTTCCCCCCCCCCCCCCCCCCCGTATGGCCAGCCCGTTTTCATGACCTTCTTTTTTTACCTAGGCCCAACGCAATCAAAGCTTTTTTTACAGCTTGAATGAAGCCCTAAGTGTTGCATATCAAAATAAGCAAAAATACAAACGTATCTACAATATACCAATAGAACATTTTTAAACTCTATAATAAGTGTGAAAGTAAAGGTGAAAGTAAGAATGTTGTTTTAGAAACAAAGATAAACAAATAAGAAATATTCAACTTACAGCCTAATATCTCCGAAAAAAATAATCCGAATAAAAAAGAAACTTTGCGATCCTATTCAGAATTCTACTAGAAACACTCGCTTCAAATTTCATTCATTTTTGTTCACAAATAACAAAGATACACACACAAAACTAAACACAAGTACAGTAAAAATACTGAGGGAAAAAATGGAAAATTAAACCAGACATCGCAAAAAAAATCACTTTTAAACACAAAAAACAGGTTTTCCAGTTAATATTTACATTTGAAAAGAACGAATACGGAAGTAGACGATTCAAAACAAGGAAGTTAGTATATTATTTCTAAATCTTGGATTGGATTTGGACAAAATAAATATATAAGGGTTTCTGAGCCGCAAGATGCGGCTCGTGGTCTTGCGGCATGGCTGGCTTGAGACGCAAAATGCGGCTCATGGTAGTTAAAGAGTTAAATTTTAAATAGTCTGCCCCTCTTCCTAAGACACTCATCAATAGCACACGAAAAAAAAAAATTTTGTTGGAATTTTTTAAAAGCCTACTTTTCTAGAACCAGATACACTAAAGTATTACCTTTAATTATATTAAATTTTTTCAAGTATGTTGCTATGTTGACTTACAAGTAGTATAGTAGATGAGTAGCAGTAGACGATTATTTGCAGCTATTGACTCTTGTAATTTATACCGATTGTAATTGTAAATATTGGTTAAATTTAAATGAATCACTCAATACTCAATATAATATAGGCCTATACCGGCTATGCCCCTTTTTTTTTGGCTACCCAAATCCATCATTTGATACTCAGGTATCTGGCAAACCTAAAATAGACTTGAAAAAAAAGCACTTTATTTCATAATAATAATGAGGCCTAAAGCTAAAGCCTTTCGGAAAGGCTTTCCTTTAGTTTAGTTAATTTAGTGCTTAGTAATGGCAAAGGTCTAAAATTTAGGAGGCTAAATTCCGCTAAATTAAATAAAAATATGCCTACCATGTTAAGGAAAACTTCATCTTCTTCGTCTAATTGAACACTTATCCATTCTTGTTTCTGTATTAGCAAAGCATCTGGATATAGCATTAGTCTAATGGGTACATGTTTGTTTTCTGTATCTTTAAGAAATGCTTCAATAATTTCAGGCTGAAATTTAAATTCAATGATAAAAAAAAAAAAATGATAAAAATTTAAACAACAACAATTTTCAGCAAACGTCCTTGGGCGTCAATTATTACTTGCGATTAATTTTTTTTTAAAGCTTTAATTGTGTGCATACGTCACCTCTTCAGAAGCTGCCATTTGGAATTTTAATAGTTCAAAAAAGTTTAGTTATCCCAAGAAAAGTAAAAATCTCCAGCTTCATTTCTCTGTTTTTATTCGTCTGCTGGAATCGGAGCTTGCTAATACCGGAAATGCAAATTGAGTTACCTTGTACAATTGGACTGGATGAATCATAATGTTTCTAGCTAATGCATCCAATCCAGATTTATTATTTTAAATTCATATCTTCATTAGTAAACGTGAATTAATAAATATTTCTTAAAGATGCATTTCACTAATTGGTACGAATAATTGCTCAGATAATAATGAGTTCTTAATATTATTTGTATTTTTCAGCGAAATAACTATGTCTGCGAGACTACACACTTAGCAACTCATTAGTAACTATGTATACAACTTTGAGTTGTTTCCCTCACCACGTAAGATACACAAAATATTGTCAATCTGCTTTTGAACCTCCTTTTTAAAAATGGAAGGCTTGCCATTTTTACCTGGAAATACATTTAGGGATCCAACGGTGAGGCCGTTTAGTAATTATTATAGTAATTATTGAAAATAAGATATCGAAAACGTTGTCTTAGTGTCTTAGTCTTAGTGTAGGGTAGGCCTATCTTATTTTTGTATAATTTGTATTTCTGTCTAATACAGTCTAGGCCCTAGTCTAGGGATTGTAGGAGGCCGACCTAAAAAACGTTTTAAATTAGGCCTAATGGTAATGAAATAAATAATAAAATATACACTACCCGTGACTATACTATACTATACTAGTTCATAATATATAACTTAATATGAGCTTAGATCAAAGCAGAGACCTTAAACTAGGTGGATAGACTTTCTGTCAGCATACTATTTTATCATTTTATCCTTTGCTACAGATGCTCCTTCAATATTAGTATATAGATAAAATAGTAGGCCTAAATAGTATATAGTAGCCTATATAGAAATATAATCTTTAGCATTAGCAGCTGTTTCTATTTATTTTTAGGTGTAGACCCTATGACAATTCTTTGGATTAACTTTGCAAAACTTTGTATGATAGTAGGCCTAGCCTATATTATACTATATAGCCAATATAGGCCTATGTATGTTTTGGGCAACTGGACTAATTGTGGCTAATTGACCCACCTAATCCACCTATCTCATCATTCTATCAAGCTGAAACTTAGTAGGACTACAGATCGAGACATTATCATTAAGCTGATGACAACACGGTCTATCATGTAGCCTACCTGGTTTTGACAAATAATATTTCCAAATACTCAGAGTTGGTATGGAGTGGAAATTATCTATTTCGTTAAAAGTAAAAGCCCTAACATTAATCAATATATATATAAGGCAGTTAAATTTTAAATGGCATCTTTATTTTTTAGCAAATGAAATATCATGTAAGCCAAACCCTGGGATACAAGAATGGTTATGCCATGCAGAGACGGCCAGAAAGAGGAATAGGAGGAACACAGCTATTTTATAACAACCTTTCCGAGAGTGAACTAGACGAGCTTGCCAATTTTAACCCAACACTTACATATGGACAAGCCAAACAAGCAGCACCTGCTGCCTTTATACCTGCACATGTTGCATGGGACAAAAAGGTAGGCATTAAGTCACTTTGAATTAGACATTTATTATCATCATTAATTAATTAAACCTTGCTGCCCGATGAAATAGGGAACTAAAATTGTCTGGGTTTGAATTAATTATATGATTTTAGAGATGTTTTTACAATAATCAATAATGTGCTTACATTTTATTCAAATGTTGGTCATACTGGCGTTTGAAGAAGATGTTATAACAACTAGCTTTATCAGTAACAATTGCCACTTTTTTATTTTGACAGGTGCTTAAATTTAACGGCTATTTTAAACAAACAGTGCATGAATCTCCAGATGAATACTACCGTGTTCGCCCAGTAGATGTATATTATTACCTTGAAGATGACAGTATTGCTGTCATTGAACCACATGTGGAAAACTCAGGAATGCCACAAGGTAGCCAGCCACTCATTTTATTCTTGTTACTATTATAATTGTGCATCAATTAGATAAAGGCAGTGCTTTTTTTGTGACGGTACGCACCGGTACCGCGTACTTGCACCATTTTCAATGTGGGGAAAAAATTATTACTTTTCTTGTATTGTAAAGTTTATTATTAATTTATTATATTATTAATTTGTGAAAATTGAATTATTTTAAAATTGCATGCAATAAGAATTAAAATATAAAATGCGAAACTGCTTTAAAAGTTAGGCAATCCATCACTGAATACCGGCACCTATTTTTTTTACAAAAAAAGCACTGGATAAAGGTATTATTTTTAGTGTTAGAAACAACAACATAAAATTTTATATTGTTAACAGGCAAGCTAATCAAGCGTCAGAGGTTGCCCAAGAATGATCAGGGTGATACTTGGCACTGGAAAGATTTAAATCTTGGAATGAATGTTGTCTTCTATGGGAAGTGTTTCCACATCACCAACTGTGATAAATTTACAAAAGTATGTCTTTTTGATATTATTATTGCAAGGAATTCTTCAAAGATTTAATTGAATTAGTTTCACAAGGCTAAGGATTAATTTCATTTTTTTGTTGTACTTTGCAAATCTAGGATTTCCTAGAAAGTGAAGGCATTCAAGTCAATGAGCCTGAGTTTATGCCAAATGATCCTTACATCCAAAAGAGAGCTGATGCTGTAGCCCTGAGGACATACACAACTCAGTCAGCATTTGATAAACTCAAGCAGTTCAAGGAATTAGATCGTAAAGTCTTGAGATTCTACTGCATGTGGGATGATCGTGACAGCATGTTTGGAGAGATCAGGCCTTTTATTTTACATGTAATTTCACCATTATCATTATATTTTTATATTTAATTTATTATTATATTTATTATTATATTTTTATATTTATTATTAGGCCTATATTTATTATATTTTTATATTTATTATTATATTTTTATATTTATTATTATATTTTTATATTTATTATTATATTTTTTATTTATTATTATATTTATTATATTTTATACATCAGTGGTTCTCAACTGTGGGGCAGATGACCGACATGACATGGGTGCAGTGCCCTCACATGGGAAAGGGGGGGAGCAGAGGTGGCATTTGCCCCGGGGGCAACACTTCTAGGGGCAGCAAATATAGTCTAAATATAGCACTAAAATAAAGCAGTTACAGTATGCAAGGGGGCGTTGCTGAAACTTTTGCTCTGGGGCGCCACATAGGCTTGTGTGACGCCTAATGGGTGTCTATGTACTATATGGCTTTGGACTGAGAAGTTAGGGGCAATAGGTCAACTTGTTCAGTTAATTTCTTTGCTTTTTTAAAAACAATTTTTTAAGTGAGTTTTTTTTTTTAAATTTCTTAAATACATTTACAATGACCTTATTAATTAATTTTTTTTCTGCATTTTAACTATCAGTTGGAAAGAGAACATTTTGGTTAAAAGTTTTGTGTTAAAATTGAAATATAATGAGAATTTTTTTTTTCAGTACTATCTGGTTGATGATACTTTGGAAATCAGAGAAGTTCACGTACCCAATGACGGCCGTGATCCTTTTCCTGTGCTAATAGGTCGCCACAAAGTGCCCAAAGACAGGTTTAATGTTCCATCATCTTTCCCAGGAGCTGTTTTGGAGCTTACAGGTCAGGAAATCAGAGAGTACTTCACACCAAAAGACTTTGAGATTGGAAAAACACTTCAGATTTATGGAAGAAGGTTTATTATTTATGACTGTGATAACTTCACAAAAGGTTTTTACTACAACCATTTTGGAATCACCAACTTTGATCCAGTTGAAGTTAAAGGAGCCCCTAAAACACTTCCAAAAATGGTATTATTATTTTTTCATTTAAAAAGTAAAATTCTTGTAGGTGACTATATCCAGTTAATTATAAGGATATGGAACATATTTAAAGACTATATTATGTTAGCTACTCAACTGATCAACTGCTTGATTTGTACAATATCCTACATGATGATCAAACTTGTTTTGTCTGTAGGAAATAGCAGAGTATAACAACTTTGGGTCCCTGGAGGACTCCTTACAATCATGTAACAGCCTTGTTCCTCAACCAGCCAAGAAGGATTTTATCAAAATGTTGGAAAATGATCACAAGGAGCTCAGATTTGAGGCAATACTGGTAAGATTATTTCTTCACACTTTTTAAAGATTGTTTGTAGCTGTTTTTTTAAAATGAATTGTCTAAACATTTAGAAAGCAGATATTGAAACTTGCTTTTACAGAAATATTTTGTCTTGGAACATATTCTTTCCTAACTATGTTTTTTAAAACGAACTGTCTATAATGAAAAGCATGAAGATATTTCTAAAGAAAAAGGGTTATAAGAATGTTTATACCTGAAAAACTTTTAAAGATAATATTAAAGCCATTAAAAAATAAACATACTAGGTTTTCTAATTATTAATGTAATATGGAACGTTAGCTTCGGACAGAGACCTGCTGGATGTCCAAAACTGAGATTTGCAGATGTCAGTAAATGAGACATGAAGCACCTCCAAATTGACAGAAACAGTTGGGAGGTCATGGCGCACCTGGATAGGCCCACCTGGAGGGCAGGAATCAAAGAAGGTTCCCGGCTTGCGGGAGAGGAGTGCGCAAGGAACAAGAAGGTGGAGAAAGATTTGGTCACCTCCGTTGCATACATCAGCATCCAGTGTGACCGAGCCTGTACTTCCAGGATTGGCCTCTTTAGCTACATGAGGACCTGCAAGGGAAATAGATCATCTCTTGAGACATAAAATGCTGACAAATGTAATATTATGAAACATGCTGCACAGCAGAAAGCACTACAATGCTTAGTTAAGTGGTTTTGGGCTTGAATCATGGTAAAAGCTCAGTTTCAAGTGCAGAGGATCCCTAAATGTTTACCCTAATTTTATGAGTATTTGGTAACAACAAAAACAGATGGCATTGGTTTCTAAAGTAACTTGCCCCTCATATTATTTTTCTTTTTTTTAGACCTAGTTCTGAAAAAACAAAAACAATACACATTTTTGTTCTTTTATTAGATGCCAAGCTGCAAGGTATAAAATAGTGTTAAAATTCTTTTTTCATGTTCTTTAATTAACTTTTTGTTGTTGTTTTTTTGTTTAGTAAATCAAATTTAAAAAAATTGATATTTATATTTTTTTATTCCTATAAAAAGAAAGAAAATTATTTTTTTAAATGAAACAAAATTAAGAATTTGAAACAATTAAAAAAATGAATTGAAAAAATCATAATTTATTATTTATCAATAAACCATTTGACCAAGATTTAAATATTGGTCTATTATTGGGCCAATATAGTGTGATGAAATTGTACCACCTATACATTTATGCCTGTGTTTGTTTTACAAGACTTTATTGAATATAATTATCAACCCAGGAGAATTGAATTGTTTCAGTTTACTTTTCAAATGTTTTGCAAAACCATTTTTGTTTTAAAACAGTCACATTTTTTTTATTAAATTTGACCTAATTACTTTACTGTAATGGGGCATGGTGACAGAGCGGCAGCGCGTTCGACTGGCGATCCGAAGGTTCTGGGTTCGAATCCTGGTGTATGTTAAGATTTTTTCTTGGGACTTGAGGGTGTCCTTGAGTCTACCCAGCTCTTATGGGTATCTGACACTAGTTGATGTGATGATGATGTGTGTCCATCGTTTTGGATGAGGACCATCCTTTGTCAGAGAGAAGTAAAGGCGGCTGGGTATTTTGCTGGCCACACATCCCCTAGTATGCCATGGCCCCCAGAAAATGGTGAACGCTGCTTCACCAGCCCTATGATCAGGTTGGTCAGAAGGGTACTTTACTTTTTTTACTGCTATTTACAAAGATAGGCACCACAATAATGATAAACACATTTTTTAATTAAAAGAATAGTCTTATTACTCCATGCTAATTATTTAATTCTTCATGCTCTTGACTAGTCTATGTTTTTTTAGCCATCACTATCAATTCAATTATTGAGCTTAAAAAATGTTAGTTTTTTCAAAGAGAATTTTTTTTTTCTAGGACACAATGAGGCCAGAAGACAGAGGGCGTCGCTTTATCCTTTCCTATCGCCTGGCTGATGATATGATCACCATTTTTGAACCACCAGTAAAAAATTCTGGGATCATAGGTGGCAAGTTTTTGGAAAGGACGAGGGTTGCCAAACCTGGATCAACTTTAGAAAAGCCTCAGTATTATGGACCACAAGACTTTTACATTGGAGCTGTTGTGGACATCTTTAGACACAGGTTCATCATTGTCAATGCAGATGCTTATGTCTTGAAATACATTGAGGACCACAAGAGCCAATTTCCAGGTACTAACTTTAACTACTGGTAAAGATTCTCAAGCTATTCTTCTTATGTTTAACTTCTACCCAAGTGTTTTAGTTCTCTCATTTTTCATATTAATTTTGCAGCAGACATTAGTCTGCATTTCAATGTTTAGACTGTTAAAAACTCTATAAGTCTATAATATATCATGTTAATAATTTTTGTAAATAAAAATCTGGTAAAAGGAAAACGTAAACTAAGCTTAGAGCAGATCAGCATAATAAGACTAAAGCAAATTAACAACAACTGAAATAATTTAAATTATGAGTTCCGCTATGCTAATAAATCTAGAATTGTAATCTTATCTTATATGTTACAGACGCTCCTTCTATAAAGAAGATTATTGGGTCCTACGCTCATCTGTGGTCCGAGTCTAGTCTTTCATCTTTATTAATGTTTTAAATGATGTTAAGTTCCTGGTTTTCCTGGTTTGTTCAGATAACCCATACCATGCCTGAATGTTTATTGCAACAGGCTGTTATTTGGTTTTATTTCTCAATTAGAGTTTAATGAATTATGTATTATTACTACTTTACTCTTTGCCCTTCTGTCCTCTAGTGTTTCTAGGTTTAGTGATTTGACTCATGGTGTTACTCTTGTTAGTTGGGAATATTCACTAGTTATGAACCTTGACACTCTTTTTTAATGTAGCAATGCTTTTCATTGCATTAATTTATAACATTACTGTATACAAATGTTTTACTTCACTAGAGCAAATGTACATGTCCATTAAAGAAAAAGTTGGAGAATACCAAGGGCCAAAAGAATCTGTAAAAGGGGGACCACTCAAAGTTCAAAGACAGTAAGAAATTAAACTATTATATTTTTCATTATTTCATTCCCACCAGGTCTAAGCTAATGAGTTGGTTTTAACCACTTTAGACATGACATTCTTATGTATTCAGAAAGATTAATAAGATGGATATATTTGATGAATGGATGGATGGATGCTAGTTCGGGGAATGGAAGGATTGCTATATAAATGAGTAAAGTGGTTAGTTTAGTGTAGCAAAGTAAAGTTCCTCCCGGACCAAAATAATCCATAGGGCTGGTGAAGCAGCGTTCACCAGTTTCTGTGGTCAGGGCATACTAGGGGATGTGTGACCAGCACAATGCTCAGCCACCTTTACTTTACCCCAACTATTGTCAGGTACACTTCAGAGCTGGGTAGACTCAGGGACAACCTCCAATCCCGGAAAAAAATATAGTCTTCACCAGGATTCGAACCCAGGGCCTTCGAATCGCCAATCGAAGGCGCTACCGAACCCCATAATTTAGTGTAGTGTGATTGAATGCTAAAATATACAATAGATAACTCCATAAAAAAAACTAAGACTAATTAATAACACTATTTCAGACCAGGAGATCTAGAGAACATGGTCAGACAGGTGAAAGCCCAGCTCAAGAAGCTGTCCATAACGGACAAGTCACGTGTGGATGAAATGTTCTTACGGTACAACAACGACCGCACTGGCTGCATTGATCTTAACAACATGAGGGATCTATGCAAGAGGCTACAGTTACCTGTTGATCAAGATGTCCTAGAAGCTGTGAGTTTGATTCATTTCTAGATCTTTAAGTTCTTTTAGCATTTTTAGCTGATTATTAACACGAATAGTCAAGTACCCTTTGGACCAAACTGATCATAGGGCTGGTGAAGGAGCGTTCAATAGTTTCTGTGGCCACAGCATACTAGGGGAGGTGTGGCCAGTACAATGCCCAGCCACCTTTACTTTACCCCAACTAATGTCAGGTACCCATCAGAGCTGGGTAGACTCAGGGACGCCCTCAAGTCCTGGGAAAAAAATCCTAGCCTTCACCAGGATTCAAACCCAGTACTTTCGGATCACCAGTCCAACGCAATGCCGCTCGGCTACTAATAGTGATCAGAACAAGTATATGGCAGAGTCTATCATGATTTAAATGAATACTTGACAAGCTGTCAGGCAAATACATTTGATTTTACCATGAGATGGCTACTATATTCTGCCCTGTCTATAGAGCGTTTGCAATGGCTTAAGTTTTTTAGTGACGTCATTTGTAAATAGAAGCCACTATTGAGGAACAAATATGGCATATGGTGAAGTTTCTTATCATGCCAAATTCACATATGAATATTGGCTATCCTACTAAAAAATAAGGAGGTAAATAGTAGTACTGTAGATTAATTGATTAATGTGATTAGGCTAGGGCCGGCTAGACCTATTTACACTTTCAATTTCACTTTATAGGCCTACACTTTTAATGTTTCATAGCCTAGGCTAATGGGCTAATGGCTAAGTAGGGCAGCTACAATGCCAAGGGATAGTGTTGGTGAATAGGCTATCTAGTCAAGTCACTAATAGGCTCACATCGTCTATGATCTATGTCTATGATAATAATAAAAAAGCCTATTTTATTTAACAGACATAATACAGCTTAAATCTTAAAAAGACTTAAAACTTAAGACTTAACACAAAACATCATTTAAAAAAAGCTCGAGCCTATATGAAACTTTATTAATACAGCGGCCATTGTACACCACTACGCAAAGTAAACAAAAATCACGTGCCTTTTGTCACGTGATTGCAAACACCCTATTAAAAGACATCTTTATTTGGTCTTGTTGTTTTTGTCATGTTACTTGCCATTCATAATTAGTATTACATTTTTTATTATGTTATAAATTAACTATAAGATTGTCTTCTTTACTTCTTAGGTTATTTGTCAGATGACCTCTAACCCAGAAGGTCACATCAGCTTAGAAGAGTTCCGTGAATTTGTGGAAAGCACATGAAAAGATCAATTGGATTATATATATTTCTAAAACACTTTACAGAACAAAGTCCATTACTTTGATTGTAAAGTGTTATAACATTAGATATAATATTTTTAACATTTTTATACAAATGTATGTTTGCATACATTTCACATTTTTAGGTAATTGTGTTTTTTTAAATTATTAAAAAGATTTTTTTTTTAAATGCTTATATATGCATATTCACAAACTGATCTGTGTAACAAGTTAACTGGCTAATAAACAGACATAAGCATTTAAAATATGTAAATCTTTTATAATGACTAAAAACATTTTTTTTTAATTTTAAGTATAAAACAAATTATAAAAAAGTGACTTATTGTCTGTTTTGGAAATTTAGTTCATTTGTTTAAAGTTATTCAATTATTAAAATAACTCATTAGAATTGATTTAGTTCAAATTGTGGGTGTATATATATTGTACCCTGTTTGGGCAAAGGGTGGTTGGTTTATAGATAGGAGAAACAAAGTTAATAATTGTGCAGTTTGACTACTTCAAATTTAATTAAAATGGTCAATAGTTTTATCTCAATAAATTCACAAATGAGCCAGCTGTGAGTGAACTTGATAGCTTTTGTGCAGTTTATTATTGTTTTCAATAAAAATATTTCAGTGGCTCTGTTTTACAATCTGGTCCCCCCTGAAAAAAAGTAATATTTTACGTCTAAGTTCAAAACAAAATAATGTTGGATTTGGAAATGTCCAAAACGTGTGTACACTTGCATATCACAGTAAAATAATGTTTAACTCTAATTCTCATCTTATGTACATTTTTTAAAGGTTATCAATCAGCAGTTATTTATGATTTAAACAAACTTTATATATTTGATCAATTTTGACTTTATAAAATTGCATGTGCAAAGAATAAGATTTTTTTAAAGCAATAAAACTAAATGTTCAGTTTGATGAGGACAATAAAGAATGTTAAACTAGATTTTATGCTTGTAAAGCAAAAAAAGAAGAGTTTCAATCCAGTCAAGGTGTAGAGTTTCTAACTTCAATAAGAGAAGATCATCAAGTGTAAATACACTACAAACCCTGATATTCCGAGGGAATGTAAAGTCTTAATAGCAAATGTGCTGAGCCAATATTCTAACATATTTTTTTTTATCTGCTGTTAAAAATTAATAATATTTTAACAAGATTTTACACACCATTTTATATTTTGTTATTTTACGTTCAGACTACATAAAGGTAAAACAATTTATGAAACCAATAAAATAATATCATTGTTTTCCTTATAGTTAAAATATTTTTTTTTTTTTTTATGCTTCAGTGCAGTTTCTGTTTTGTGTGGATGTTCTAATTTCTAGTTGTTAAAAAAATGCCCTAATCATACTTTTTCATTTTACAATCACATAAAAAAAAAATAATGTTTTGTCCTACATTTTTAAAAACATAGATTGGGAAAACAACTTTTACTAGTAGTTTAAAAACTATAAAAAGTCATTAGGTTATATTTACATTACTTTATTTGTAAAAACTCATAATCTGGCCCACACAGCCCACAACTAGTTAATGTAGAATAACTTACTTTGTCCACCACCATTGCCCACTGTCAATGTATTTTAACATACTCTGTCCCACCCCCATAGCCCACAACTTGACTTGTCAATGTACAGTAACATATTCTATTTCACACACACATAGCCTACAACTTGTCAATGTACAGTAACATATTCTATTTCACACACACATAGCCTACAACTTGTCAATGTACAGTAACAAATTCCATCCCGCACACACATAGCCCATAACTTGTCAATGTACAGTAACATATTCTGTTTCACACACACATAGCCCACAACTTGTCTTGTCAATGTACAGTAACATATTCTGTTTCACATACACATAATTCATTTTATATTATTATTCTATGATATTGAATAGTTTTACTTAACTACTAAAGTGATAAAATCCGATACGACGCCTTTATTGGTAACGACCCTACAAATTGCGGAGATCGCGGCAGACATGTTTTTACGGCAGTAAAATACTATTTCATAGGGTTTATCTTGTGCGTTGGGCAAAATGTGCCATAATATATAGACTAATAATTCTTTCAGATTTTTACAGGAAAATGGACCAGCTTTTTGATGGTGTTTATAAAAAATCTTAAAAATGATTTTTTCTTAAAATATAAAATACTTTTCTTAGATAATTTAAATATTAAAAATGTTTAACATAAACAATACATTTTAAATACATATGGTGATAAAGGCCATTTATTCATGTACAATCGAGTGAAAAAAGTATCTTTCTATCATGAATGGCACATTTTGCCTAGACGATTTAGTACAGTAACATATTCTATTTCACACACACATACCTCACAACTTGTCAATGTTCAGTAACATATTCTGTCCCACACACACATAGCCCACAACTTGTCAATGTTCATTAACATATTCTATCCCACACACACATAGCCCACAACTTGTCAATGTTCAGTAACATATTCAGTTTCACACGCACATAGCCCACAACTTGTCAATGTTCAGTAACATATTCTGTTTCACACACACATAACCCACAACTTGTCAATGTACAGTAACATATTCTTTCCCACACACACATAGCCCACAATTTGTCAATGTTCAGTAACATATTCTCTGTTTCACACACACATACCTCACAACTTGTCAATGTATAGTAACATATTCTGTTTCACACACATGGCCTACATTTGTGTGGTTATGCAATGACAAGTGGTTACATTTGTAATTATATAAAAACAGACTAAAATATTTTATATTTAATGTCTATACATGTAATAATATATTTTGAGATCATATGCGAGAGAATTTGTATACAGAAATGAGAACACTACTTATGAATTGTACGCATAAAAGAGTCATTAAAAAAAGTTTAAAGACCTTTCTGTTACAACCAGTCAAAATTGGGTTATTTAACAGATAGCTTTCTGTTACAACCAGTCAAAATTGGGTTATTTAACAGATAGCTTTCTGTTACAACCAGTCAAAATTGGGTTATTTAACAGATAGCTTTCTGTTACGACCAGTCAAAATTGGGTTATTTAACAGATAGCTTCCAATTTCAAGAATACAAAGCTGATGAAATTAGACAGTTGGATTAGATACAGATTTGTAAACTGAACAATATAAACTTGGATGAATCTTCTTTAAGAATATGTGGAGTTCCATATTTGTGAAGTTCCATATTTGTGGAGTTCCATATTTGTGGAGTTCCATATTTGTGAAGTTCCATATTTGTGGAGTTCCATATTTGTGGAGTTCCATATTTGTGGAGTTCCCATATTTGTGGAGTTCCATATTTGTGGAGTTCCATATTTGTGGAGTTCCATATTTGTGGAGTTCCATATTTGTGGAGTTCCATATTTGTGGAGTTCTATATTTGTGGAGTTCCATATTTGTGGAGTTCCATATTTGTGGAGTTCCATATTTGTGGAGTTCCATATTTGTGGAGTTCCATATTTGTGGAGTTCCATATTTGTGGAGTTCCATATTTGTGGAGTTCCATATTTGTGGAGTTCCATATTTGTGGAGTTCCATATTTGTGGAGTTCCCATACATATCCATCAGATTCAAAATCTCAACCTGTAAATGGTTCTTCTCCTTTTTTTTGGATTTCTATTATATATAGGCTATTAATAGATAGATATAATGTATATTAGTATTGGTTTATTTCACGAATGCATTAATCTTTAAAATATGCATTTATAAAATTCAATTCATCCTTTTGAGATTTTGCATTCTCAGATATAACCAGTTAGGCAGAAGAATTCCTAACAAAAACATTCCTAGCCCTTGCACTTCTTCCTAACTTGATGTCCATCAAAGCTGGGTGGCCTTATTGACCAAGACAAACTCAAGTATTTTGACTATCATTGAAGCTGGTGATTATCAGTGCTTGGTAATTTGTCCATTCGTACTCCATATATATGCTCCAAATATTTTTTATACATTTTTACATCAAAACTTTGATAACATGTATATATTTTTTCAGCATAAATGAATGTCCCAATTAATATCTGATTTTTTAGAAAAAAACTAAGACCTATGGCTATGATACTAGTATCTGATTTGTTTTTATAAGTGGCTGTACTACTGTAAAAATTTACAATGTCAATATCGTGGATTAGATTGTATTTTGAGTTCCTCTTATCAGTTTACACAAAACATTGGGAAGCTTTATTGGCTCTGTAAACTTAATCATTCCAAAAACATGGTCAAAACAGTATAACCCGCACATTGGAATCACACCTGTGTGCTTGACGTGCATCTGGCACAAAATGGCATTATTTCCAGGACTGACAATTGCAAAAAGGCGCTTCATGGCATCAAAATAGAATCCTAACTTTACGGTTTTCTCCACTTCTTGGTCGAGATCTAGCACTGGGATGCTACGAGGCAATGTGTCCCTGTTAAAGCCATTCCAAAACTCCAGGGCAATTTTATTGTTCCTGCGCACCAAGTATGCACAGCAGGCCTTAGTATTGTCACAAAGCAGTGCAGCTTCATTCTCTGAGCCTTGCTTGCATATCCCAATATCACACAACAGTTTGGAATCCCCCAGTTTCCCAAAGACATGGAAGTGAATGATTGACTCCCAGTAGACATGGGGCAGAAAGGGCAAGCACTCATCAGCGGTGGCACCTTCCAGAGTTTCTAACCTATGAAAGCTGGTAACATTCTGGCAAGCGTTGTTTAAGTTGGCTAGTTTGCACTTTCGGTGAACAATCTCATCTCTGCCTGACAGCACAGCAATTTTTTTATGACAGGATGTTGGGTTGAATCTGGCTTTAAAACCTGGAATGTAAACAAATTCACAATATACTGCAAATGGCAAATAATAACAACATGATTAAATAGAAAACTCAAGAGAAGTGAAATAGAAATGAATTGTGAGGCCTGTCCCTAAGGAAGATTGTGCAAGATCTTTCATTTTACCAATGTTAAAAGACTCACTGCCTATAAACTGGGCTAAGTTAACATGCTAAGAAAAGTACCCTTTGGACCAAATTGATCATGGGGCAGATGAAGCAGCGTTCACCAGTTTCTGTGGCACACTAGGGGATGTGTGGCCAGCACAATGCCCAGCCGCCTTTACTTTACCCCCAACTAATGTCAGATACCCATCAGAGCTAGGTAGACTCAGGGACACCCTCAAGGTCTTCACCAGGATTCAAACCCAGAACCATCAGAGCGCCAGTCAAATGCGCTGCCGCTGGGCCACCACTCTACCATGCTATGTAATTGATGTAATTGTCTTGTGCAAATTTATTGGTTGAATGTTATGAAAAAAACCACATACATATAATGCTAAGAGATAGTCAAGTAAGAATGTTTATACGGTAATATAAAACTTACAATGTACATATGGTAATATAAAACTTACAATGTACATATGGTAATATAAAACTTACAATGTACATATGGTAATATAAAACTTACAATGTACATATGGTAATATAAAACTTACAATGTTCATATGGTAATATAAAACTTACAATGTTCATATGGTAATATAAAACTTACAATGTACATATGGTAATATAAAACTTACAATGTACATATGGTAATATAAAACTTACAATGTTCATATGGTAATATAAAACTTACAATGTACATATGGTAATATAAAACTTACAATGTACATATGGTAATATAAAACTTACAATGTACATATGGTAATATAAAACTTACAATGTACATATGGTAATATAAAACTTACAATGTTCATATGGTAATATAAAACTTACAATGTACATATGGTAATGTCCTAATGTTTCGACCAATCATTGGGTACTTCATAACATCATCTGAAGCTTCCAGAGTCACATGGTAATCCATGTCAGCCCAGGGCAAGGCCATGACATATGATGTCATACTTCCAGGCAGTTCTGCAGTAGTGATAACATCATTTCCTCGATTATCCTTTGCTTTAGCTGATAACCTGTGGGGAAAATTACTTCTATAAACCATTTACAGAGTTTAGCCTAAAATTATTAGTTAGTAATAAAGTCTATGCTAGGATTCAGCATTTGACTTTGGCCAAAGGAAAGTAAATTGAAATGAGTTGCTAATAGATAGCCTATTAAATTAAAATAAACCTTACATGATTTTATTCACATTTTTTATTGGTCTCCATTTTAATTCCACCAGAGCTGGGCCTGCAGTCACTGGGCGATGCAGAAATTCCGTAAACGCTGGACTTGTCAATTCTGTTTTACAATAAAAGTGTATTAGACAATAGAGCTCTCAAAATGCTTGTTATAGACAAATCATAGAGACACAATATGTAAAATATGCACTCCCTAGCTTAATGAAAGAAAGAATTATTTTATTAGAGTTAAAGAAAAGCTAGATATAAGCCAGACTCAAATAAGGCAAGAATAGTAATGATATTGGGGTCCATGACAACACAAAGATAGTTGTGTACATGTAACACAAGTTGTGTAAGATACAAGAATAGATATATATGCACACACACAAATCATAGACAAGACATAGGCAATAATGCACATAGATAAATCAAACACAAGACCGACACAAGTAAGGGACAAAGACAAACTAATGACATAATGTATCCTTTATATAAATTTGGAAATGAATTTTATAAAAATGGCTTCGAAAATTTTTGTTACAAATATATATATTATGTATGTATGTACAACAAAAAAGGTAAGTATGACATGGATGTATATTACTTACTGGTTTCTTTTTCAAAGTCCAGGGATGCCACATACTTAGCGACCTCAACTTGGCCAAATTTTGGTTGTCTTGGGATGAGTTTAGCCTCCACAGTCAAAGAACGTGATTTGATGGCAGTTAATCTAATTGATATACACATGGCAATTAGGCTAATTGACAGAAAATGTCAGTTAATCTATGTGATATAAACATAGCACTTAGTCTAATAGACAGAAAATGTCAGGTAATCTATTATCCAATTGATATAAATATGTCACTTAGTCTAATAGGGGGTGGTGATCTTCAAGCTAAACCAAAAAACCAAATGATTATAAATTGAATATGAATAAAGCTATTGATTCTAAACTAATCCCTAGACAGCCATCTTAAAACATTCCTTACCCAGTTATGTTGGAACGTTTGAAAATAAAAATATGTGAACTCTTGTATAACAAGTTGACAGAGTAAGTTAATTAAAATAAAACTCTTGTATAACAAGTTGACAGAGTAAGTTAATTAAAATAAAACAAATACCAAAGTTTGAAAACTTACTTTTCTTGTAAAGAGTTTAATTCCTGTAAAGAGAAAATAAAGATACATGTTGCCAACTCTGGTATAGACCAATACATGTAATATGTAATTATTACAAATCTCAGTCAAATTTAAATGAAAGAAATTAATTAATAGCTCTATGCGCTGTTTGAATAAACTACTTAAATCATCTTCTATCAAAAACTCTTCCAGTTAGATTAACAATTGACAAGAGATATATTTTTGCGGTCATCTCAAAGAGCAATAAAAAGATGATTATATGTACACAATACAGCAATGTGGCCAATGTTTAGTATAGTCATACGCACAAGTCTAAACTCACTGTGGCATTCAAAACGACATAAATGAAACACTTGGATCTTAAAACAGATGAAGTGAGTTTCTACAGCATACATATTTAAAGAATGCAGTGTGTGCATTCTTTGCAAAACGCCATTGCAACTATTATAGTTATAGTTGCGTGTTTAGGGAAAGTTATTCTACTCTAATAGTCAAGCAGTTGTGAACCCGATTGAGTGAATGGAGACTCTATATCAGCAGAATGTCATGTTAAAACAAATGTAATAACTTACATTACTAAAGTCTGACCCGGGCTGGACAGCCTTGACCGACATAACATCATTCATCTTGTCTTCCAGAAGTTCCAGTGATAGTGTTTGGGCTTTGACCTCGGAAGATAGGCTTAGGCACTGTTTGACTGACTCATGACGCTTGAATATACAAGTAGGTATATAAAATGGAATATATAAGTAGGTATATAAAATTTAATATACAAGTAGGAATATAAAATTGAATATACAAGTAGGTATATAAAATGGAATATACAAGTAGGTATATAAAATGGAATATACAAGTAGGTATATAAAATTGAATATACAAGTAGGTATATAAAATGGAATATACAAGTAGGTATATAAAATGGAATATACAAGTAGGTATATAAAATGGAATATACAGGTAGGTATATAAAATGGAATATACAAGTAGGTATATAAAATGGAATATACAAGTAGGTATATAAAATGGAATATACAGGTAGGTATATAAAATGGAATATACAAGTAGGTATATAAAATTGAATATACAAGTAGGTATATAAAATGGAATATACAAGTAGGTATATAAAATGGAATATACAGGTAGGTATATAAAATGGAATATACAAGTAGGTATATAAAATTGAATATACAAGTAGGTATATAAAATGGAATATACAAGTAGGTATATAAAATGGAATATACAAGTAGGTATATAAAATGGAATATACAAGCAGTTGTATAAAATTGAATATACAAGTAGGTATATAAAATTGAATATGCAAGCAGTTGTATAAAATGGAATATACAAGTAGGCTAGGTATATAAAATTGAATATGCAAGCAGTTGTATAAAATTGAATATACAAGTAGGTATATACAATTGAATATACAAGTAGGTATACAAAATTGAATATACAAGTAGGTATATACAATTGAATATACAAGTAGGTATATAAAATTGAATATACAAGTAGGTATACAAAATTGAATATACAAGTAGGTATATACAATTGAATATACAAGTAGGTATATAAAATTGAATATACAAGTAGGTATATACAATTTAATACACAAGTAGGTACATAAAATTAGTACATGACAACATTTGACAGTGACACATAAAATAAGTGATGATACTTAGGCCTACAAGTGAAAATAAAACTTGGATAAACTAAGCAAATGAATCAGTTTGAGACAATTTCTTCTTACACAATAGCTTCATAATAAAAAAAGTAAAGTATCTGTCTGACCAAGTTGATCCATAGGGCTGGTGAAGCAGTGCTCACCAGTTTATGTGGTCAAAGCTTACTAGTGGATTGTGTGGCCAGAACAATGCCCAGCAACCTTTACTTTACCCCAACTAATGCCAGGTACCCAATAGAGCTTGATAGACCAAGTCCTAGCCTCTACCAGGATTTGAACCCAGGATCTTCAGTTGACCTGCTGAACGCACTGCAGCTCCACCACCTAGCCCCACAATAGCTTCACTGTGCCTGTAGGGAACTTTAGTATGATAACTAACAGTTACTATATTTAGTATGATAACTAACAGTTACTATATTTAGTATGATAACTAACAGTTACTATATTTAGTATGATAACTAACAGTTACTATATTTAGTATGATAACTAACAGTTACTATATTTAGTATGATAACTAACAGTTACTATATTTAGTATGGTAACTAACAGTTACTATATTTAGTATGATAACTAACAGTTACTATATTTAGTATGATAACTAACAGTTACTATATTTAGTATGGTAACTAACAGTTACTATATTTAGTATGGTAACTAACAGTTACTATATTTAGTATGGTAACTAACAGTTACTATATTTAGTATGGTAACTAACAGTTACTATATTTAGTATGATAACTAACAGTTACTATATTTAGTATGATAACTTAACTAACAGTTACTATATTTAGTATGATAACTAACAGTTACTATATTTAGTATGATAACTTAACTAACAGTTACTATATTTAGTATGATAACTAACAGTTACTATATTTAGTATGATAACTAACAGTTACTTTATTTAGTATGATAACTAACAGTTACTTTATTTAGTATGATAACTAACAGTTACTATATTTAGTATGATAACTAACAGTTACTATATTTAGTATGATAACTAACTCTATTTATTTACTGTTACTTTTGTCAGTTAGCCAAAGAATAACATCATAATATTTTATTTATATAGCCAAATATTACAGTTAATAAGCAACACAATTACTATTACACTTTGAGAGTAAGTTTCATTCAATGATGAACTTTAGGTAGACATTTTTTAGTGGGAATCAGTTGACATGTGTTCTGACAGACCAAGCCACATGATAAGAATGACATGACAGACTGACAAATAAACCTGTTGGCTTAGAGTTGTCAGAAGCGCAGCCTCTTTCTCTCCTACACATTCATTAATGTGACTACAGATAGATCTGACCTCCCTCATTCGTTCTTCTGTTTCTTCCTGGAAATAAGGAGAGACTATATAGATTGTATATATATACAGTTTATAATACAGTAAGGAGAGAGTATATAGATTGTATATATATACAGTTTATAATACAGTAAGGAGAGACTATATAGATTGTATATATGTACAGTTTATAATACAATAAGGAGAGACTATATAGTTTGTATATATGTACAGTTTATAATACAGTAAGGAGAGACTATATAGATTGTATATATGTACAGTTTATAATACAGTAAGGAGAGACTATATAGATTGTATATATGTACAGTTTATAATACAGTAAGGAGAGACTATATAGATTGTATATATGTACAGTTTATACTACAGTAAGGAGAGACTATATAGATTGTATATATGTACAGTTTATAATACAGTAAGGAGAGAGTATATAGATTGTATATATATACAGTTTATAATACAGTAAGGAGAGACTATATAGATTGTATATATGTACAGTTTATAATACAATATGGAGAGACTATATAGATTGTATATATATACAGTTTATCTTATCTTATACATTATCTTATACATTACAGACGCTCCTTCTATAAAGAAGATTATTGCGTCCTACGCTCATCCGTGGTCCGAGTCTAGTCTTGCATTTTTATTAATGTTTTAAATGATGTTAGGTTATTGGTTTTCCTGGTTTGTTCAGGCAACCCATTCCATGCCCGAATGCCACTCGGGAAGAAAGAGTACTTATATGCATTTGTTCTCGCATAAGGGACAAGGAAGGTGTTTTTGTCTTTATGTTTATCTGAGCTTTGCAACAGATTGTTATTGGGTTGTATTTCTAAATTAGAGTTTAATGCCTTATGTATTGTTACTACTTTACTCTTTGCCCTTCTGTCCTCTAGTGTTTCTAGGTTTAGTGATTTGACTAATGGTGTTACTCTTGTCAATTGGGAATATTCACTAGTTATAAACCTTGCAGCTCTTTTTTGAATTTGTTCTAATTTTTTAATGTTTTCTTTAGTTGATGGGTCCCATACAGATCCTGCATATTCTAGTATAGGCCTAACTAATGTGAGATAGCATTTTAGTTTTATATTCTTATTACATTTGTAAAAGTTCCTTTTTATGAATCCTAATGTTTTGTTTGATTTTTTAATTACTTCATCAATGTGAGGGTTCCAAGATAACTTATCATTTATTATTACTCCTAGATACTTAGCATTGCTAGTTTGAGTTAGTTCTTTACCATGAATGAAGTAGTTTGTTATTATTTGTTTCTTTTTCTTGGATACCCTTATTAGTTGGCATTTTTCTGGGTGAAAAGACATACTCCAGTTTGATTCCCATTTTTGTAGTTCATCTAGGTCTTTTGGTAAAAGTTCACTATCTTTTCCTGTCTTTATTATTCTATAAATTATGCAATCATCAGCAAATAATCTTACTTTTGTGCCTGTGTTGATGCAATTTGGCAGATCATTAATGTAAATTAGAAATAGTAGGGGCCCTAGAACAGTTCCTTGTGGAACTCCTGAGTTTACTGTTATTGGTGATGACTTAGAGCCATTTATTATCACTGTTTGTTCTCTGCCTATAAGAAAGTCCTGAATCCACTGATGTAAGGGACCAGAGATGCCAAAGTATTTAAGTTTTTTAAGAAGACTAGAATGATGAACTTTATCAAATGCTTTTGAAAAATCTAGTAATATAGCATCAATTTGGTTGTTATTATCTAATCCCTTAGACAAGTCATCTATTAAGCCTATCAATTGAGTCTCACATGATCTATTTTTCCTGAAGCCATGTTGGTGTGGGCACAGTGCATTTAGTTTGTCTAGATGATTTACTATACTACTATATATTATATGTTCAAGTAATTTACATGTTATGCTTGTTAGAGAAACAGGTCTATAATTTCCGGGGTCAGATTTATCTCCTTTTTTGAAAAGGGGGGTTACATTGGCTAATTTCCAATCTTTGGGCACTTTGCCCTGGTTTAGAGAGGCCTGAAAAAGTATTTTAAAGATTGGAGATATTTCATTAGTTAGTTCTTTAAGCAGTCTTGCTGGTATTTCATCTGGACCAGAAGCTTTGTTTACTTTTAAGTTGGTTAGGAGTTGTTTAATGCCTTTTTCATCTACATTTATATTTCCTATCTCTTCTAGTTTGTTTAAATTTATGAATATTTCTTTGTCACCTGGATTTGAAAAAGATGATGCAAAGTGTGTGTTTAGGATATTAGCTTTAGTTTCATTATCATTATAAGTTTTGTTGTTTTGGCCTTTTAGTGGAGCTATGCCTGTAGTGTCCATTTTTCTTGATTTAATGTAGGACCATAAGTTTTTATTATTATCTTTAGAAATTACATTGTTTACATATTCATTCTGCAGCTGTCTGCTTAGTTTCTGAGTTAAATGTTTAATTTTTAGGTATTTTTTATGTAGTCTAATTGAATTAGTTGCCTTAAACTTTTTGAATAGATTTTCTTTTTGTTTACACAGTTTCTTTAGTTTAGTGTTAAACCAACATTTGTTAATTTTATTTGATGTTTGTTTTGTTGGCACAGAGTCAGCCATTATTGCTTTTAAGTTGGTTTTTATAAATTGCCAAATATCTTCAACTGGACTATCTATATTGTATTTAGTAAGAAAATTGGTTTGGAATTTTATTGCTGCTTGATGTAGTTCTGTTGTGTTACATTTATTCCAGAGATAAATTATTCTTTTAGGTTTCTTGCTAATTTGGATTTTTATTTTGTTATTTACTCTGACAATATCATGATCTGAAAGTCCAGGGATTATTTCATAATCTAATACTAGTCCTGGTCTGTTCGTTAAAAATAAATCTAGTATATTATGGTTTCTTGTTGGTTTTTTATTAATTTGGTCTAAGTTTAGATTTTGGATGGTATTGATAAACATTTCATTTATTTCTTTTGTGTTTTGGTGCTTTTCTATTGAGTAGCTATTCCAATTTATATCAGGGAGGTTGAAGTCCCCCATTATCCAAATTATAGCATTTTTATATTTAGTTCCAATACTTGTCAGCTGATTACACAGATCAGACATGTACTCTGATGTTGAGTTTGGTGGTCTGTAAACACTGCCTACAATTAGTGGTTTGGAATTAGGTCTGCTTATTTTACAAAATACTGACTCTATGTTATTTTGAGGTTCTAATTTAATTTCTTCAGCTATTAGGGTAGATTTTATGGCTAGTAAGACTCCTCCATGCCTGTCTGACCTATCTTTCCTAAAAATTTCATAATTATTATTGAATATCTCTGTTGTTATGGACCTCTTTAGGTTGATTATTATTACGACTCGTTAAATCGGATTCAATGAATATAGTTGTATCTTTATTAGAAGTCTCTAGATTCTGCTAATCTGTAGCCCAAGCTAGGGGTTCCTTGACTGACAGGTCTATGCAGTAATGTAGTTATATTCGTGATAATTATCTTCAACACCTTTCTCAACAACGATAGATCAAACAACTCCAGTTGTTGAATAAACAATTTTATTTAAATTGTAGACTCAATATAAACGATCAATAAACTTTATCAACTGATGGCAACATAAGTATCAATAAAATGGCATTATATGTACATGTATGAATATAGCGACTTCACTCTACAAACGTTTAAACTGAACTAACTTTAAGGAGGTAGGAACTTTACAAAGAAAACTATCATCGAAGATTCTACAGGGTCTTAATACGCATTTTAACCTCTTTCTCTATAATTACTACGATCCAGAATTATCCCCCAATTTCCACGGGATTTGAACGAATTATTTTATTTAAACTGCCCTCAGGGCATAAAGGTCAAACCTTGGTCGCTTTGGACTCTGATACGCACTTGTTAAGAGGTCAATGCCTTACTACGTCATTCATTTATGACCGAGATTCGTAACATCCCCCCCCTTCTAAAGCTTTATAATTATTTCCTTTACATTTTAACCATACGAAAAATGTTAATTTTAAGGAATAATTATAAAAGAAAATATTCCGGGAAAAACAATACAGTTCAATTGGCGATCCCAATAATTCAATCGAACTGATAACAATAACATAATAATATATGCAATATAAATTCATCTTATCAAATGGCTTAACTATAGTCATTCAATCATTCAATTTTTAATTCAAAACAATGGACAATTAAATTGTTTATCTAAATCTTGTATACAAGAAAAATACATAGGGTTAAACATTATACAATCTAATAATTTCCATTCCATTATCGTTCCACGTTAATAAAAACTCTCTCGTTCATTTAATTTATAAACTAATATCCTTTACATTTGTAATCAAACAACAAAAGAAAAATCACTTAAGGTCTATTCAGACACGACTTATTTTTTTCATAAGGAGAAAAAAAACCAAACGCTCTAATAGAACACATGCTAGGCCTAACTCAGTTACAAAACAAAAAAAATACTACTAGACCTGACCTAATTACACGTTACAAACATTATTGCTCGTGTAGACAGTATTTTTTTAAGCCTGTAGGCTGACTAACACATTAGACAACTTTCTGTGGCGAGACAACAGATTGAGGTCAATTCCGCCTTTCTCTCTCTCTCTCTCTCTCTCTCTCTCTCTCTCATTCTCAATTGATTTTAACAAGGTTGACATCGCTATGCAAATTTACCTCATCACAGCCTAGGTCAAAAAAATATTGCTACGCGATTAAATAGTTATCGTAACTAAATGAGCATTATTTAACAACCATTATCTTCTCAAAGTCAAATTCATTTATGTTATTTTAAGAACATTAAACATAGTCTGTTCACGAATTAAAATAGTTTATAGCAAAAATCATTAAAAATATTTCAATCTTTCATTTTACCATGACCTTTCGACGTCATTATTTTCTTTTTAAAAGAGTTCACATCGTAGCAGTTTTGAATTGACACATTCAGACAATCATGGATTTACTTAAAACAAATTGGTTAATTCACTTAATTAACTATCAATTAAAGCAAGTTATCATCTTCATACAATCTTATTACTAAACAGTAAGTAATTATTTTCTTTAGATTACATTAAAGACATTTCAAATACAATATTATTGAAGTAGAAAAGAGTTAAGCATAGGCTACTATTAATTTTTTTCAGAGCGAAATCAATGTAACAATTTATGTACAAAACAAACTGCTTGTTTGACTGGTGTGGTAAAACATTTCATTTCCAATCTTTTCAGTGGTGTACATTGCTCTTTTCCATTTTTCATAAAGGTTTTATTCCTTATTCATAGATTCTAGGTTCCTCTGTTACTTCACAGTGTTCAGGTCTACCCAATCTTTTGATTGTCGGTACAATTCATTCAATCTATTTTAACTAATACAAAAAAAAATAGATTAGTTTTACAATCTTGACATGAAATCCTTAATTAATCATACATTAGTTGAACATTGGTGTCAACATTATAAATTTTCAACCATGAAATTCTCAACCATTCTGGTTTACAGTGTCAAATCAGTGGCACATCCTAAATTTATACAAAACAAGGATACAAAGTTTACATTAGTTTCACTTCTGGTCTGCTTTTCATGTAACAGTATCCTAAAAGTGAAAAATCATATATAATACATTTCTTGGAATTCTTGTTAGTCATAGTTCTGTCTTGCTGCAACTATTTTTACCCTACATTATCATACATTCAATGATAATATAACAAATGAATAAATTCACATAGAAGAAATTTGCATCTTGACTCAGTGCAATTATTTCAACAACAGTACATGATAAAATAAATTTCCATAGTACAATCATAAAACATTTCTCAATACTTTAGTGATAGAAAAATTCTCTTTTCTTAAAACCATTTACATCTTTTTCAATCAAATTATCCTCTCTGCCAAATGTTTCAATTATCATTTCCAGAGATTCTCAAACATCTCTTATAATCAGTCCACATTTATAATGTCCTCTGATTTAGAAACCAATTCTGCGGATAAAACTGATCTTTTTCTCTTATAGCAATTATTTTAATGCTCAACCTAACAAGTTTGTTTAGAAATATCACACTATAATGATATTTACTTTAACAATACTTTTACTCATTCCTTTTTCTTCACAAGTAAGGGATTTAGTTTTAAAATAGTAAGTTTGGTAACTAACTATCAGTGAATTTGTCATTCAATTCATCCTGAACTCCAGGCATAAATTTTACAAATAAGAGTAACAATGTTAACAACATCAAGATTATTCCAATTGTTTTCAGAAGGTAAGGCTTTATCATTTTCAAATGATATAATATTTTTGCCTTTCTTTCATCACACAACAATGGCATCTGCATGTGAGCAGTGTACAATTTTTTTCTAACAAACACAGTTATGTCAGACAAAAAATATATGTACTTATCTAGGTACTTGATCAGCCCAAGGAGATCCAATTCGGTCTGCCATGCTTCTGGAAGTAGTTTGAGTGGTCCTCGGACAGTGGGTCCAAAGATTGGTCCATAGGCTCCTCGACTTTCCGGATGGGATTCAGTTGACATCTCCTGCTCCAGGCATAAGTTCTTTAGGACTGGATTGAAGAGTTCCGGGGCGAAGTTGGTCCCTCGATCTGTCGGTATGGATTGTGGTAACCCATAGCTTTTGGTAGTTTCGGTCCAGCTCTCCGCACTCGTTTCTTCAGTGATGCTCCTCCAATCTTCATCTGTACCGGCAACTGCAGGTTTGCATTGTTGTTTTAGCATGCTGTGGTCTATCTGTTCATAGACATCAGTAGTAGGATTTTCTTTCTCGTCGACAGCTTTCTCATGCAACTGTAGCAACTCTGGGTCTACTTTCTGCTCAGCAATCAATTCATTTTGTGATGACTTCTTTGATTGTTCATTTCCTTTCGGACAATCTTCAATCATGGAGAAAATAGTAGTATCAAGTTCCACTCCTTCTTCCACTTTCTTCTCTCGTGGGAGAATTTCTTCTTTCTTTTCCTTTTCTTGTGAGAGAATTTCTTCTTTCTTTTTCTGTGGTGTCATACCATTTATGACATCACCTACAGGATAAAGTTCTTTTTCTTTTCCTGTCTCCACAATAGGACTAGGGTCTGGATTTTCCTTCACAATCAGTTCAGGTCTCACCCTCCCTTTCGCCAAATCATTTGCTAGGATAACGGATATGCCCTCAACAGGAAGTTTTGATATTACTCCAACTGTCACATATCCTGTCACCAAGTCAGATGTGAGGTATATCCTATGTAGAGGTATTTCTTCTTTCCATTCAAAACCTCTCAATAGGACAGTCTGTCCTGTCAATGTATTATCATTTAATGGTAATACATCTTTAAGCAGCAGGGTTAATGATGCCCCTGTGTCTCGTAATATTTTTACGGACTTCAGTGGTCCTTCCTTTTGTAAGGCCACACAACCTTCACTAATGAACGGTTGAAAACGGCACAGGGTCTCTGTGTCAGTTTCATTCTTCCCTTGACCATGACTTCCGGGTGGTTTTTCATCTTTCGATGACTTCAGACTCTTTTCCGAGTCAAAAATACTTTGGTCTACTTTTTCATCTCTGTGGACTTGGACAACCAATCCAATAGTAGCCATTCTGTATTTATAATCAGGATATTTATCCTCATTATCTTCAGTTGTAGATTTCTCTACCTTCTGACTTTTGCTCTCAGGCAAATCCACCCTCAGTGTTTCTGGTTTAGAAGAATCTTTCTTCGAATTCAGTTCGTTTGTATCTTCGCTTTCTTGTACATTCTGTATTTGTGCATGGCTGGCACACATGACCACTTTGTTAGGTCTTTTATCTTTCCTTATACTCCAACAGTCTTCTATGCTATGTCCGGTTCTTTTACAAAAAGTACATTGGACGTTTTTGTAGACAGGTTTTTTATTAACATCATTTTGTTTCACAAAATGATCTTTTTCACGATGTTGTTGTTGTGTGTTTTCTCCTTGCCGTTGTGATCTATTAAAAGTCTTTTCACCAGCTGTCCTATGACACAATGTATACTGTTCAGCTAAATCAGCAGCCTTATGTGGGTCAGTGATATCACGCTCGGATAAATACATTCTTATATCCGGCCTCACTTTGTTAATAAAATCCTCTAACAGAATGATATCTTTCATTTCTTTTAATGTGGAGATATTTCTGGATTTTATCCACTGATCCATTAACTTTTCTTCTGCTCTAAGGAAGTCTAAGTGTGTTTGGTAAGGGGACATTGTGTACTGACGGAACCTTTTCCGATAACTTTCAGGTATTTGGTTATAGGCTTTTAGTACAGTGTCTTTAATGACTTCATAATCATTTAAATGCTCCTCTTTTAACAACAGAACACAATCTCTTGCCCTTCCCTGAGTAAAAGCTGTTCTGACTAATATTCCCCATTTATCTTCTGGGAACTTAAAATCTCTGCAAGAAATTTCAAAGGTCTGGAAGAAATTAGCTATTTCACTTTCTTTATCAATATAGGTAGGGACTAGCTTTTTCCATCTGGCCATCTCTACATCACTATGAGATTCTTTTTTAGTAGCTCCTATCTTTGCTAGCTCTATTCTTTCCTGACTTTCTGTTTCTCTTTGACTTTTCTTATCTCTTTCCTGACTTTCTATTTCTAGACGTCTTTGTTCCATCTCCATTTCCATCCGTTTCATTTCTAATTGAAATCTAAACTGTTCTGACATAGATTTCGACGTCTGACCTTCAACTTGATATCCCTCCGCGCTTGATTCTACTTTCAACTTGCCACTCGCAATCAACACATCTTTTATCTGCTGTGTCAACACAGTCCTCGATGGTGTAGTTTCAGTAACTTCTATCTTTAAGATCTCAGCGATCTCTTTTAACTTCTTTATTGATAAAGTTTTCAGAACTTCTTCTTCTGGATTTTCAATAAATTCCATTCTTTAGTTAAGAGATTTATAAAATGTAAATTTCCAACTTACGTTTTTCCAATCGGAAGAATAATTTCAGCGTTCTTAGGCTTGCTCAGTAGGTCACGGCTCCAACACACAACACAACACAACTTGAATATATGCTTCACTATACAACTATATCGGACGAAGACCCCAAACTGTTATGGACCTCTTTAGGTTGATTATTATTACGACTCGTTAAATCGGATTCAATGAATATAGTTGTATCTTTATTAGAAGTCTCTAGATTCTGCTAATCTGTAGCCCAAGCTAGGGGTTCCTTGACTGACAGGTCTATGCAGTAATGTAGTTATATTCGTGATAATTATCTTCAACACCTTTCTCAACAACGATAGATCAAACAACTCCAGTTGTTGAATAAACAATTTTATTTAAATTGTAGACTCAATATAAACGATCAATAAACTTTATCAACTGATGGCAACATAAGTATCAATAAAATGGCATTATATGTACATGTATGAATATAGCGACTTCACTCTACAAACGTTTAAACTGAACTAACTTTAAGGAGGTAGGAACTTTACAAAGAAAACTATCATCGAAGATTCTACAGGGTCTTAATACGCATTTTAACCTCTTTCTCTATAATTACTACGATCCAGAATTATCCCCCAATTTCCACGGGATTTGAACGAATTATTTTATTTAAACTGCCCTCAGGGCATAAAGGTCAAACCTTGGTCGCTTTGGACTCTGATACGCACTTGTTAAGAGGTCAATGCCTTACTACGTCATTCATTTATGACCGAGATTCGTAACACTGTGTTGTAAATATCTGGGCTAAGCCATGTTTCGGAACCTGCAATTATGTCTGGTTCTTCATTATTTATTAAAAGTTCCAAATCAGCTTTTTTATTTTTAATGCTTTGGAAATTTATTGTAAGAGTTTTGAGGTGATGCTGATTTGGGGTTTTATGGGATTTAGTGTTAAAGAGTGTCTTTTTACTTTTTTTTATTGGTGTTGATCTAGCTAAGGGTTTATTTAGGTCTAAATTATTAACTTCTGGGCTTGTCAAGGCACTGTAGGGGTTTGTGGTATCCAGGTCATGAGAATTAAACAGACCTGAACTAAATTGTGGCAACCCACACTGTACACAGTGCCAAGAGGCATCTTTATTTCCTAATGCTATATAAATTGGGGTGTTCATATGCAAGCATGCAGCATGGTACCATTCATCACAGGTGTCACATTGAATGGCTCGTTGTTTTGCTGTGCATGACTTACTGCAAATGTTACATCTATCTCTAACTGTCTTGACTGGGCCTGGGTTGGATTCTACATCGCCAGCCAAGAGCAACAATAGTACTAAATGATTTTGTCTGTACCTGCAAATTTTGTGTTTAAAATGGTTTAGGGAGATCTTTTTTAGGAGGATATAAGCATGAGTGTTGTCAATATCTTTGATGTTGTGGTGATTAATTATTATCTGCTTATGGACAATTTCATGTTTGGGTAGTTTTAGTGCCCTTACCAGAACTAGGGCTAAGACTAGGATTACAAGTTTCATTTCCTTTTTTAATACTTTTATTTAATAGTTTGGTGTATTTTATAATTAAATATAGTAGTTCTAATTGATGTTTATTGTTTTGTAAATAGGCTATAGCCTAGGGACTATAGGCTATAGGCCTGTTACTACTTAGAATTTAGATTTAGGCTAAGGTTTAATAATTTGGTAACCTTATATATTCTTATATAAAGTTATATAGTATAGGTCTAGTGGCGATTGTATTGTTTAAATACTAATAAAACGAATGTTATTATTTGTCTCTTATATAATTAATTATGTTTTATTACTATAATATGTGTTTATTTGTCTGAGTTTCTTTATTATTTATTATAATTGGGCTTAAGTAATTATTTTAAACCTGGCCTAGACCAGTAATTGTAAACAAACAATTCGAATATGGGGTCAATATGGCGGCCTCCGAAGCGCCAAGTATAAATAATACTTTAAGCTCACTGTTACGAGCAATTATTCTATTTAATAGTATTTGCAATATACATATACTAAGTATTAACTTAATTAAAGGTTAGTATAAAGTTTAAATGGGTGTTAGTTATATAAATATAGATTATAATACAGTAAGGAGAGAGTATATAGATTGTATATTATTACAGTTTATAATACAGTAAGGAGAGACTATATAGATTGTATATATGTACAGTTTATAATACAATATGGAGAGACTATATAGATTGTATATATGTACAGTTTATAATACAATAAGGAGAGACTATATAGATTATATACATGTACAGTTTATAATACAATATAGAGAGACTATATAGACTGTATATATGTACAGTTTATAATACAGTAAGGAGAGACTATATAGATTATATATATGTACAGTTTATAATACAATATGGAGAGACTATATAGATTATATATATGTACAGCTTATAATACAGTAAGGAGAGACTATATAGATTGTATATATGTACAGTTTTTAATACAATATGGAGAGACTATATAGATTATATATATGTACAGTTTATAATACAATATGGAGAGACTATATAGATTGTATATATGTACAGTTTTTAATACAATATGGAGAGACTATATAGATTGTATATATGTACAGTTTATAATACAGTAAGGAGAGACTATATAGATTGTATATATGTACAGTTTATAATACAGTAAGGAGAGACTATATAGATTGTATATATGTACAGTTTATAATACAGTAAGGAGAGACTATGTAGATTGTATATATGTACAGTTTATAATACAATAAGGAGAGACTATGTAGATTGTATATATGTACAGTTTATAATACAATATGGAGAGACTATATAGATTGTATATATGTACAGTTTATAATACAGTAAGGAGAGACTATATAGATTGTATATATGTACAGTTTATAATACAGTAAGGAGAGACTATATAGATTGTATATATGTACAGTTTATAATACAGTAAGGAGAGACTATATAGATTGTATATATGTACAGTTTATAATACAGTAAGGAGAGACTATATAGATTGTATATATGTACAGTTTATAATACAGTAAGGAGAGACTATATAGATTGTATATATGTACAGTTTATAATACAGTAAGGAGAGACTATATAGATTGTATATATGTACAGCTTATAATACAGTAAGGAGAGACTATATAGATTGTATATATGTACAGTTTATAATACAGTAAGGAGAGACTATATAGATTGTATATATGTACAGTTTATAATACAGTAAGGAGAGACTATATAGATTGAATATATGTACAGTTTATAATACAATATGGAGAGACTATATAGATTGTATATATGTACAGTTTATAATACAATATAGAGAGACTATATAGATTGTATATATGTACAGTTTATAATACAGTAAGGAGAGACTATATAGATTGTATATATGTACAGTTTATAATACAGTAAGGAGAGACTATATAGATTGTATATATGTACAGTTTATAATACAGTAAGGAGAGACTATATAGATTGTATATATGTACAGTTTATAATACAATATAGAGAGACTATATAGATTGTATATATGTACAGTTTATAATACAGTAAGGAGAGACTATATAGATTGTATATATGTACAGTTTATAATACAGTAAGGAGAGACTATATAGATTGTATATATGTACAGTTTATAATACAGTAAGGAGAGACTATATAGATTGTATATATGTACAGTTTATAATACAGTAAGGAGAGACTATATATTGTATATATGTACAGTTTATAATACAGTAAGGAGAGACTATATAGATTGTATATATGTACAGTTTATAATACAGTAAGGAGAGACTATATAGATTGTATATATGTACAGTTTATAATACAGTAAGGAGAGACTATATAGATTGTATATATGTACAGTTTATAATACAGTAAGGAGAGACTATATAGATTGTATATATGTACAGTTTATAATACAATAAGGAGAGACTATATAGATTGTATATATGTACAGTTTATAATACAATATGGAGAGACTATATAGATTGTATATATGTACAGTTTATAATACAATAAGGAGAGACTATATAGATTGTATATATGTACAGTTTATAATACAATATGGAGAGACTATATAGATTGTATATATGTACAGTTTATAATACAATATGGAGAGACTATATAGATTGTATATATGTACAGTTTATAATACAATAAGGAGAGACTATATAGATTGTATATATGTACAGTTTATAATACAATATGGAGAGACTATATAGATTGTATATATGTACAGTTTATAATACAATATGGAGAGACTATATAGATTGTATATATGTACAGTTTATAATACAATAAGGAGAGACTATATAGATTGTATATATGTACAGTTTATAATACAGTATGGAGAGACTATATAGATTGTATATATGTACAGTTTATAATACAATATGGAGAGACTATATAGATTGTATATATGTACAGTTTATAATACAGTAAGGAGAGACTATATAGATTGTATATATGTACAGTTTATAATACAATATGGAGAGACTATATAGATTGTATATATGTACAGTTTATAATACAGTAAGGAGAGACTATATAGATTGTATATATGTACAGTTTATAATACAGTAAGGAGAGACTATATAGATTGTATATATGTACAGTTTATAATACAGTAAGGAGAGACTATATAGATTGTATATATGTACAGTTTATAATACAGTAAGGAGAGACTATATAGATTGTATATATGTACAGCTTATAATACAGTAAGGAGAGACTATATAGATTGTATATATGTACAGCTTATAATACAGTAAGGAGAGACTATATAGATTGTATATATGTACAGTTTATAATACAGTAAGGAGAGACTATATAGATTGAATATATGTACAGTTTATAATACAATATGGAGAGACTATATAGATTGTATATATGTACAGTTTATAATACAATATAGAGAGACTATATAGATTGTATATATGTACAGTTTATAATACAGTAAGGAGAGACTATATAGATTGTATATATGTACAGTTTATAATACAGTAAGGAGAGACTATATAGATTGTATATATGTACAGTTTATAATACAGTAAGGAGAGACTATATAGATTGTATATATGTACAGTTTATAATACAGTAAGGAGAGACTATATAGATTGTATATATGTACAGTTTATAATACAGTAAGGAGAGACTATATAGATTGTATATATGTACAGTTTATAATACAGTAAGGAGAGACTATATAGATTGTATATATGTACAGTTTATAATACAGTAAGGAGAGACTATATAGATTGTATATATGTACAGTTTATAATACAGTAAGGAGAGACTATATAGATTGTATATATGTACAGTTTATAATACAGTAAGGAGAGACTATATAGATTGTATATATGTACAGTTTATAATACAGTAAGGAGAGACTATATAGATTGTATATATGTACAGTTTATAATACAGTAAGGAGAGACTATATAGATTGTATATATGTACAGTTTATAATACAGTAAGGAGAGACTATATAGAATGTATATATGTACAGTTTATAATACAGTAAGGAGAGACTATATAGATTGTATATATGTACAGTTTATAATACATTAAGGAGAGACTATATAGATTGTATATATGTACAGTTTATAATACAGTAAGGAGAGACTATATAGATTGTATATATGTACAGTTTATAATACAGTAAGGAGAGACTATATAGATTGTATATATGTACAGTTTATAATACAGTAAGGAGAGACTATATAGATTGTATATATGTACAGCTTATAATACAGTAAGGAGAGACTATATAGATTGTATATATGTACAGCTTATAATACAGTAAGGAGAGACTATATAGATTGTATATATGTACAGTTTATAATACAGTAAAGAGAGACTATATAGATTGTATATATGTACAGTTTATAATACAGTAAGGAGAGACTATATAGATTGTATATATGTACAGTTTATAATACAGTAAGGAGAGACTATATAGATTGTATATATGTACAGCTTATAATACAGTAAGGAGAGAGTATATAGATTGTATATATGTACAGTTTATAATACAGTAAGGAGAGACTATATAGATTGTATATATGTACAGTTTATAATACAGTAAAGAGAGACTATATAGATTGTATATATGTACAGTTTATAATACAGTAAGGAGAGACTATATAGATTGTATATATGTACAGTTTATAATACAATAAGGAGAGACTATATAGATTGTATATATGTACAGTTTATAATACAGTAAGGAGAGAGTATATAGATTTTATATATTCACAGTTTATAATACAGTTTAAGTCTCCATTTAGCATGTATCAATATAAGGAAGTCAGTTTTAAGCCAGATTATAGGCCTAATGTGGAAAAATAAATCTAATTATTTTTAATGCACAACATAATTAAAAGAGCACTGAATCTGTGTGCATTTTTAAGATATGGTAAATAGTAAATTATAATTAATGGAAAAAATATGTATGCATTTTGTTAAAACATTTTTAAAAGAGTTGTATATTTTTAAAATTGCTTTTTGTTATAAATATGTCTTGCTCCTTTTATAAAAGACAGCCAATCAATAATGCACATTTAAGTGAGCAAATCTAGTTATTGACAAACAGAAGCATGGATAAGTCATCAATCTTTATATTACACTTATTATTCTTTATATTACACTTATTGATCTTTATATTACATTTATCAATCTTTATATTAATTTTTCAATCTTTATATTGCATCTTTTTTTCTTTATATTAAGTCATCAATTTTTATATTAAATGCATCAATCTTTTTATCAGTCATCAATCTTTATATTAATTTTTCAATCTTTATATTGCATGTTTATCTTTATATTACATTCTTCAATCTTTATATTTCATTCATCAATCTTTATATTACATTCATCAATCTTTATATTACATTCATCAATCCTCACATTACTTGCATATAGTATTTATCTCTATTAAGTAATGAATCTAAAAGCATACTTAGTTTTTATAGAATAAAAATATAGAATCGGCCTACCTCGATGGTTTTTAGAAGATTCTGGATTGTCTTCATAGCATTGTGCAATTCTTTTTTCTTGATTTTAATCTGGCGTCGAATGTCCTCTAATTTATCCTGCAGTTTGATAAGAGAAAGAAAAGATGTATTGACTCAAAGATAGTTGTAGGCCTACATCGGCAAGAAGAAAGGTTCAGGATGGGTAGGACAATAATGACAGAATATGTGGAGACAACAAATGGGATGGATAAAGGGTTGATGGACAGACAGTCAGATGGATGAAAAGCATGTTGAAAAATAGAGACACAGATAGCTAAATGGATAGACAGCTAGATAGATAGACAGATTGACGGACGGACAGACAGATAGGCAGGCAGGTAGGTAGGTGGGTAGGTATGTAAACCGTAGGTATGTAGGAAAGTATGTAGGTAGGTAGGTAATTGGTAGGTAGGTAAGTAGGTAGTCAGTTACACAGACAGACAGGAAGACAGATAGATAGATAGATAGACAGACAGACAGACAGACAGACAGGCAGGCAGGCAGGCAGGCAGGCAGGCAGACAGACAGACAGACAGACAGACAGACAGACAGACAGACAGACAGACAGACAGATAGACAGATAGATAGATAGATAGATAGATAGATAGATAGATAGATAGATAGATAGATAGATAAATAGATAGATAGATAGACATAGACGGACGAACACGACACACACAGACACACCCACAAACATACGCCGACACCTACACGCACACAGAGAGACACAGTTACACATATAGCTTACAAGTTTGTTGTGACTCAGCTTTTTGAAGATTTATCCCTTTGCCACCAAATGAGAAAGTGAGCTACTTTTTCTTTACTACTCTTTAACTTGTAAACTCGGAAATCGGAAAGTTCGACTCACTGATCTATGGTAGTATGGTTCGACTTCTCAGTTCCGATTTGATTAATTTTTTAAAAATATTATTTAATTATTCCTGGCATTGGAAAAGGGCACCTTTATTATTTTATTGAAAATATAGATCTTTTTTATAATCAGATATTGTTCAGTCCCTTTTTCTATAAAAACGTGATAGTTTCAATATAATTATAATTCCGTTAAGTGTAAAAATATTTTTTTAAATAATTAATCGATGTAAATGGCATTGTAAGCACTGCTCTATATACAGAGAAGTGAGGACAATATAATATTCTACATAGAAGGAGCTTAAATTGTGTAGCACACAAAATACAAATGAGTTGAAAACCAGTAATTAAAGAGCTATTGTCTCAAATATTTCCAAATTAAAGACAAATAAAACAATTAATATTGTTTTCTTTTTAAATCCCCGGTTTTGGAAAAGAAACGAAGTCGGAACAATTGGAGCGTGCTCCACCCACCCCACCTTCTTTGTCCATTATAGTTGCTAAAGTAAATATAATTCTTTATACAAAAACAGTAGGCTATATCTCCACTTTCAGCTCAACAGAGTTCACCAGAACACAACCTTACAAGTTGAATAATATTTATCTACTGTCCTTTTTAACCCTTTCTTACTGCCCTTGACAACTCTATCAGTTCACTCACAAAAACATGCTTTCTTGTCATCTCAATCATTCTATCTTTTTGTGAATACTTTTTACAATCACTTATTTAGGGCCTACATTTTAAAATAGTTCACTCACGTTACAGTGAACATAACAGTTTATACATAAGCAGACCTGTAACAATAGTGTCAATAGTAATATACTTGTAAGCTCATGCTAAAGCAGTGTAAGTGTAGTAGCTGTAGTACTAACTTGGATAAAAACCAATCCCAGCGGGCACGTCGTATCCACGGGGAAAAAACGTGGTTTCCGCGTATTTTCGTGGTTTTCACGTTTGCTCCTCGTTGATATGACGTGGTGTGCCCGCTGGGAATGACTGTGTAAAAAAAACAACAACACATATAACACACCTGGTTAACATAAGCACCGCCCTCATCACCAGACTCGGTGTCTGTACCGTGTGTTTCCCTTGCAGGCGTGACCCTCGTGGATCTGCTGTCCAGCACAGGGGAAAGACATCTCGCCAAAGACACCGGTGCTTTGCCGGGGTCCTTGATCACGTGGTACTTCAAAGCTCCTCTCATTGGGTGCAGCTGGCGGAAACATGCGACGCAGTAGGTCAAAGAACAGTCCGCGCAGATCTTGGACGCCGCTCGTGCGGGATCGTTGTCGCAGACCTCACATAGGATTGTGTCGCCAGGCTTGGTCTCCTTCACACTGAGGATGATGTTGGCCAAGGATGTGTTCTTTGGCAGTCCGCCGATTCCTTCTGGGCCTAGCTTTACCTCTAGGCGACAGTGAGGACAAAGTATAGTCTGCTGAGACTCCTCACCAGACCCCTGTTGTTGTCTTCGTGCTGCCGATCTTTCAGTGACATTGATCAGACACTGCTTGCAGAATGTGTGGGCACAGGGAAGCAGTATTGGAGTAGTGAACAAATCCAGACAGATGGAACAAACCAGTTCATCGGAAATTCCCGTAGATACCGCCATCTTGGAATTACGTTAATGGTGTATTAAATCTGAAACAAAGTTAATCACAAATTGATAAGAAAATAGATCAATGTGTAAAGTAAAACAACACACCGAGACATGTAGAGTTTATTAGTTATTGAATCATATTTTATAGTCTGTAAACTGTAATGTATAAGATATTTTTAAACATTACTTTACATTGTCTACCCAGCTTTTATGATTATTACTTATTTAATTCAATATTAATATTATTAGACGTTCTACAACCTTGCATCTCCCAGAAAGAACTTCCTGTCGGCCTTTTGGCTAAGGTCACTTTGACCTCATAAGGCGTTTAAGATCACTAAAATTCTGAGAGAACCGTTGGGACCTACACCCCGTATGTGTAAGTGTTAAAACCTTGCGAGAATGGAGCTTCCACAACTCTCTCCCTGGTTCTCAAAATAATCGTCTGGACCAAAGGTCGGCAACCTATGGCACGCGTGTCAGACTTGGCACGCAAAGCAATTTTCAATGGCACGCGGAAGACCACCAAAAAAGAAAGTCCAATATCTAATACAAGTAAAAAGCATTATGACTTGTATGCTGTTGGCACACTGAATGACTTACAAATGCTACTTTGGCACACTGAATGACTTACAAATGCTACTTTGGCACACTGAATGACTTACAAATGCTACTTTGGCACGCTGAATGACTTACAAATGCTATTTTGGCACGCTGAATGACTTACAAATGCTTCTTTGGCACGCTGAACGACTTACAAATGCTTCTTTGGCACGCTGAACGACTTACAAATGCTTCTTTGGCACACTAATATCAAAAGTTTGCCGACCCCTGGTCTGGACTCCGGCTAATCTGCACTAGGCTCTATATTCTTGATCGCGAGAGTGATTGTGTAGAGAATACAGCGCACCCTACGCAACGCGTGCCACACTTGGCACTTTTCAAAGGTATGCGGAAAGTTCTCACGTGAAAGATCACCACAAATTCAAGTCTCTTCTACAAGAAACTGTACTGCTAGAGCATGATGATCTTTTAAACTCTTGGCACGCTGAAAAAAATTAGAAATCCCACTTTCTCCTTTTGGTGAGAGAACCGTTAAGTGATTTCAAAGGTTCTATAACGAGATTTGGCTCAGAATTCTAGTGTACATCACTGACACTGATATTATCAGTCATTAAAGCTGCAAACACGTGCTTTTCAGTGACATGGAAGCCAAGTGCGGGCATTCGTAGCAGAAGTTTGTCTGTGGCAGAAACAGGCTGGCTAGGTCCATTGATTCCTTCTCGCCCAGTAGATAATGCAGCCCTCATGTGCAATTGGAATTGATTGAGCTACATGCTTCAGACATTCTTATGTCCACGTTTACTTCTTGCTTTGCACAGAATCAAAGACTCAAAAAATATATTTAAACAGGCACTTTTTGATGACCAACGTATCCATGTGACGATAAGTGAGAATTTAGCAACTAAATATTGTCAATTACACACAATAGACAGCCAATACAAAGTGGCACAAACTTCTTTAATACGCCATCACTCTACGATAGCTTTATAGTTATACCATAACAGGTGGAGAAATTTATTTTTCCCTCTAAAGACTTCTAGTTTAATTAATGTTCATTATATTTTAGTGATATTGGCAAATTTTCCCTTCTTTGCAAAATAAGAGAAAGCTATAAGCAACGCTTGATTGTCTTGCATGAACTTCACCGCCTCTCTGCTGCCCCCCCCCCCCCCTTCAAGATCTTCTCACCGTTGAGAGCATTTGCTTTACATGATAAGCTTAGGACGCAATATCTCATTGATTGTCCCCTCTGCCCTCTGCCTTCAGTATGAAAACATTTATTTATACAAGACCCCAGATATGATAAGCCTACAGCGCCACCTGTCCGCACAGCTTTCACTCATTAAAACCAAGTTTCCATTTTTTTAAAATAAGTAATCAAACACATTTTAATTAAATATTTAGCCTATGATTGAAAACATATTCTTTGTTAAGTATCTGACAAGAAATGAATCCATGACCTCATGGCCGTCTACTGTGTGTTATATCGTTTAGTACTTTATTCATTTGGTGCCGCCCGCAAACATTATGTACCTACGCCCAACTTAACATCCTGTACTCAAAGGCGAACGAACACACACACACACAAAACATTTTTAGAAATGCCGAAGTATCGTTTCACTCTAGGCCAGTGGTTCTTAACCGGTGCTCCGCGGAGCACTGGTGCTCCGCGAGGTAGTTGCAAGTGCTCCGCGAAATCATGAAACTAAAAATTTAATGTTCACTCACTTACTCTATCTGATTGAGCTGAACAAATGCTTATAATAGGTAGTCCAAACGGGGAAAAATCGGCCTTTTTGCCTATTTTTACTGTTTTTGTAACGAAGTTTTGACTCACTTGTACTAATGCTACATAAATAAAATTTATATGTGATTAAAGTTGAAGCCTTTCCTTCTCTTAATGATAACACTACCGACGAAATTATTTCAGCAGTAACTAACTAACTAACTAGAACTCCTATTGGAAGCAAGAGCTGGGAGTATTATTCCCTTGTAGCTCTGAACAAGAACTCAGCCGTGCGTTTGCGCACGGCTCTATCTCCGTAGAGAACAGTGGATAGTGGGTCACCCGTCCCATCTCCTCGATCGACGAGACGGGGGCACTCCCGCAGGATATGCTCCACTGTCTCCTCCTCCTCCCCACAGTGGCGACACCGCGAGTCGTAATTAGGCCGGAACCTGGCGAAGTGAGCCCCATTGGGGCAGTGGCCAGAGCGGAATTGAGATATGATACTCTGTTCCGACCTATTTAGGCACCACCATGGGTCGGCGCGGTTAGGGCGGGGCAAATGCCGCCAGACTTCTCGGCCCTTGTCAGAGCTGTCCCAGCTCTCGTTCAACTTTTCTGTCTCCCACCTCCGGATCAATGTACGGGCCTTCTCAAAGGAGCATGGCGTGCTGCCGGGCTCCTTGGAGGTGGGTGTGCTCAGCCCACCTTTTTTTTGGCAAGGTGGTCTGCTCTCTCATTGCCAGGTAGGCCTGTATGCCCTGGGACCCACTTCAGTAGCACGCGGTCTCCAAAGCGCTGGCTTAGCTCGTCTGAAGCCATTAGATATGTTTCTATCTGAGGGGCCAGTTGCTCAGATTCTCAATAACTTGGAGCACCGACAACGCATCCGTCAGGATGGTGACGGTCGTAGAGCCGAGGGCGCCTTCGACGTGGCGAAGGCGGATCCACTCCAGAGCCCGACTGATGGCCTCGATCTCTGCGCCGTAGTTGCAGAGACCGTCGCCAGGCCCCCATAGTTCGTTTCTATTCGGGTTGCCGGGGTACTCTATGTAAACACCAAAGCCGGCGGTACCGGTGTCTGCATTAGCCGACCCGTCAGTGTAGACATGGACAGCCCCGGGCGGTAGGGCATTTAGCGTGTCCATGGCAACTTTTCTGAGTAGTTTTGGGTCGGATGTTTTGCTAACTGAGGTGTCCTTCAGTTTCGTTCGTATTTGGGGGAGCGTTGGCGTGTTCCCCGGAGAGAAACTCGAGTACCTTTGCATAGGCAGCCTTGTATCGGGTAGGTCGATTTCGGATGACAGCCTTGTTGCGTGGTGCATAAAGGACTGCATCTTTATTCTCTTCCTACCCTTCCAGGTGTCTACTAAGACTCTGGTTGGGAAGCTTTCCTCGAGTCTCTTTCTTATAGCGCTCGTAGGTCGTTATGACAGCGCGTTCTCTCCTAAGCTGAAGGGGTGGTATGTTAGCCATCACCTCAGCAGCTGCCACTTCGGACGTTCGAAAGGTGCCACAGATAAAGCGTAGTGCTTTGTTCAGCAGTAACAGAGCATTTAACTTCTATTAGAAGAAAAGATTGAATTTTATTTTCCATCAATAAACGTAGAAACATATGACTGGATACGTAATCCCTTTGCCACGGTTGATACATCAAATAGTAAGTTGTCATACCAAGAAGAAGAAGAATTAATCAACCTATCATCGGATCGTACACTTAAAATAAAATTTTCCGAAATGGTTCTGGAGGAATTTTGGATCTTTGTGCAAGAAGAATACTCAGCTCTCTCCATGAAGGCACTTAAAATCTTGTTGCAATTTTCAACATCATATTTGTGTGAACTCTGTTTCTCGATAGTCACCAACATAAAAACTAAAAAACGAGCAACACTTACTAATTTGGATGAAGAATTGAGGGTAGCTATTTCTAAAATTAGGCCTAATATCACTGAAATTTGTAAAAACCGTCAAGCTCAGGTTTCACATTAGATCTGAATCTTTTTATTTTTATGAATAAAATTTTGCTCAATGTTATTTTTTACTTATTAAATTTATGTTTATTAAAAATTTGTTTATTAAACTCTTATGTTATAATCTTTTATTTTCAATAAAAGTCGTACGTATGTGTATTTTTTTTTTTTTTTTTACTCCTTGATTTTGGTGCTCCCCAAATTTTTGTCATGGTCAAAAGTGCTCCCCGACTTCAAAAAGGTTAAGAACCACTGCTCTAGGCTCACTAACACAGCGGTTCTAAGTCTCTATGGACTTCCGGACAGAAAGACAACTAAGCTCCAGTTGCATTATGAAATAGCATTATGCAAGAGACTCAGTTTTATCACTAAGTTGATTTCTCCCCCCCCCCCCCCGCCCACTTCCCACACACACATCGTTTTTTCCCCACCTTTCCACGTAAAGGCTAACCGGGGTCCTTGAAATGATTCTACAGATTGTCTATTGCTACATGTTAGAGTCCCTGCACTAGCATAACGTATGTGGCTTAGTGTATCTGCATGACACATGTTGCACGTTAGTCTACAAGTTACACTGTATTAAACAAACAGATTGAGGGCTTACAGTAAAGACAGAACACGATATAGTTAAACCAACAAACTGATTAATGTGTGCTACAGCTGTGCTACAGATGGAGTGACAATACATCAACTAAAAGAATATTGAAACTTATATTGTGGACATCATATGTCCATATGGTCTACCAATAAAGTAGGAGAAGGGAGGGGGTAGATAGAAAAGGTCACATGACCCTTTGGTAACTCTCACAGAAACATACACAGGAATTTTTTTTACGGGGCCGGTGGGGGGGGGGGGGGGGGGAGTGACAAATATTTCATAAGTTTATAGTTCTAAAGACAGTTCAAAACTAGAGAGTAGGCCTAGGCCTAAACAGATTTTAGATTTACATTTCTAGACTTAGACCAATAGGCGTAGGCCTAACGTAATGTAAGCTAAGCTTATTATGCTACGTTGTTGTTGTTTTTATGTATTAGTTATGCTATACATTTCTGGCCATTTTATGCGGTTCTAAATAATTTGTGTGTTTTTTGAACCTGTCGTACGTTATTGTTGTTTAAAATGCCGTCTGTAAGTAATGTGCCTTTTTTTAACATTTATTTTTTGAGAATAATTAGACAACTAGACTATAAGGCTTGTAGACTAATTTTATTGAAAGTATTGTTCAGAAGATTAAACATTTGAAAATTTAAAAATATTTAATAAATCTTTTTTTAAAGTTTCAATCTCAGTGTGTGATAGTTAGATACAAGATTATTTAGAAAATAGTTTAGGACTTAGGACAAAGTTTCGCACGTGCTCCGAATAATTTGCATCTCGCGTTAATTGCACTCGCTCCACCTTGAAATCATGTTACGTCACTAACAGACAGTCAAACACTAACAGGCGGTCTATGGTGGAGAACTAATACGTAGGCAACTAAAATTGAGATCCACATTTTTTTGTAGGCCTAAACGTTGCAATCAACATTTTATAAAGGAAATGGTTACGGTAGTTAAGATGTGTTATTTTATATACCCCGGTACCAAACGAAATCTAGCTATGCATTTAATGACCTGCAGTGTAGTATAAAGTCAAAAGAACGCAGATAGATAAAGTCATTATTGTATATGATAACTACATAGACTCGGGTTATACTTCTTTTACACAATGAAACTCTCTCTCTCTCTCTCTCTCTCTCTCTCACACACACACAAGTTCGTCTTTGCACTGATCACTAAAGTCTAAAGGTGTGAGCAACTGTGAGCTACTTTTGTCGTACACCGCCCTTTCCCTGACCTACATACAACTTTTGCCTGTGCTTGGAATGTGTTTGTGAGAGGGGGCGGGAATCACTAAATGAATTAAAGTGAAATAAATAAATATTATTATCTACTGTGCTGTGAATGAACACATCATCAATTTGGAATGTGCCAGGCCTTTAATTTATAGAAGTGCCAGGATGGAGTTATTGTTTTTTAATCTGACCTGGGAAACGCCCTTTTTTCTCCATTCGAATTCTAAAAATATTGACAGTCTACCATATTTGTCATGAATTTAGTTCTAAACAATAAAAAATATGAATATTCACCAGTAGACATATTGACAAGTATATAACTGACACTGAAATTGGTGAATTTCTGCACCGAGACACTAAAACTATACTAAGTTGACTATATGACTCAGATGCAGCATCGAAACTAAAAGAAAAAGAACAAGGTTATTACAATGCATTTAAAAAACTACAAGTAATTTCTAATATAGGGCCTACCTGTAAGAAACACACGTGAAATCTTTATTTTACACTCAAACTTGTTCATTTCTTGATGTTTTCCACCATACCTCCATTTTGTTTACTCACCTTGCATGTAAGATTAAGGGAGGCTGTGTGACGTTCATAGTTTTTATGTGGCTTTCTGCCTGTACGGTATAAACTGTTTGTTCACCTTCTATTTCACGCTGTTCTATTAATAATGGTCATAAGTAGGCTATATTATTTATAGAGCACTGCCAACAAACGTAATGTAAGCTCAGAGCGCATTTGACAATAATTGAGCTAAAAAAAACATGCATAGAGCCCTTTTTATGCACAAAAAAAGGATAGGCCTATAATTTTTTACGCTAAATAAGTAGGCTATATAATTTTTTACGCTAAATAAGTAGGCTATATAATTTTTTACGCTAAATAAGTAGGCTATATAATTTTTTACGCTAAATAAGTAGGCTATATAATTTTTTACGCTAAATAAGTAGGCTATATAATTTTTTACGCTAAATAAGTAGGCTATATAATTTTTTACGCTAAATAAGTAGGCTATATAATTTTTTTTATTTCATCAAAAAGAAAATGAGAGTTAATTGATAAACTCAAACTTTAAGAAAAAAACACAGGACAGAGTAAATAAATGTAGTAGGCCTATATAGCTTTAAAGTAAAACAGTATAATATATAAGCTTATAGGGGTCTAAAATGTTTAACGATGTTTTTAAGTTCTTTTAAAGTCATGATAGAACTTGACTGTCTGAGCTGGGGAGCAGAAAGCAGATTTCAGACTTTCGGGCAAGATGTAGAGAAAGCTCTCAGGCCAACGGTCATCAGAGGAAACTGATCACATCCAGAAGGGAATAGGGCGTTTGCAATCACGTGACAAAAAGCACGTGATATTTGTTTACTTTGAGTAATGGTGTACAAGTAACAATGCCCGCTGTATTAATAAAGTTTCATATAGGCTCAAGCATTTGTTTAAATGATGTGTTGTATTTTAAGTCTTATTAAGATTTAAGCTGTATTATGTCTGTTAAATAAAAAAGGGTATTTTATTATTATCATAGACATAGATCATAGACGATGTGAGCCTATTAGTGACTTGACTAGATAGCCTATTCACCAACTTTATCACTTGGCATCCCCACTTAATACTTAGCCATTAGCCTAGTCTACGAAACATTAAAAGTGTAGGCCTGTAAAGTGAAATTGAAAGTGTAAATAGGTCTAGCCGGCCCTAGCCTAATCACATTAATCAATTAATCTACAGTACTACTATAATATTTACCTCCTTATTTTTTAGTAGGATAGCCAATATTCAGATGTGAATTTTGCATGATAAAGAAGTACTTCACCATTTTTGTACACCAATAGTGGCTTCTATTTACACAAATAGTAAGTAAAGTATCCCGTCAGACCAAATTGGTCCATAGGGCCGGTGAAGCAGCGTTCACCAGTTTCCGTGGCCACGGCATACTAGGTGATTGTGTGGCCAGCACTATGCACAGCCGCCTTTACTTTACCCCAACTAAGGTCAGGTACCCATCAGAGCTGGGTAGACTCAGGGACACCCTCAGATCCTGGGAAAAAATCCCAGCCTGCACCAGGATTCGCACCCAGGACCCTTGGATCGCCAGTCGAACGCGCTGCCGCTCGGCTACCGTGCCCCATTTTACACAAATACGTCACTAAAAACCTAAGCCACGCCCACTAAGAACGCTCTATAGTCAACCGAACGGAGTTGTCTTTGTGGAACACAGGGTTTGATTAGCTGCACCCACTTATTATCAAATACTCTTATATTTGTTATCTGATTTAGCTGATACAAAATTTAGCCATTAACAATTTATTTTTCGTTAGTTTGTTGTAGGCCTACAATTATAAAACTACATTTGATTATTGCTGCATTTTTTTATTGTCCTACCAAGTATTCTTATTTAAATTTAATTCTTAGGAATAAATATATATCTAGATCAATTTTGCTTGAAACAGTTTTTGTCAGAAAATGATAATTTATAACGTAATATTATTACTCAATCTATTTTGTTCAATAGTAAGTTTCAACTATTGATAGATACACTTTTTTTTTCAACAGTTCGGGTAGAAATTGTGTACGGGTTCAGAGTTTGCCCTTTCCGTACCATGCACAATTTGCCCCTTCCCACCCCCTGCTGCCAATGCCACTGGTAATAAGCACATCAATAAATGCAGTTCAATATAACTAATAGTTATACCAAACAATAGTATTAGCTATTCTTTGATCCAAAGAAAGACACTATTTTTAACTTCATTTTATGTTGAATTTCAAAAAAGAGGTGAACAGTTTTTCACCGTTTTTTATTTTACTTTTGGGCCAAAAACTGCTGCTTTACTGTTTAAATAGTACCAGAACTACCAATAGGCAATTATGAGTTAGTGTTACATTGGAGTATTGGTGAACAGACTATATGATTTGACAAAAAGTTTCCAGGACTAACACATAGGCTATTATTGCTAGTCACAAAGACATTTATGCCATGGCCAGAGAAACTGGTGAACGCTGCTTCACCGGCCCTATGATCAATTTGGTTTGATGGGTACTTTACTTTCTTACTTAGCCTACATAGTGTAGTCGCATAGGATATGTTTATCTAGTTCATAGAGACAAATATGTTTTGCAACAGAATATTACGCAAGCGTTTTGGCCACGCCCACTAATTTGACAGGAATAGATCCTGACCCCACCCATCACAAGTCATTTGAAGTAGGCCGACATATTCAATATGCTTCGCCCTCTGGCTTGACACACAAATCCTTTGGCCAACCCATTGAAAAACTTGGTAACTCTGTATAATGAACATAAAAACATGTTTTTTTTTCTTTTCAGTGCACTAATATTTAAAGGGCTATCTGTATTGGGTTAGTACATACATACATACATATAGTTCATAACACACCCACCAACCCACCCACACGGAAACTCATAGTGTGTGAGTGGGGTGGAAGGGTATGCGTAAACACCAAAAGGTGAAAAACCAGGTAACCAGTTGAGGATTTCTAGAAGTAAAAAAAAAAATGTTAATAAATAATGAAATTCCAAAGTTCCAACTTGTATATATATAGCTTTCAATCTCTTGGTGTATTTATTGAACATTTTAATCACACAACCTATTTTTGTTTTTTCTAAACTCTTCTTAAAAGTATCTCCTTCTTATTTTATTTCTTTATGCTTGAATGAAATGCTGCCTTCTTATTTTATTTCTTTATGCTTGAATGAAATGCTGCCTTCTTATTTTATTTCTTTATGCTTGAATGAAATGCTGCCTTCTTATTTTATTTCTTTATGCTTGAATGAAATGCTGCCTTCTTATTTTATTTCTTTATGCTTGAATGAAATGCTGCCTTCTTATTTTATTTCTTTATGCTTGAATGAAATGCTGCCTTCTTATTTTATTTCTTTATGCTTGAATGAAATGCTGCCTTCTTATTTTATTTCTTTATGCTTGAATGAAATGCTGCCTTCTTATTTTATTTCTTTATGCTTGAATGAAATGCTGCCTTCTTATTTTATTTCTTTCTGCTTGAATGAAATGCTGCCTTCTTATTTTATTTCTTTATGCTTGAATGAAATGCTGCCTTCTTATTTTATTTCTTTATGCTTGAATGAAATGCTGCCTTCTTATTTTATTTCTTTATGCTTGAATGAAATGCTGCCTTCTTATTTTATTTCTTTATGCTTGAATGAAATGCTGCCTTCTTATTTTATTTCTTTATGCTTGAATGAAATGCTGCCTTCTTATTTTATTTCTTTCTGCTTGAATGAAATGCTGCCTTCTTTGTTTTTTTCTGTTAGCCTCCCCCCCCCCCCCCATTTTGTTTCTATCCTTATTTCGCTTTATTTCCCTCTTAACCCAAGTAGTCCTACTTTCTTTTCTTTTAATCACGTTATTGAATTCAAACAATGGGTATTTTTAGGTTAATAAATAGTTGTTTTTTTTAAATATAGTCACATTATATATTTTTTCTATAGTTGGTTCAACCCAGTCAAACACATTGTTTTCTTTATCAGAATGAACAGATGGGAAATATTAAATAGAACCAGAGCAAACCTGAGTGAACAAAGGAAAAAAAAATATTTTTTAATAATTGGTTAGCCTAATTAGTAAATGTTAATGTTTTTTATTACGAAATTATTTAATTTTTTATTATATTAGCAGTCATTCGAATTCTATATAAAACAAACAATTGACATTTACATAGAGAGAGCCAATTACGCTAAATAAAAGGTTCATTTAGCATTTTTTAAATTGTAAACAACCTCAACATAAATCAAGTATCACAGTAGGTCTCAATTACATCAGTTTAATCAAATGTCATTAACAAAGCCAATTGCATTTTTGAAATAATGAAAACCAAATGTCACTTACAAAGTCAATTTCATTTATCATCAGTAACTCAAATGTCACTTAATCATTCTCATTTAGGGGCTACAATATAAAAAATTATCAAAAGACACTTTCAAAGTAATTTTTATTTACCATCAATTATCAATATACCAAATAAACATTATATTTATATGTCACTATCAAAGACATTTATTTAGTTTAACCAATAAAACCAGATGTGACTAACAATGCCATTTTGATTTACCATCAATAAAATTTGATGTTGACTAAACACACATATATAGTAAAAGTTTCACATAAAAATATAAACTGTAACAAAAGTCAAATTTTATGTAGAAAAATGACATAAAGTTTTCATTACAAAGCCTTAAATTTGTATCAACATGAAATAACATGAAAGCTATCAGTTAGGTCTTTTCATATTTTTAATTCCAAACAAGTAGCTATATATATGACTCCTATCTGTCGCGCAAGACAATGGATGCGCCCTTGGGGTTTTGGGATTTCAATGAGGGACACCGTTTGCTGTGGCTGAACAGCCCGATCCTCGATTGGCTGTCCCTTGAGCATCACTCGCATTTGAACAGTGAGGGCGGCTGTGTGGAGGATGCTTTTGCCTTCATTTTCTGCCTTCTGTCAATGTGAGCCCTGGCCCTTTTTGCTTCAAGGGAGGCCATCCCACTGTAGACGGCCTGTCGCCAGGCTCCTCAAGTAGCAGTGCACTGGATTTTCTGTACCAAAGATTTTGGGTATGAATCCAGGTTAACGCTAGGATTTTATCTGGCTTTGGAGGGTATCCCCGAGTCTAACCAGCTCTGATGAGTACCTGACGTTATTTGGGGAAAAGTAAAGTAAAGGCGGCTGGGCATTGTGCCAGTCACAATATTATCCTTTAAAGTCGTGGCTACGGAAACTTGTGAATGTTGCTTCTCTTGCTGCTAATAAATATGGTCCAAAAGTAATCCTTGAATTTCTTTATTCTGCCACAATAAGAAGTTGTTTGTGCCAGGGCTGTGGGGTCAGAGTCGAAGAGTCAGAGGAATTTTGGGTACCTGGAGTCAGAGTCTGAAGTACAAAAATCTGAGGAGTCGGAGTTGGAGTCGGAACATTTATCTACCATTTATCAGTCGGAGTCGAAGAGTCGGAGTCAATTTTGGTACTTGGAGTCGGAGTTGGAGTCGGAAGTACACAAAACTGAGAAGTCGGAGTTGGAACATTTATCTACCGACTCCACAGCCCTGGTTTGTGCTACCAATGAAGTCAATATTTAGGCTGGCAAGAATAAATGTTCTAAAGCAGAGGTTCTCAAAGAGTAGAGTAGCATTGTCTTCACAGGGACACTGCCGATTATTGCAACTCTATTCTTCATTATTTTATTTTGGTCTTCGATGCTGTAAAATGCATCATTACTTAAGGAAAGTGCACCATGAGAAAACGTTGCATCAAATAAGGGGCAGTAATAGGAAGTTTTTATGGTGACAACGTTCTGGGTTCAAATCCTGGTGCAGGCTAGGATTTTTTCCCAGGACTTGAGGGTGTCTCTGTCTACCCAGCTCTGATGGGTACCTGACACTATTTGGGGTAAAGTAAAGGCGGCTGGGCATTGTGCTGGCCAAACATCCCCTAGTATGCCGTGACCGTAGAAACTGGTGAACGCTGCTTTACCAGCTTGGTCTGAAGGGTACTTTTCTTTTTACTAATAGGAAGTTTGGGCAGCTCTGGTTTAATGTATACGTGTCAAAAAGTACCCAAAAACCCAAGTGTCTATCTTTGTCTCCAGCGTTGAATAGAAAACAGCAACATAAGTGAAGATGTCATCAGAATGGAGACACTGCCTAGGACTGTCAAAGGCAGGATGTAATTCTTGTAGACATCAACCATGAAGCCTACAGCAATATGGACAAGTGAAATATTTAGTCAACGTTGGATAATGAGCCAAAATTGAAATAGAACAAATATATATACCAATAGTTGCTATGTTGATTTGGGCTATGGTCTTAAATTTTAATTTAACTATATTCCATGGCCACATTACTAGTGAAAGCTGCTTCCCTGGCCCCTATTTTACTGTAAGCAGTTTTTGCAAGCTTCCCTGGCCCCTATTTTACTGTAAGCAGTTTTTGCAAGCTTCCCTGGCCCCTATTTTACTGTAAGCAGTTTTTGCAAGCTTCCCTGGCCCCTATTTTACTGTAAGCAGTTTTTGCAAGCTTCCCTGGCCCCTATTTTACTGTAAGCAGTTTTTGCAAGCTTCCCTGGCCCCTATTTTACTGTAAGCAGTTTTTGCAAGCTTCCCTGGCCCCTATTTTACTTTAAGCAGTTTTTTCAAAGTCCATTTTTGGTTCTAGAAATCCTATTTTGAATTGATTTTTGTCTCTTTTAAATATGCTTTACAAGTGTATGAATGAGCCATGAAAGTTTATTAGTACATAATAATATCTGGTTGATGTAAAGTGCATTCGAAGGCTAATTATTATGAATATATAAATATTTAATTTGTAATTAGTATGCTGCCCCATATACTCTTGTATAAAGGGAATGTTTATTTATATTCATTTCATAATTGATCATAAACAAAAACAATAATCACACTTTTAGTGATCACTTTTACTTTTAGTGATCACTTTTACTTTAAAAAAGATTAAAAACCCAAACAAAGGTGTTTAAATTATAAATGCTTACAATATAAAGTTGTTAGATGTTTTAAAAAAAAAGAATTTGATGTAACAGTTTGTGAATCATTCTAACTTGTTTTCTTAATTGCAGCTATTTTTTTGTTAACAAATAACAATAATCACACATCAATTTGTACTAACCTATGGCTATAGGTATTAGGAAGTCAAAGATCCCTTCAGCTGTACAGGTGACCCCAAGAGCCAGTGGGTATGAACCTGATTTATCTGTAATGATGTCCAGTGCACACTTGGGATAGATGCTGACAGTTGCCCCAATGCCGATGCCAATGATGACAATGCAGGTCATAATGCTGACGTATTCCGTAACAAAGCCTAAGACTATCATAGCCAAGCTGGCTACACCACCGAAAACACACATAATAGTGAAACTGTGAACTCTTTCGGACAAGTTCAAGCCACAGACTATCACTCTTCCTCCTATGTTGGCCACAGAGGCGGTCAGTATAAACATGGCCCCAGTGGACTGGTCAAAGTGTTTCACTCTAGCTATGTCCATCAGCAGAACAAAACAGGCAAAAAGACTGCCCACTGTGATGCCTAGACACAGTAAATATAAGATGAACATTGGATTACGTATAAAGCTCCAATCCGAGCTTTTGAAAAAACTCCTCAACTTGACAGTGATTGCCGACAGCTTCATACCAACACCATTGTTAGCATCAGATGATGTTGTTGTTTTACCATCAGTAGACTGTAAACTGTTCAATTCATTGTACATCGTATTGTGATCAGCTACCACTACATTATGTGTGTTGTCACTAGGCAGCAAAGTTGACTTACAGCTAGGTGTGGCCAGAGAGCGGTCGTCACCTCCTGGGGCCAAGGTTAAATCACCATGCTGCTTAAGCCCAATCAAACGTTCCTCAGGGGGACTGCTTGAAGCCGTGCAGTGTCTCACTGTGGATGTCATGATGAGGCTAGTGAAGGCAGTGTTTAGTGCGAGGCCACTGATGATTAGGTAGGCACCCCGCCAACTGTACACAAAATGAAAATAAAACATTGTTAAATTTTTTTGTGTAAAAAGCTAATTAGCAAAGAAATGTATTCATGGTAAAATAGTAAAACATTAATGACAAGTTATTGAAAAACTATTAATGCACTTGGCCATGTTGTTATCTACTTAAACCATTAAGCTGTGACGGCTACTTAACTTAAACTTGGAACAACAAAGACTATCTACTAGGTTACTATATTTATAAATAAAGTATTTAAAAGTAACATATTGAATCAGATATTTATAATGCATCATATATACGGTGTATATATATACATATATATATATATATATATACATAAATCTCAAAAGGAATGTGTATGTAAGTAGATGTGTACATACAGCATGAACACTGTCAAGGGTTTACATTTTCTAAAATGACTGCACTGGTCATTTTGGTCAAACATGAGAATAAAAATAAAAGATTTATTTCATGTTTAAAGTGCCGGAATCAACTTCATGTAACTGATGTTTTTTATGTCGTCATCATACTTTGCAAATGAACTTTGTAAATGAAGGGAAAAAATTTCATCCATGTTTAAATTGCTATAAATACGTGTCATTTTATTGAAATGGAATTTGAAAGTGAAGTTTAGCTCGTTCGTAGAATTGGGCATATAAAGCTACGTAGTTTATTATATATATTAAATAAACAAATTATTTATTAACATTAGAAAACAATTATAAAAATAAATCATTTACTTTAAAATGTATTCTGAATATATTTTTGCGTATACTTCTATGTTATTCTACATGTATTTCATCACTGTTACAAAGTCCATTCTTTAAGACCAATGCCTGGAATAGTGTGGGTTGTAGCTACACTAATTTATTGTGGCCTCTTATATATTTATATATATACTGGAGTCTCTCCAGTCCTTTCATTCATGAACTCTTCTAAACTATCTCACAGAGTAACAAACACTGGTAAACATTTAGTTATCTGGTAAACATTTATTATCATATATTTATTCTTTATATTCCTAATCCCTGCTCTATATAAATCATCTATCTACACAAGGCCCTAACTCCGTCTGGCCGCTTTTGTCCTCCTCTCTCTCTCCAGCCCATTCACCTATCACTCCCAACACACAGGCAAACACACACATACACTACATCCTTCCTGGGTCCAGTCCAGGGTGCATCGTAACATGATACTTTTACACTTTGAATGATCCGGCTAAATAGGAATGTTATTGTACTTTTTTGGTATGCCTAAACTAATGCTGTTTAACAATCACTAATTCTTCTATGTGTATTTCATCACTCATAATTCAAAGTGTGTTCAACAATGCACATCACTCATAATTCAAAGTGTGTACAACAATCTATACTTCTATGTGTATTTAACCATTCATACTTTTAACAATCACTAATTCTTCTATGTGTATTTCATCACTCATAATTCAAAGTGTGTTCAACAATGCACATCACTCATAATTCAAAGTGTGTACAACAATCTATACTTCTATGTGTATTTAACCATTCATACTTCTTTGTGTAATTAACCACTCATATTTCTGTGAAGCCGGCTGGTCCAGCGGTTAGTTCACCGGACTGTCAACCAAAAACCAACGGACAGGTCACGGATCCCTGTCGCCCTGCAGGAGTTTTGGGCCTAGTGGACGTAATAATCTTCTATCTAGGAACGTCTGTAAACTTATAAGATAAGATAAGAGTGTTAAACCATTTATATTTCCATGTGTGTTTAACCATTTATATTTCTATGTGTGTTTAATCATTTATACTTCTATGTGTATTTAACTATTAATAACACATAATTCTATGTAGGGATGTTAATACTGTTTTTCTTTTCAAAACAGGTTTTCGGTTAAATGAGTCTGGTATTGAGTAACTGGGTTATTAACCAGGGCACTTTCAGGGTAAATATCTTCTAGACTAACCTGTAATGTTCCACAAGACTTCTGTAGACATGGGGAAATACCAGATTCATAGCGGCGGGTCCAAATGAACAAATGGAAATAGTAAGACTTTTATACTTGGTAAATGGTTTAGCAATGCAAGGCATGCATGGCAATTGTAGAAGGCAGAATCCAGAACCTGGTAGAAAGTAAAAATTAATGTATCCTGTTGGCCTGAATTAATTCTTATCAGACCTGCAAAGTGTTCATCAGTATCCATGGCCACGGCATTCTAGGGGATTTTATGGCCAGCACAATGCCTAGCCGCGTTTTCTTTGCCCTAACTAATGTCAGATACCGATCAGAGATGGATGACTCAGAAACACCCTCCAGACCCAGAAAAAAATCCTAGTCTTCACCAGGATTTGAACCAAAGACTAGCAAGCCAAACACGCTGCCTCTCATCCACCATGCCCCTTAGAACCTGGCAGAAGGAACCACAAAATGTAGACACTATATTAATATATGAAATATAATTGCATAGAACCTAATGATAAAACTAGGAACAATAGAATTCCAGAGTTATCGTTCTCTGTAGCGCTACAGCCCATGGCAGGCTCTGGCCTGCCTCACCACATCCTTCCACTCAGACCTATCTGCTGTTTTCTTTCTCCAGGCTTGTACCCCGATCTGACGCAGATCCATCTCTCGACATCGTCCAACCATCTCAGTCTGGGTCTGCCGATAGGTCATTTTCCTCTGGGGTTCTAAGTATATGTTACTGTTAATTTCATATACTGGTAGTTATAAAGTTATTTATTATTAATGAACCTGTATTAGTCTTTACAAAAGTTTCTGGCAAATGGCGTAGAACTTGAACAGTAAATTTCTGCTTGCCTTGGCCAATTATTTTACATATGTATTACTTTCCATTATATAATAATAATTGCACTTTATACAAATAAATAGGCCTCCTGGCCTACTGGATATATTTAAGAAGATTGCATGAAATGTATGAGAATCATTTCTTTGATTCTTACAAGTCTGCAGCAATATAATAATAGTTGAAAATTGACCAAGAAGTAAATATTAGCTAATTATAACAAGAACTACACTAACCTGCAAGAACTATGCACTAACCTGTCAAAACACCAGTGGTAGCAATCAGGTAATTAATGCTTGTTGCAAAAAATCCCAGAAAGAGCCCCAAAGAGGCTAAAAAAGAACCAATCAGGCAAATTGTTCTTGCACCAAACTTGTCCACAAGAAAACCTGCCACTATTCCTTTTGGGTGAAAAAACAAAATTAAAAAAAATTCATTTCATTATGGTATGGTCCATACAAATAAACAAACTTAATAGTTTATGTGGTTATGAGGGATCATGCAGTCTTATTAAACTAAATCACACTATTCATTAGAGCTGGTTTAGATAGAAATGAACCCTTCCTTTCTAGGAATTGAGGCAGGTACATTCATCTAATATTATAAAATTAGACCATCCAAAATATAGAGAAAACATACGAGTTGGAATACAATGTTGAGTCGATTCAATTCTATGACATCTTTCTGTATTGATCTAGTTTTTAATCAAAGCAAATATAATAATGTGGTGAAACATAAAGTACAAGTCTCAAAGAAAGCAGAGTTGTAAAACTCTACTTCTAATATTACTAGAAAAAAATGTATAGACTCTATTATACATTGACTAGTTGAATAGATGAATATATAAACATATCAGTTGTATTTACAGCAGGGATGTTAATATAATTCTTTTCTCAAAACCGTTCTAGAAATCAGATCTAGAAATCAGTTCTAGAAATCAGTTCTAGAAATCAGATCTAGAAATCAGTTCTAGAAATCCGATCTAGAAATCAGATCTAGAAATCAGTTCTAGAAATCAGTTCTAAAAATCAGTTCTAGAAATCAGATCTAGAAATCAGATCTAGAAATCAGTTCTAGAAATCAGTTCTAGAAATCAGTTCTAGAAATCAGTTCTAGAAATCCCATTTTAAACTGATTTTCTGTTTGCTCCCCCCCCCCCTCCCCTCATGTCCTTTTTGTGCTCCCTTTTCTTGTATGTATGTATAGGTGGAAAATAAAGCAATGGTTCGTTAGTTAGCAAACTGGCTGGCCAAGAGATAAAAAACTGCTCCTTCGCCGTTTAGTGAGCCATGTTGATTGGAAGCGCTACAGAAAGTTGACAAGACACATTCTTAGAGCAATTTAAATAAGCTTTACAAGTGATGAGAAAGTTTATTATATGTGGTGAAATCTTTAAAAAAAAACTAGTTGATTTTCACTGAGATGACCCAAATACTAAATTACCTTGAATTGGAAATTAAAACCTACCGGTATATATATTATATGGATGAGCTGTATGTTGCACAAATGAATAGAATATTTATACATCTATTGGTTTGTTTGTCTGTTTGGTACGTTCAGCATCTGTGGGGGAAACCCAATTTTTGCTTCTCATCAAAAGGATGCACAGAAGATTCATGTCAATGGTAAATTAACATCTGGTTTATTGCAAGCGATATTCGGATTTGAAAAAACAACAATAGGCTTTTGATGAATTAATGTTTGCAAGGCATTTAATCTTAAGGAATTGTTGTGTGCAAATGAAACATGTTTTTAAAATATTTCTTGGAGGAAAAAAAACTTCCATTTGAACAAAAAAAAACGTTTGTAAAAATTGTATAGGTAAAAATTGTATAGCTTTACATATATTAAATTATTTTATAAAGCAAGTTTATGCTAAAGTACCCTCGAACCAAACTGATCATAGGGCTGGTGAAGCAGCGTTAACCAGTTTCTGGTATACTAATAAATACTAGGGGATGTGTAGCCAGCACAATGCCCAACTGCCTTTACTTTACCCCAACTAGTGTCAGGTACCCATCAGAGCTGGGTAGACTCAGGGACACCTTCAAGTCCTGGGGAAAAGTCCTAGCCTCTACCAGGTTTTGAACCCAGACCTTTCGGATTGTCAGTCCATTGTGCTGCTGCTCATCCACTGTGCCCACTCTGAGCAGTTCATGTCAGAGTTTAATCTTTAATTAGCTTTTATTCTTTTAGAGTTATGCCTATGAAACTCACCTCCAGAGAAAATGATTCCAATACAGGTAGAATGCACAGCAGCAGTGTGAGCACGGGTCACAACAAAAGCATCTTGCCATTCTAAGAACATGACGGACAGGGATATTGGCAGAGAAAGGGACAGTCCAAAGGTGATTGTCCCACACAGCAGCAAGATGAACTTTCCAAACATGGGTCTGCTGTCTTCTCCATGACTTAAATTGTGACAGTGATGGCTGTCCCCGGCAAACTGATGGCTGTCCTCATCGCAGTGATGATTTTTCTCAGCAAAGTGACGGCTGTCCTCAAAATTGTGACAGTTGTCTCCATAATCTCCTATGATTTCCAAAAGACGTTGTTGACCATCACAGTCTGGCTGTCTGGTCTCGTAATAACCTACTTTCATTTCACTGTGGCTGCATGATGTGTCTTGGCAGTGACAGGTGTCACCCAGGCTAGGGCATGAATCCTGCCGTTGATTGTTTTCACCCTTGATAGCCATCACGTCTAGGTAAGAAAGAGATTCCCATGTTACATAAAGTCAACCTCAGCTAACATATTTTTATCATTATAAGACAATGATCATTGAATATGGCCTGCCGCTGGTCGATAAAAGCAGACGTGTAGCGTCAACAACCTAATAATGAAAAATTTAATTATTTTGCTTGTTCATTGCACACAGCAGCCATTTATTATGCTGATGAATGTTGTTTTTTGGTACCGGTACTTCCATTTGGAATGAAAGAATTTGGGGTGTCATTTGGAAAGAAAGCATTTTTTGGGGTGTCATTTGGAAAGAAAGTATTTGGGGTGTCATTTGGAAAGAAAGTATTTTTTTGGGGTGTCATTTGGAAAGTAAGTATTTGGTGTGTCATTTGGAAAGAGTATTTGGGGTGTCATTTAGAAAGAAAGTATTTGGAGTGTCGTTTGGAAAGAAAGTATTTGGGGTATCATTTGGAAAAAAAGTATTTGGGGTGTCATTTTGAAAGAAAGTATTTGGGGTGTCATTTGGAAAGAAAGTATTTGGGGTGTCATTTGTAAAGAAAGTATTTGTGGTGTCATTTGGAAAGAAAGTATTTGGGGTGTCATTTGGAAAGAAAGTATTTGGGGTGTCATTTAGAAAGAAAGTATTTAGGGTGTCATTTGGAAAGAGCATTTGGTGTGTCATTTAGAAAGAAAGAAAGTATTTGGGGTGTCATTTGGAAAGAATGTATTTAGGGTGTCATTTGGAAAGAAAGTATTTAGGGTGTCATTTTGAAAGAGTATTTGGTGTGTCATTTAGAAAGAAAGTATTTAGGGTGTCATTTGGAAAGAAAGTATTTGGGGTTATATCTTCTGACTGAAACGGAACAAAAAGAAACATTTCTATCTCTTTCACTCAATTCTTTCTCCTTCCATGAAATGCATGCAAAGAACCAACATTATTATAATTATATGCCATCAAAATCAACCACACAGGAAAGTAAAAAAACCATCTTGTCGGACCAAATTGAAGCAGCGATCACCCTTCCTGTGGCCACAGCATACTAGGAAATTGTATGGCCAGCCGCATTTACTTTACCTAAACTATATTAGATATCCATCAGAGCTGGCTAGACTCAGGTAAACTCTCCAGACCCAAGAAGAAATCCTAGCCTTCACTAGGATTCGAACCCAGGACTATCAGTTCGCAAGTCAAACATGCTGCCACCATGCCGACACAGAAGAACACCAAAAAATATCACCTACCTATTAGCGGATGAAGCTAGATCACACAATTATATATTCCAGCAAACAAAAAATGTCCATTGCTTTTATGCAAGATCCTGTAAGGGAAAGATAATCTGCTATTTAAATTAATTTTTATAATCAATATATATAATTACCGTGAGTTTGTTTATATGTTTGTTTATATATATATGTGTATATATATATATATATTTATTTATTTATATATATATATGTTTGTTCGCTATAGGCACCTAAGTCGTTTGACTAAACGGGACAAAAGTTAAATGTATAAATTGGAAACGTCCTCCAAAAAATCATTTTATTTTATCAGTTATATTCATGAATGTGTTGATTAAAAAAATCCAAAATGTTATATCAAACTATACAAATAAATATGACCGTACAAATCAAATGGCCATTTCCGTTCATTTACTCTGTTGAACGCGAGATTCACTATGTTGAACCGAGGGTCTTATCGGATTTTCCCAATTCTGCTGTTGTTTTTTTTTAATGTGGCGAGACTTTTTTTCAAAAGTTAAGCACCGCAATTTGGCTTGGAGAGTTTGAATGGTGTAGGCTACTTAAAAAAAAAAACTAGCGTATGACATAATGTCTATCAAATCATTTCTTTTTTCATTATAGATGTTTGCATTATCTTTTAAGTAAAAGCATAGACTATAATATACATGGACCGCTTCCTTTAGTTTTTTATGCTATTATCTTCTTTTTTTGCAATGCCTGATTCTAAATAAAGTAATTGTCATACAAGTTATGTTTTATTAAATAGCATTTTTTTCGACTTTAAATGAATACTTGTAGGCCTATTAATTGTGTAACAGGGAAAGTTTCCGCAGCACAGCGATCGTTCACTGCGGTTCCCCTAAGGATTATTATCGTGGTAGCTCGCCAGTAAACCTACAATGTCACCCAGTAGCACAAATCCTAGTCTATAGGTACATGCATCCAGGCACCGGGTGGTTCTCAAGACGGGATTGCAGCGTCAATTGCTTCCTCCCCAACGAGACCAGTGGCCTCTCTGCAGTGTAATGGATCTTGGACCCGCTGCGGGGGATGTCCCCCATGCGTTCGCCCACCGGTGTATTCTTAATGGGAATGTATAGGCGGTTTACAAAGTAAGCCAGTCTTTAAGGCCAAAAGCTTGACAGCAACAATTCTTATGCATATGCCAGGGTCAGGGCGACTAGAAACAATTAAAAAGAACAAAATCTAAATACCGAAAAGAAACGTTCTCACTCCAGTTATTATTGTAATATTGTCTTTTATCTTTCTCTCTTAACAAAACACATTGTAGTGAATCCGGATGGTCCAGCGGTTAGTTCACGGCCTGTCAACCAAAACCCAACTGACAGGTCGCGGGTTCTATCCCTGCCGCCGCCGGATCCCTGTCGCCCTGCAGGAGCTTTAGGCCTCGTGGATGTAATAATCTTCTATCTAGAAGGAACGTTAGTAAACTTATAAGATCAAACTAATATAATTATCATAGGATATAGACACAAATTTAAGTGCAGACTTTTAAGTCTATACTATATAGTAACTAATCTTTATGATGAGAATATCATGGACTGAAAAGAAATCTAATGCAGAGGTGTTGAAAACAGCATGTACTTCAAGAGAACTCATTAACACTATTAGGAATAGACAGTTGAAATTTCTAGGACACATCTATTAGGTAGTCCAAACTCAAATTTTCTTACAGCTGCAGATGATTTTTTACACTCTAGTTATAGAACTTTTTATTCTAAGCTCTATGACACCTTATTTATTGAAATATCTTAATAAATAAAAAAGTTATGAAACTTTTAGTTTTGACCCAAATTGATCAAAAACGATATTTTTTCACTTTGTACAAAAGTCCATTTTTGAAGACCAATAATTTCCAAAATTACTAACCAATCAGCCCAGAAATTTGTGTACAAAGCCAAAAGTTTACATACTTTAAGCCCAATTTTTTTTAGACAGTCAGAACTAACCATTTTAAAGTTAATAGACTTAAAAAATACAGAAAAAGCATTTTTGGACGTTTTATTTTTTTACAGCAAAAACACAAAATATTCACAATTTCAATTTGCCATAGAAAATAAACCAATTAACTTACATAAGCATATTATATATCAAATGAAAGATCTTTTAAAGAAGAACATTATTATTTATAAATTAATAACATCTAGAAATTGTTTAAAGCATTATAATCAGAACAAAAACACCAATAATCCATTTTTTTAGAAAATTGAAAAATATATGCAACTTTAATTTGTTGTCAAACAATTACTAATCATTAAACATTAGCATTTTTATGTTAAATGAAAGAACATTTATAGAAGCAAAAATCAATATATAGGCAGTTGACAAAATTAATATGTCATAAAATATAACATCTAAAAATAGAAAAAAAAAGAAAACATTTGTTCAAAATGGGAAAAAATGAACAACTTAAATTAGATATAAGTATAAGACTATATAAGCTCTTCTACTTCTAATTTACTTACCTAATAAAATTATGTATCAAATAATTATAAAAGAATTTTAGATTTAGCAGAGTAATATGCCTACTATTTGTTTATTAAAAAGATTAAAAAATATATGAATGTATAACAAATTAGGTTTAATAGGCCTAATAATCCCGCAGTTTTTACGACTTCCATTAATTTTAAACATTTACCCATCAAGTAGTTTTAACAAATACCGGTACATCACAAATTATATTTGGTACATCACTAAATATTACATGTATGAAATGCTTTTAATTATTTTTTTTTAAGACTTGGTAGGCCTACATTTAAAAAGTATCTTCTGCCACTTTCTTTGAACAGTCTACCATGAAATCCTGGTAACTGAACTTTAAATATCTATCCTGTACCACTTGTTAGAAATAATTTAAAGAATCCATAACATTTTCCTGACCGTGTATATTTCATCTGACACTTTCTTTGAACAGTCTACCATGTGAAGAACTTAATGTTTATCCTTTACCACTTGTCGAAGACGTTTCCCTGATACTGATTGTGGAAAAAAAAAATGTGCTAAGTAAAAGTAGGCTAACTAAAAGAAATTTTATTATTAAATAAAGTAAGAAAATATGTGACAAAATAAAAGAATAATGAATTAAGTCTATTTTATAACTAAGATTATGCCTTATTAATTGTGTGCATAAAATCAATTGAAAAATAGGTCCTAGGTACTTACATTTAGTTCCAGAATAGATGTCACAGAACATTTCTCTACAGAAGCATTGCTTGTGCTAGGTCTAGGCTAGGGTCTACTTCATAATTCTCCACTAATGCCAAGCACTTGATTTGCAATCTAAAAACAAAACCCAAAACTGTATAAATAGTCTGCTTAATAAATAGATCTAATAAAAACATTTTACAAACAGTAAATATAAAAATTAATTGTTAAATGGGAAAGTCCAAGGTTCTTTAGCATGGGGGAGGACTGGTACTTTAGTACAAACATTAATTATTAATATTAATAACAAACACAAACATAATTAAGTACCAGCCATATGAAAGCTTTATTCACCCACTATATTTAGTAAAATAATTATAAATAGTAATCTTTTATCCAGACAGAGTGCCTTTTGTGTTTTTAATAATAAAACATTTTGGTTAAAGCCTATACACTCCCTATCATAATTTGGATTAGTCCACAATAACAATATCCTCCGCCATTTTGGTCTCGATTCACTTTAATGCCTTGGAGTCCTGATTTGAAATAGCTACCACTAATATAAATCAGACTTTTTTGTAGAGAAAAAAATATTTATGATAGAGAAACATACTAACAATGTTCCTATCTATTTCTTTTGATGTAATACGGCCCTAAATTAAATACGTCAACTCGGTTTCACTATCACTATGGACTCATGAAAAACATTCTTTACTAGGCCTATCTATCATGGTCGCCGTGACTAATATTACACATCATTTTGAGTTACAATTAATTAAAACTTAAATAAAACAACAAGTAAATAATGAAACAACAACTTACCTTTATATCCTTTTAAAAAAAAGACATGCTGTAAAGATGTCGTGCCTCTGAAATTAGTACCGGTAGGCCTATGTCGATTGTCGAAGCCGCAAGCGCTGCGCTAGCGACTAGGCCTACCGCATAAAATCAAACGATGGGGTCTTTTTGAAACCGTGTCAACACGCGACGAATCTTGCCACTGATTTGATTTTAACAGTATAAAGAGATTAAAAACTGGGCTTTTTAATGGTGTAAAAAAAAATGCGATTCTGCCGATATTATAGCCTCTTTTTCTTTAACGAAAGTTTTCACACGGCTTTTTAAAAATAAAATATTTCAGATAGATACCTCTGTTAAACACCAAATTAAAGGCCAGAATCTGCCCTTTCAGATGGTATCAATAACGTAACGATATCATGTTTCGTCGCGAATAGACGAGCTATCAAAGAAGCACTATGTTGAAAAGCGTACGCGAAACATTTTGAAAAGCCGTATCCGGCCGGTCTACCCCTGTACCATTCAAACACAAAAAAGTACTTTGAAACATTACAAACAAAAACAAATTTTTAATATTTCGTGAGATGAAGGTTTAAACTTTATTAGAGTATAATTTTTATTTCTGTAGCACCACTATTAGTGGTTGAAATCGCTGGTACAAAACTGTGAAAAATGACCGAAATTTTCATTTTTCGCCCAGTTTGGACTACCTACATCTATAGGAAAAATGGTATAGAAAGACTGGCTTTGTGTGGGAAAATATCTGGCAAGAGAGACAGAGGACAAAGGCTAACATATGTAGAAAGCCTGAACGAATGGGCCACAAACAACAACATAAGTAATAATAACTTTCTGCAAAAAGCTAACAACAGGAAAGAATGGAGAGTCATGACCGCCGATGTCTGTTCCAGACCTGGCACATAAAGAAGAAGAAGAAGAATCTTTATGAGTTTTATGTCAGGATCCTCTGACCATTTCTCAAGGCATCTAATGCCTAAGGCCAAATCAGAGATTTTGCTCCATATAATATTGTAAACAAAAATGATATTTTAAAACACTGAGATATTTATTAATAGGCTATTGATAATTGCATGCAATATTAGTTTTTAAATAGATTGCTATCCTGGCTTCAAAATTCTTTATCATAGATGATGATTGTTTTTTTAAATAAGACAGGACGTCCATTAATTATGTCAACAATTGTTAGGGAATTTTTACCTCCCCCATGTCAACAAGTGTCAAACTTTCAGAGAGACCCCCTTCCCCCTGTATAATTTAAGTATGTCACCAATTGTTTACCCCCCCCCCCCCCCCATATAGGGCCTATTAACTAACAAAGTTTTATAAGTTGGCTTTTATGTGTAAAATAGAAAGACTTGAGATTGAAAGTTACCGTATATAATTAATTTAGATTTCTAAACTTGATTTAATTAACAGATTGACTATAACTCTCATATTAGGCGTAGCCAGAGGAAGGCAGGGCTTGGAGGGGTGTAACACAGTGCCTCTTCACCCTCCCCCGGACTTTTTTTTCTCAAATCCGAGTATTGTAACAATATTTCTTTTTCCTAGTTGCTTCTAATTATTTATATTTTTTTTCCAAAGAAATTAAATATAATGAATCTAATTTTATGTTTCACCATTAATATTGTGATACAATGTTAGTTGTTTAATAGAGGGAAATTGTGCACCAGTTGAGAAGTAGCCTTCTGTTTCCACTATTCTCTACCCTGCACTGTATACATACCGTAATTGCCTTTTCTGTCTCACTACCTCTCCTATCTTGCTGCATTTGTCACCCCCAACTCGCAGTCCTGGCTAAGATTATTAATTTTTTTTTAACCTCATAGGGCATAGGTTCTCAACGGGGGCGATGAGAAGCTTTAGGGGGGCGATAACATTCCAGGGGGCGATTGGGGGGCGATGAAGAGCAAGTGGGCGGTACATACGTACCTGCTATAATTTCAACAACTCACGCAAGTCCTACTAAATATCTGATATCCCCCAACAGTAGGTATACATATTATTGAACAAATAAAAATCGCAATTACTTTTCGATGAAGTAGGGGTTAGTACTTGGCAAATATGTTATGCGGCCGTCTCGTCTTATGGTTGGTTCACCGGACTGTCGCCTTAACATCGGTTAATATTACTAATTTTACTCGTTTTACCGAGATGTCCTTTAATACGTTTGAATCCTTTGTAAAGTGGTTACCACTATAGCTGAGCGGTATAGATACGTAGTAATTATACAAACTGGGTAGTTATTAAAATGCTTGAAAGTATTCATATAAATTCTTTAGTCATATAATATTTATACAATTTTCAAATAATTTTTACAGTTCTATCATATCATTTCAAAGTTATAAATGCAAGCCATTCAGTTTTTTATAAAAGAAAAACAAATTGAAATATTACCTCAAATGAAAAAGGTTAATTATCTCCCTTTAATTAACAAATGTTTCCGCTAAAATTAAGTTGGGGGGGGGGGGCGGTGAGCGGAAAAAAAATGTAAAAGGGGGCGGTGAGCCGAAAAAGGTTGAGAACCTATGTCATAGGGCCTACAATTTTTTTTAAAGAAAATTAGAAATTAAAACTATAGAATTATGAAATATAGACCTATTTAATGGACTTAATTTTAACGTTTCCCCCTTTTATAAAGTATAGTTATCAAAAATGTATTAGTTTAGGTAGCATGTCCACATGCTTTTTTTGTTTATTAAATTATACTTGAATTATTGTGTTTTCTGTATAGATCTCAGAAAGCTGATCACAGAACACTTTGATTTTTAAAAATCTGACAAATAATAAGCGAGTTATGTGTAATTAAAGACCGTAAACTTTTAGAACATTTCTGGCTCAGAACAACAAGAATTTTATGGCACCGCTCATTCAAAGTGTAATTGAACAAAAATAAGCAAGTTTTTGTTACTTATCATCATCATTTGTTATTAAAAACTGATAAATTTTGGTATCCTGAAAGAAAAAGACATGCCGAATCCAATGGTGCGTTCAAAAACTCCACAGGTCATGTAAAAATTGCCTAATTTGCATAAAATTTGCATATTTTATACAAAATTAAGTGCGAGCCGATTGGCCAATATTAAAAATTGCCACAACTTTCTTTTTTTCTGTACGATTTTCATAATTTTTGCATCACTCTCATGAAAATGCCCTGCACTTATTAATTGGACAGACATTTCCTCATGAAATTATGATTTGCATATATATAAATAACAAGGCTATGCAAAGACCGGGCGTCATTTCAAATAGGGTACCCAACTTCGTGGCTTAATACCAAAGCGAGATCACAACATCCTAACATAACATAACAATTATATCACTAAAAAGCTGAAAGAATACAGATTCTAACGATATATGTATAGTTAGGAAATGTTGGCTCTGAATAACTTAGAATTTTAACAGAAAATATGACACAAACTTACAACCATTTTTCTCTGCTTTGGTCGAACTTATGGCAAATATATATACACATACTAAACTGCTCAGTAAGGTGTCCTCTGATTGCTCCCAAAATTTGGTTATCATCCAATGAAAAATGACTTTGGTATTCACATTTGAAGAGAGCAGGTATAACGTGAAGCCCTACAGTGCCACTTTGTGTCATGCCAGTCGGAAGGTGTTTTGGTCGGGTTTATCCATTATTGTTCACAAATTATTCACATTTTTGACACAAAAATAACATAAACTTTTTATCCATACATATTTTTTAAGCTTTCATTCTCTCAGACATAACAAATATGCATTACATTAAATGCAACGGCCTGCCTAAGTCAACCACTGCAGTCTAACAGTGGAATTGTAAGCTTTTGACAGAGGACTTTGGACATGCTAGTTTAGGCCTATATAACTATACAAGCTTATACCCAACAGTACCCTTTGGTTTTATTTTGTTCAGATTGGAATAGAGAGGGAAGGCCTATAACTATAACTATAGGTATATAGTATATGGAATAGAAAGGGAATTAGGCCTATAACTATAACTATAGGTATATAGTATATGGAATAGAGAGGGAATTAGGCCTATAACTATAACTATAGGTATATAGTATATGGAATAGAGAGGGAATTAGGCCTATAACTATAGGTATATAGTATATGGAATAGAGAGGGAATTAGGCCTATAACTATAACTATAGGTATATAGTATATGGAATAGAGAGGGAATTAGGCCTATAACTATAACTATCCCCTTAAACACAACCAAATGAAAATCATTTGCCGACTGCTGCCGTTTGTGGTGGCAACTGGGGGCCCCATTAGTCATTAGGTTTAAACCGCATTGTACCGATGTGGGAAATCCATATTCGGCGTTCTAATGAAGATTCTCAAATGAATGCCGAATTGTTTTCTTTTAGGATTTTTTCTTAAGGCCGACTTCTGAAATGCCCGAATAGAAACCTAATACCCTTAACCTAATTAGAATGTGTGAATTTAAACGTTAAGTGGCCATGTGTTTTGGAGTTACACGTATTGAAGTGCTAATAGAGACCAGTTTTATGGCGACTGTGGTTAGAAGATCTAAAAGATTTTTTTCTTTCTTCTTGTGATGTTGCCCATATCATTGAATAGCCCCAGGTCATCCCGTGAAGTGGTAAGAGAAAAAAAAAGTTTTATGACCGACTCAGTGGGAGTCTAATTTAAGAGTGTGAGGTTTCTTTCATGCTTCATGATACCATGTCAATAGTTTATAATAGCTCTAGGCTATATCTGCCGTCTTCGTGTTTTTCAATAGATTTAGATCTAGTTATTTGTGTTGTTAGTTTTGAAATACATTAGACTAGTATTGCAACCTAAATTATATAGATATCTAGTAATAAACGATCTGTATATTGTTGTTTATAACATTTTCATGTATTTTTAACTGTTTGATGGAATAAACGTTTTTAATTAGTTCTGTTTTTAAAGTTATAAATCGAGTTAGTTTTAGTACCGTAGATGTTAGAAATTTCAATATCATTTTTTAAATGTTTTTTTTTTAGGAATTGAAACATAATTAATAAAGTTTAAGCTCATTTTTTAAATTATTTTTTTTTGTGTAGAATTTAAATAGGATAGACTAGATCTAATCTAGACCTAGACATTTATAAAAAAATAAATTGTATATTTAAGTTAAAAAAAAAAATTCTTTATTATGAATAGATCTAGATCTAGATTTACCGAGTAAAATGAATACAAATATATTTTTTTTTTGTACTTTCATTTGAGTTTCATTAAAAATATTAAAATAATTTAAAAAAAAATTCAATACCAGGTAGGTTGATTTAAACATCTAATAGTCTTCAATTTTTTATTATTAATTTTACATTTTTTTCCAGATTTTATTGTATATATGGAATAACCCAATTAAGATTAGGTCTTAATATGGCCTTCAAAACGCATAAATGGACTCGATTAGGTTTTCCCCTAATCTTGCCTTATAATTGTTATAATTATAATGGTTTCAGCCCGCGTTTCCCTGCATGGAATAGGCTCCCTTTTTTTTTTTTTATTACGGGCCGACTTGTAAAATGTCTGACTAGAAACCTAATTGCTCTTGAGATGACAGACTTCAATAGAATGTGTGAATTTAAATGTTAAGTGGCAATGTGGTTTGGACACACGTTGAAGCGATAAAAAAGAGTTTTATGACCTATTTGGTCAGTAGATCTGTCAGTAAGAGATTAGTTTCTTGCATTTGTAGTCTAAGTTTTTAGTGGTTTTTTTTTCTCTTACAGCCAATGAAAGAACTCGATGGTGCGTAGCGCGCCATTTTGTCGATAAAGTTAAAGGCTCTGTTTCTTGATTCACAATTGTTCTAATTCTCTTGTTACTCTTGTAACGAGCAGAGGGATTCCATTTTTTTCTATCAATTCTATTATATACTAGGTAAGCTCATATGCCACGAGACTAACCGAATTGTCGAATAGACCTATATAAGACTTATATGTTAATAAGTTAATACTTAATAATTATATTAGGATTACGGTAGGCCTAAATAAAGTAGCCTATACCCTATACTACTATTAGTATTAGTATTACTAGTATTAGTAGGAGTAATAGGAGGTATTAGCCTTAGGCCTTAGGCCTACCATTTGGAATTTGGTCATTTGGTCCATTACCATCTAAATCTAGTCTAAATCTAGACTATCTAGATTAGATAGTCTAAGTCTAAGATAGTCTTGTCTATTTCACTAAATTCAGGCTTAAATTAAATTGTAAACCTTCATTCTTCATATAAATTAATCAATATATACTAATATAGTATACAGTATAGGCCTAGTTTATAGTATAGGAATATATATATTATAATTTATAATATATTAAATATATAGATCTAGGATATTGATAGGCTAGCCTATAATTCTATAATTTAGTATTATAAAAAAATAGGATAGGCCTACTATGACTATTATCTATAATTATAATATAATGTATTAATATTTTTCTTTTTTATATAACCTCTATACTATATATAATTATATAGCCTACTATAGTACTATAGATCTAGGCCTATAATCCTATATCATAAATAATCATATACCTATAGACTATAGTTAGTCTATTAAACTCGAATCATTACAGGAAAATAAGAACAGGTTTATAAAGCTGAATCATGAATTGCATAGACCTAAGGCCTGCTTATAATTATAATACTAGTAGTAGTAGGCCTTTATAACTAGACTAGGTAAGAACTAATTAAATTAATAATCCTTTATTTTTATTTTAACAATTTTTTCAGTCTTATGCTCAGTTATCGGTTGGACTATGGTGTGAAGATTCCAGACAGCAGATGACCACTTAAACACAAGAAGTGGAGTAAGTCACATTAGCCAAATAGTATGCCTTCTAGTCTACGCAGATATCATTATAAATAGCCTATATAAAATGAATTTAAATAGATGACAGATGATTATCATTTTTTAATCAAGGCTGCGGCTCTTCGGACCCGGGTTCCTTTAAAATTAAATGGCTATTCAGACCCAGCGTCTGACAAAATTCTTTAGAACCCATAAAAATATATAAAAAAAAGATGGGGAAAACTCAAAATATATTGTAATTCTAACCATATTTTATAATAAATAGCAAAATAATTACTAAAACAACAAATATATCCATATCCAATATAACCTAACCAATACTAACTATTACAAAACAGTTCTATAAAGCCATCCCAAACCTATGCCTATATAAACTAACCGATACTATCTTCTATTACTATTACTAAGTCTATCGGTCTAAATAGCCACTTTGTTTAATCAATAGGCTACTATGACTATGCAATAATTGTCAATATGATAATTATATATGTGCAAACTTATATTATATGCTATAGCCTACTATACTATACAATAGGCCTATATATATTAATCAACATGTCCATTAATATTGAACTATCCTACTATTTGTTGATAGTTATATAGTTATATGACAAGGTCAATATGATTAGACCTTATCCTTATACTGCTTTGTAATAGCCTATACCTATAGTCTTAGTTTATGTTTATAGGATTATAGGCCCTACTAATTATAATGTGACACTATGACTATTGTAATGTAGGCTTTTTTTTATTTGTATTTTAATTAAAAGTTAACAGGAATATTTTTTTCCAGTCTGAAGTTGGAAGCTGTGGAGTGCTAGTTTGGAGTAGAGTCGAGTCAAAAGTTCAACAGTCTTCTTTTAGGCTGCACCCTGGCCTACAACTATTAGATAACATTCATGCAGTCATCTGATAGAGTTGATTTTTTAATAAACAGGTGAGTAAGTACCATGTAAAGAAAAGATTAATATAGTGTATAGTATTACTAAATATTAGTAGTATAGATTGATTAATTGTTACTTCTATTAACCTTAAACTTAGTCTAAACAATAACTAACTAAAGGACTAATATGCCTACTTAAATAAAATTTAAATAGATATAGGCCTAGTGTAAAAATAAATACAATATATATATTATACATAGGCTCATATCATGATATTTAAATAGTGAATTTATATTAACTTATTGGACTTGATTGACTTGAACTGAGGAATTTGTGTAATCCAAGTTTAGCCTATTCATCTTTTTTAAATTTCATAAATATGTTTTGATTATAGTTAAAGCCCATGCTTTATTATTTCATCAGTCAAGGCATCATTAAGGATTCAATGTTAAATTTTTTTTTTTCAGAATCTCACGCTGGAAGGTCTTAGTCTATGCCACTCTATGCAGATGATATGGAAATAGATGATATAATAAGCGGGTGAGTAAATTATTTGTAAAGTAATAAGTCGAGTTAAAACTAGGCATCTAGGTGCATATACTTGTTAGACTTGTTTAACCATAGGTTTCAACCATAGTGTAGTTCTAACAATTTTAATAATATAATGCTTGAAAACATAATTTAATAAAACTTAGGGGAAGGTAAGGCCAAGGAGAAATTTTTTTCAATCTGTAAGCTACTAAACCTCACTAAAATGTGCATATTGACTTGTGTTATACTTTATTTTCAAAGCTAAATAAGTCTCTAGTCAGTTGAAACTAGGCATCTAGGTATTGATTTGTGTCATACTTTTCTTTTAAAACTGATTATCATATTCATGCCTTTTATTCATAACAACCAAAAGAAAAATTCAATTTATTAATGTAATGTCACATGCTATGAAAGCCGAAATTGTGCTGTTTATTCTGCAACAGTGATAACTCGTATTTAAATTTAAAAGAAATTGCTTGCAAACAGTTGTTGCTTTTAAAACTGATAATTGGATCTGTTTATCCTTGTTAACATTGTTTTTTTTACTTGAAAAACTTGTTATAATTCAAATTTCACTTCTATTTTCAGATGAAGCTTGAACTGCAGTCTACATATGATGAATGGAGACTGATTTGTGGGCTATGATTAGTATATCATCCAGGCAATTAGTTATTGATGAGCCAGTGCCAGGTGTGAACATTTAGGGAAAGCAGTACTCATCAATTAACCAAACAACAGTTACAAAAAGCCCAAGAGGGCCCAATAGATCAGCATCTGACATTTTTATGTATTTGGAGATTTTATGAAATATGGACTATTGTATTGTACAAACACTATAACCAAGACCACATCCAGTTGATTTTGACTTAAACAATTCGCAAATAATGCATTTGCTAAGTTGCCTGACAAGACAGGTCCTTCCACAACCATAGTGTACTTTATTCACAATTCATTTGAGCATGGACAATTCTGTGGCTGGATTTAATAGAAGAACCTGTGTGCATTTGGCAGTATATACAAACGTTCTCTACTAGGATATTAAGATGTGTTATCCACCAGACAGTGCTAATTAAAGATTTCTGTAGGATTACATAATGGCTGATGAATGGACCATGATATACTTCGAAAACTTTCACATGTGTGCTTGCCTTGACTTATTTATAGCCCATAGTATGAGCAGATCAGTTTAATTTTTCCTGTGGAAGCAGTGTGTGGTTGAATATTCATGGATTTATTCTTTGTATGCAAAAAAATGTACCCAGTATTCTAAATGGCTCATATTTATTAATTATGAAAGTTGCTTTTGAAAATAATAAATCTTTTGGTTAAACTAAGTACCAGTACTCATTGTCAATTGTGGCATTTAGTGGTGGGTGTTATTTTTGTTAAAATATTTTCACTTTGAAAAATTAAAAGTTATCTGTATAATTTAAAGTGATATATATACATGTACTATACATTTTTCTGAAAAGACTTACCGTAACTGATCTGGTTATAATATAATGAATTTTAAATATATAATAATATATAACATTATAATGAATGTGTTGGGTTTTTTTGGTAATCATACAACTTATAATTCTGTGTAGAGCTTACTTTTTCATATTGGTTAACTTGAAGCAATATATAATCATGTATATATTTTTTTAAATAAATGTCTTATGTTCTGTACCCATTACTGTAGGCCTATTACTGTGCTTTTTAACCATATCACAAGTTGTGTCAAAAGTTTTATTAATTTTGTTTAATAATTGTAGTACTTTTAACGGTAATCATTACATAATATTTTAATGAATGTAGACCCTCTTTTTTGGTTAACCGTATGTGTGTCTGATTGTCTATAATATTCAAATGTATTCAACTGTATATTTTTTTTAAAGAAATATCTTGTGTTCCATTTCCATTACTGTGCTTTTTACAATATCACAATTGGTTCAAAATGTTATTTATTATTATTATGATATGCCTATAGGAGAAGTATAATAAAGATGATACTTTATTGCATTATTTAATGTTTTGTGAAAAAGACTTGAGTTAGCATACTAAAATAATATAAGTGTGTGTGTGTAGTATAAAAAAAAATTACAGCCCTAAAATATCTTGTGTTCCATTTGAATCCATTGCTGTGCATGTTAATGTTTTTTTTTCCTCAATATATTACATGTTTTTGTGTTAAAGATATTTTGAGTTCTTTTTTTAAATAAATAAAGCAATTTTAGTTGTAGGCCTATTGTGTAAAATTTATCTTCACTGTTGTAGGCCTAGCAAGAGTGTTAAATTGATTAATTATTGGAATACATTATCGGTCTGCCCATTATTCAGGGTTAAATGATATTGTCCCATTAATCTTCCATTTTGCACTAATGCTATTTTATTGTTAGACAATAACATTTTTTTCTCCACAAAATTTGTAAAAACTGGTATTTTGAATGTATACCTATATTTTAAAATAGCTTAGCCTACTTGGCTTGCAAAGGCCTACATATTTTGTTTTTTATTTTGATTGCACAATGTTTACTTATAATGTCTGTTTACATAGTGCTATATTTTATCAATATATATTTCTATGTAGGCTTGTAGTAATGATGTAGGCCTATATATATTTTCCCATAAATTTTTTTTTTCCCATTACTCTGCTGCATGGCTATTTTTAAATTAATAAATTAAGTTGTATATCAAGTAAAAATAAAATATTTTATCTATATTATATCATATTTATTGTTTAGGCATATCTATATATTATGTCCAACTATTTTTTACTATTACACTAACTTTACCAAAATTATTTGATGTAGTTATGTAAAAAAAAATGTTATTAACTTCAATACTCTACCATTTCCATGTTTTTGCACTTTTTTATAATTTACTGTCACCGTTTTGCTTTATTGATTGAATATATACTTTTTATTGTATGTTGCAAAAAAATATTTTGAATACAAATATAATAAAATATAAACGAAATCACTTTCTTTGTTTTGTTTTACTTGTTTTTACTATATGTGTTTATATAATAATTGTTTTTGTATATTGTATTATAATTACGAAAAAGTGGGTAAATAAAGGTAAAATCCGAATCCACCCAATGTTGGTTTGATAAGGACTAAATATACGGGTCAATGAAGGCAAAAACCGCATTGCGCTGGTAATAAACTACCGTCATTGGCCCGATATCGAAACGAAATGAAAAGCCGGAGAAGGGAGGGGGATATCCATTAGGCCCCAATGCCGGCAAACCCTAATCGCGCCCGCATGTCTAATGCCCGCATTGGCCCATAATCGACCCAGGTATCAGCGCGGGTATCGACGCCAAAATGGCGGCCATTTTGGCCTACTAAGGCCTCCTAGCATAGCGATATCGCTTTTCATTGGGGCGCCATGCGGGCAACTGCTGGCAACCTAATAGGTACGGAATACGGCAAGGGGGGAAAACTCTAATTGATTCCGAATGGGGCCAATGCCGGCATGTTTAAGGGGATAGGTATATAGTATATGGAATAGAGAGGGAATTAGGCCTATAACTATAACTATAGGTATATAGTATATGGAATAGAGAGGGAATTAGGCCTATAACTATAACTTAATATAGGTATATAGTATATATATAAAACCAAGCCACAAAATTGGCGATCCTGTATAAGCTTAATCTATGATTATAATTATAATGATAGGCTGTTATTGATGGATAAGTTAGTGTGTGTCATACAAACCACATGACTAATTTCCACTTTTTAAATATTTTTGATATATTCTAAAAAGTAACATATAGTTTTCTTGACCCCCCCCCCTCCCCCATGCCAACAACTGACAAACTTTTTCAATTCCCTTTCCCCTATTTTGTTGACATAATTAATGCCCCCCCCCCCCTGATCAGACTTTTAAAATTGTTTATACTTGACATTTTGGGTCATTTAAAAGACTAAATTCAAGTCAAAAGAAAGAAGAATTTTCATGCTAATACCTCAAACAAGCTGACAAAATTTGATACCAAAATAAAATAAAATTTTGATTAAATCATTAATTTTTATTTTTTTTCAATTCATGATAATGATTCAGTGAATATGTATCAATGATCAAAGTCGAATGGTTGAAATTGAATATTTTATTAAATGCTTTGCCATTATTAAGCCTATTTAACACGATTTCACACAATTATATTATTTAAGTAATAAAAAAGAACATTCGGGTAATAGTAATTAGTAGGAGGACTAATTAATAGTAGTAGTTAGGCATAGCGGCATAGCCTAATCATTAATGATAATACTAATTTAACTAATACAAATACTTTGAAGTTCAAATAGTAAATTTTAAATAGTAATGTAGGCCTAATAGGACTAATTACAGTAATTAGTATTACTAATTTTCACTAATAGTAGCCTAGTAATAGTAGTTAGTAGGTCTAAGTATATATTATAGGCCTATTGACTTTAATTTTAATACTATAACTTTGTATAAATATAACTTTATAACACTGATATTAACAGTAATAATAATAATAGTGTTGGCTCCAGATTGACCAGACTCTAGCCACTCTAGGGCCTAGGCCTCTAGGCTCTAGCCCCTAGGTCTAATATTACTAATATTTTAATAACTAAGTTAATAGTAAATAGTACTTAAAAATAGTTTTTTTTAGTTACTAATAATAATAAACTAATACTAATAGTACTAATAATAGTATAGTTAAAGTTAATAGATAATATATGATTTATATAATAATACTAATACTATCGACACTATCGTCTATTCTATCCTACACTACATAATAAATAGGCCTAACTAACTTAATTAAAATTAAAAGTTAAATTTTTAACTTAAATTATTGGACCGTCAACCAATGCCCATTTCACGCATGTGTGGTACAGCAAAAGCTAAAGGCCTATATATATATATACTATAATATGCAATTATTAACCTATAATTTAATATAATCATAATAATATAACAGATCCATATATTAACTAGACCTATATATATATACTATATTATATAAGATTATAATTATATTATAAACATACTGAAGACTCCAAAGACAAAATCACTGAGCGACTGTCATATTATGTATAAATTGTATGTCTATGTTTAATGTTGAGTTTATCTAAGTTTTATTTGTGTTGGAAGCGGAGGCAACTCGTGTAAAAACACAAAATAACGGGCATAAAATAATTAATTAATTATTTTAATGGGTGAGAAATATACTTTGATACGGGGTAAAAGAATAGCACAATAACTCACGACTAAAATATTTTTATATCTACATATCATTGTGGCATACGGCTGCGTCGCCAATTCAACTAAGTACCAATCATATTAATCATATAATTATAATACTAATATTACTAATGCATGACAGTGACTTAATTTGCCTAAACATCCCCTTAAAATCACTACATATATATATATCAATATATAGTTAATTAATATAGCCCAGTATATTCAATATTAATATTATTATTGATATGCCTACTGTGCCATCACTGATCATATTCGGTGACGATCGTTGGACTGCGTCTGAGACGGCGATAACTTTCTCAATACCAGTACCCTAGGTACTCAATCTGTCCCGAAAGTATGCAAATTCAAAGGAATCTTATCTTTTACTAAAAGCTTTACTTCCCTATCACTCCCATCTTCCACTTATACTTAAAGAATTATACACATAGGTCGGGTTAGAGGCAATGCTATATTTATTTGCTTATCCTATAGTACTATATTTGTTAATCTTTTACTTAAACTGCCGTATTTATAAACTTATACCCTACAGTGGCTACAGAATGTGAATGATATATTCGTGTTCATGGTTGCTCAATGACTCACAATGTTACAATGCTCCGAGCTACATTGATTTATCATACCCTGGTAAACTTACCGGCACTCATAATATTGTATTAATTATAAATGATCAAACTAAACTCAGTCATAGCTCTTACACAGTAATTATTTTTTTTTCTTCTGTTAACTATTACGGTTGACTAAACCTTGCATATAATTATAATATACTTATACTATAAAGTATAGTAATACTAATATTAATAGTATAGTTGTTAATATTGATAGATTCTGGCCAAGTATCTGTATGTTTATACAATACAAGTATTACAAGGTCTAAATCTAACCTCAGTAAATCTTACTATCTGATAGTGATACTGATAACTGTATATGTTGAAGGCAACCTTTTCCTATTAATTTTAGGAACGAAGCTAAAATATAAAACAAACCACTATCATAAGTGATTTAAATTGACACCTTAAGCTTTAAAATGTTTTTTTTAAAGAGAAATGGGTGACATTTTCATACAGCTATTCTAGCCAAACACTAACAGTGTGATTAATTCATTTTTTTAAACATATATTTAGTATATGGCAAGTGTTTAAAGTTAAAGACAAGAACCACAAGAACATCAAAACTAAAAGAACACAAAAAAGGCTTTATCATAAACAGTGACTTAAGTTTTTAATTTACACTTAAAAGGAACTGTTATTGTACACATTGAATAAAATTAAACATAATTGGGTGTTAACGCTTTTTCCTTCTGAATTCTTTCCTGTGCAATTTTGACTGAAGAAGCCACCTAGACAAAGAAATTAAAATTAACTGAGTCAGCTTTTTAATGGGCAAAAAATTAAAAGGTGAAGAAGCACCAGTGATATTTTCACTACTGCTATAATGGTGGTATATTCTTGACTTGACGTCAGAGCCAGGACTTCGATGGTTGGTAAATTTCAAAGATAAATTATGAAGTCCTTTTGAGCTTGGCGAGGGTTCCAGCACTATTCACTTCTTTTTGGTAGCAGCCTTGGTTACTTTACCAGCTGTGACATCCTCCTTAATGGTAGATTTAATGACACCAACAGCCACTGTCTGCTTCATGTCACGCACAGCGAAACGACCAAGTGGTGGGTATTCCTGGAAAGACTCAACGCACATAGGCTTGGTTGGGACCAGGTCAACCATGGCAGCATCACCAGATTTGACAAATTTGGGGTTGTCTTCAAGCTTCTTTCCAGAACGACGATCGCATTTCTCTTTGATCTCAGCAAACTTGCAAGCAATGTGGGCAGTGTGACAATCAAGCACTGGAGCATAGCCATTCTTAATTTCACCAGGGTGGTTAAGAATAATGACCTGCAAAGTATAAAAAGAATTAAGATAATAAAAAAAAGAGTTCATTTAACATTATACAAGTGTCAACCACACATAAATGTAAACAAGCCGTGGATTGGATAAAGGACTAAGAATAATTCTCGTTGAAGATTGTAGGCCTAATGCCGTTTTATATACTGCTTCCATAACTGGTAAGATAAATTGTATTCTGATATAAAAATTTTGTTTGTAGACTTTACCAGTAGGCAAGCTCATAGTACAGGTTACCTTGAAGTTGAATAAAAATTTTCATTAAAAAAAAAAAACAGACTAACCTGAGCATGGAACTGCTTGGTGGATTTAGGTGGATCGTTCTTGCTGTCACCAGCAACATTTCCTCTTCTGATTTCTTTAACAGATACGTTCTTGACATTAAAACCAACATTGTCACCAGGTGTGGCTTCTGTAAGAGCTTCATGATGCATTTCAACAGATTTAACCTGAAAAAAGATAATAGTTTATTATTTTCCTAAGTGGTATATAATTAATGTTACAATAAACTAACAAACATTTGAATGTATAATGGTTATGAAAAAAATGTCTACTGCATGGTTTTTCTTCTCTATCAGTACTGACTAGCAGTTCAAAGAAGGTCATGGAATATGCAGGGAAAGTCCCATCAACTAACACGAACAATTAGGAGGAACTTTTAATGTACAACGTTGTGGAAAAGGACCCAACACTACCCATTAAAGGGCTGATAAATCCTGCATGCCACATAGCACATTCAAACAAATTCACCAGAAGCGAATAAGCCATCCTGTGCTAACGTTGCTAACTGTCTAACAAATTTAGTTCAATGCCTCAGCTGTCACGTAATTGTTTATTCTTTTCTGTATGGGAGAATCAACTTTAACATTTGAATGTTAAGATATATATTTATCATAAAAAATGTCCACTGCATGGTTTTTCTTCTCTATCAGTACTGACTAGCAGTTCAAAGAAGGTCATGGAATATGCAGGGAAAGCCCCATCAACTAACACGAGCAATTAGGAGGAACTTTTAATGTACAACGTTGTGGAAAAGGACCCATCACTACCCATTAAAGGGCTGATAAATCCTGCATGCCACATAGCACATTCAAACAAATTCACCAGCAGCGAATATGCCATCCTGTGCTAACGTTGATGTCTAGCTAACCAATGTAACAAATTTAGTTTAATATTTACCTCAGTTGTCACGTTGGATGGTGCAAATGTAACAATCATGCCAGGCTTGAGAACACCAGTTTCAACTCTGCCAACTGGCACTGTGCCAATACCACCAATCTTGTAGACATCCTGAAGTGGTAGACGCAGTGGCTTGTCGGTTGGGCGACTTGGTGGGAGGATGGCGTCCAAAGCGTGAATCAATGTTTTACCAGAAGCATTGCCATCTTTGCGCTCAATGCTCCAGCCCTAGAGTGAATTTATGAAATTGTTAAACTAGTGCGTCAATATTTCCAAACAAATCCTAAACCATACCATTATTCAGAATAAACATGACTTGAAAAACACTTAACCTACCTTGTACCATGTCATGTTTGGAGAGTCTTCAAGCATGTTGTCACCGACCCATCCAGAAATGGGAACAAATGGCACAGCCACTGGATTGTAACCAATCTTTTTGATGTAGTTGCTGACTTCATTTTTAATTTCATTGAAACGTTCCTGGCTATAGGGTGGGGTGGTGCTGTCCATCTTGTTCACACCAATGATCAATTGCTTAACTCCAAGGGTGTAGGCTAGAAGAGCATGTTCACGGGTTTGGCCTTCCTTTGAAATACCTGCCTCAAACTCACCAGTACCAGCAGCAACAATGAGTACTGCACAGTCAGCCTAAAAAGTTTAATGTAAAATTCATATTAAAGCCATGTTTCATGAGCAGCACAAATGAATAGCAGTAATGTGAGCAGCACAAAAGAAAAGTAATGGTAAAAATAGACGATCATAAAAACAACATACCTGAGATGTTCCGGTAATAGACGATCATAAAAACAACATACCTGAGATGTTCCGGTAATCATGTTCTTGATGAAGTCACGATGTCCAGGGGCATCAATAATAGTAACATAGTATTTCTCAGTTTGAAACTTCCAGAGGGCAATATCAATAGTGATACCACGCTCACGTTCAGCTTTCAATTTATCCAATACCCAGGCATATTTGAAGGAACCCTTGCCCATCTGTAAAGTAAACATAAGGTACAAGGTGAGTTTTTCAGGCATAAAACTAAAATGAGTTTTTCAGTCATAAAACTAAGTAATCTGATTTTATATAAAGTTATGCATACCTCTTGTGCTTCTTTTTCGAATTTCTGAATTGTTCGCTCATCAATACCACCACACTTGTAGATCAAGTGACCAGTGGTTGTAGACTTGCCAGAGTCGACATGGCCAATGACGACGATGTTGATGTGTACTTTCTCTTTACCCATTTTAATAGTTAAGCTGATAGATTTGCAGCTGTTAGACAATAGAAGCGTTACAAAACATTTATGGGAAGAAAATTGTTGCTATATGACGTTTATTACAATGAAATCTTTGTCACGTCACACGTGCTCTAGATTAAGTCATACATTAAAATAAAAAGTATCTACATTCGAATGTTCTTACAATTATTTATACAATTGAATACAAATTTGGCATTGGTGTTGTAGATAAGGCGTTAACAAGGCTTTGGTATTTTAGTTTCAATGAAAATAAACTATCAAATTAAATATCAAGAATAAAGAATGACAATGGCCGAGTGGCCGGTACAGCCGGCTTTTTGCTAAGTAAATTCTTCTTCGAAAATGAACTAAAATGACTAAGGATTAGCTTTTATTTAAGAATTACCTGACAGTAAATGAAGTTTAGTATTAAATCTTAACTAATGAATACTCCGATGACTAAATAGATGTACTGATTTTAAAACGATATAAGAGCTAACAATTTTACCTGCTTGCACGTTCAGTACCACCGCAAGAAAAGGACCGAAGAACAGTGTCACGTGACTAAAAAAGGTTCGGTCAGAGAACTCTGGGATATCGTGTGACGTTAACTCTATTTATAGGAACAAACAGCCAATCCTCGTTTCGGTCTTTTGTGTAATCCCCTTAGTTCCTATTGGTCTTTTTTATTGCTTGTAAACGAAATCTTTTTTATAGAAAAAAAAAATATAGGCCTATCGGAAAATTAAATCTTTATTGAAGAAAAAAATATATAATATACACTTTAAAAAATTTAATTTGATTATTATAATTAGCCAAACAGCATTAAGAAAATGCAGACGCTATATATTATTGATTAAATAAGTATATATAATCTCTTAGGCCTGCTCAATATAGAATATATAAATTTTTAATATATAGGCCTATAATTTTAAAATTAAAGGCCTACTCATGACTTATACGGTGAGCTTACGGTAATCTATTTCAAACTATTTGTAATGTTTGAAAGTCACAAATGATCGTAGTGCTAAAATTTAATTAATATTACCAAATAAATAAATAATAGTTATAATAATTTTCACCCAGTTATTTTTCTTCTAACAAATTTAATAGGTCTAGTCTATATAATATACTATATGTATATATATATATATAGCCTATAAAGGCCTATATATATATATATATATATATATATATAGGCCTACAGGCTATATATATATAGTATATATATAGACCTTAAAAGAACTCAAAGACCTTTCTCTTTGGCTAATACATCTTCCACTGCAAATCACACCAAGAGCGCACTGAGCATGCTAATTATTAATAGCATGGATAGAATCGCTATAAGTTATAAGAAATGCCCATTTTTAATTCTTATATCATAAGTGACTACTGAAGTAGTCCTTGTCTTATATCGTCGTCGTATTCCGTCGTGTATATATATAAATATATATATATATTTATATATATATATATATATATATATATTTATATATATATATAGGTTACTAGGCTACTCTAATAATTTTATCATAATTTTATCTTCTAAAAATATAGTGGCAACGTTTATGTAGACCTGTATAGTGGTAGGCTATTATATAAAATAAATCTATAAGAATTTCTATTAGAAGAGATAGCAATAGATTATATATTGACAAAAAACAAAAACAACTTCCACCAGAAGGCTGCTATTATATATATTTCTCTTAATTTTTTGATGTAGTCTATGCAAATAATTGGAGTCCAATTTTCAGACAGTACTTGACAGGATTATGACTAGTGTAGACTTTATGAAAGGCTACAAATAACAAAACTAAGACCAGTAAATCCTACTTTATAGATCTATATATTATAGGATTATAGGCTACTTTGCTATTCAACAGGCCTCATATAGCTATAATAGGCTATCTTTTTATGCTTCTTTTCATTATGTACAACAACCATGTTTCTTTGTTTGTTTTAGATTACCTATCCTATTTATTTTATTTTGACGTTTTATTTTTATTCTTGGCCTCTTTTCATTCGCTCCCCATTACAGAAGCCCCGCAAATATATAAATGACCATAATTTGTTAGAGGTGTAACACAGATTTCGATAGGCCTATCTATATGGCCAGTCCATATGTATATTTATAGGCCTATCTATATGGCCAGTCCATATGTATATTTATAGGCCTATCTATATGGCCAGTCCATATGTATATTTATAGGCCTATCTATATGGCCAGTCCATATGTATATTTATAGGCCTATCTATATGGCCAGTCCATATGTATATTTATAGGCCTATCTATATGGCCAGTCCATATGTATATTTATAGGCCTATCTATATGGCCAGTCCATATGTATATTTATAGGCCTATCTATATGGCCAGTCCATATGTATATTTATAGGCCTATCTATATGGCCAGTCCATATGTATATTTATAGGCCTATCTATATGGCCAGTCCATATGTATATTTATAGGCCTATCTATATGGCCAGTCCATATGTAGGCCTATATTTATAGGCCTATCTATATGGCCAGTCCATATGTATATTTATAGGCCTATCTATATGGCCAGTCCATATGTATATTTATAGGCCTATCTATATGGCCAGTCCATATGTATATTTATAGGCCTATATGCATGTAGAATATCGGTCTATATATTTTTCACATTCTGTAAAATTAGGATATCGTTGTTTAATAAGTACATCTAATAAAAGCACGGGGCAATAATCTACAAAGCCCACCATATCTAGCTTCGTTCACTCGCTACGCCCTTGGAAAATATTGGTTGAAATGATAAAAACTCTAATAAGTTGAGAGTTAAGAGGTTATAAAAACGTATGTAATGCAAGCGGGAGGGGTGGGTTAATTCTTGTAAACAATTAAGACTTGTCCGTAGGCCTTCTTAGCAAGTTGTATCAATTGGCTATTGGTTTGTGTGCTAGTTGCTGTCCTCGGGGAGGAAATAAAACACGTGTTGTGTGTGAAAGCAGGGACTACACACTTGGTCTTGCAATGCTGACCTTGGAGTATGACGCAAACAATTCCATCTGTATTCAATTTGTTAAACCCCCCCGAGGCTTAAATTATTTCTTAGAGAAGAGGGGTGAGTGGGGTGAGAGGGCCGGCTGTGGAGGTGTTGAGGCAAGACCATCGTAAATACTTACGGTTGATGGGGTCCAATGATGTAGGTCAAGGACACAGAAGAAAAAAGTATTGAAATTAGTATTTCACTTTTTATTGATAGGCCGACACAAAGACATGAAAAAATGAAAACCAAAACAATTAAATGAATATTAATAATATATAGGCCTACATACACAATATATAGCCTACATATACCGTATACCTGTAAGTAGGGATGTTAAACGAAAACCGGAATACCGGATTAATATTCTGGTTTTGAAGCTGAAAACCGGTTTTGATTTTCAAAACCGGATTTCGGTTTGTTGGTAGCAACCCTTTTCTTTTTGTTCTGATGGAAATATTTTTAATAAATAATGTTGGATTCGCACAAAACAGTTCTTGAAATGCCTTGCGAACACTATTTAATCTTAGATATTGTGTTTCTTTTTATTACTTCCTTTATTTTAAGTTGCAATTTCTGTCTGTCTGTCTGTCTGATTGCAATCATGCGTGCGCCGTCGTGGGAGCAAAACTTTGCTTCGATTTTTCGACCACTTCCCGTGGTCCGATCGAGCTGGACAGCAGATATGGGGCGCCTAACAATACATCCTATCAAATTTTCAGTTAAAACGACTTAATAATACTACACTTATGACAATATTCATTTCTTAAAAGGAAAGTATAAGAAATATTTTGATTTCGCGTTAAAAATGCCTGTGCCACTTTTTATACTTTTCGGCACAAAGCTAGAAAAAAAAATTATGCGCTAAGATTATTTTTAGAACAATTCATACGGAGTAAAGAGATATTTTTGAGATTTGCGACACAGATATTTTTCTGTACGTTTCATTTCCAGTAGTCAATCAATTATTTAATTACATGATGGTAAACTAGCTTAGTTTGCAAATAAAGGGAGTATAATAAAATGGTTTTCTTGTTTCCAAATATCAACTATGGTTTGCGATAAAAACAACATCAAAATGTTAAGTTAAAGTTACAATTAACATGAATCTTTTTAGTTTTCAGCTCATCTTTGACAAAAATTCTTTAACGATGGCTCAGTGTAAGCTATGTTCCCAACAGATAAGCCTGAGCGGTGGCAGTACCACAGGATTGTGTACTCACATGCACACGAAGCATCCTGGATTAACATCGTCATCCTCTTCATAGGCCTATGCTTCTTAATATTATGGTCAACGATAATCGGAAATTAGATTATCACTATTGAAAACTATTATCGGTTTTAATCAATTAGCCCAGATTTGTTTTAGTTCTAAAGAACTGTATAGTAAAGTGTACAAAATCATATTTTATTCACACAAATCAACCTCTTGAATGCCCTGCAAATACTAAATTAAGTTTGAACTTTTTTTCAAATACACCTACAAAACTACGCACCTTTGGCTTTTCTGGCTTAGGGGTGGGAGGGGGGGGGGCGAAATCCGGTTTTAAACCGGTTTTATAGAACCGAAAACCGATTTTGAAAACAAACCGGTTTTAAAATCCCTAGGCCTACCTGTAAGAGCTCATTCACGACCGGCTAGCTAAAACCTGATAACTCCATGCTTCCGAAAATAAAATCCTTATTAGTATTAGCCTTATTAAATGTTTAATTAGGCCTATATGCTAATAGATATTTTGTTTAAAAAATCCAAGAGACTTGCATGCCAACCCCACCCCAGGTGCCGAGTTAATACAAAATGAGCGTAGGCCTACAATAATTAGAGTAGCCATATTTAATCAGTTATCGACGAAAATGTCAATGTCAGAAAAGACACGACTTTAGCACATCACCCTGTCTTACAGGGCCGTCCATAAATGGCGTTTTAGACAAATTTACCATGATTTTACCCCAATGCCCAATACCAAACGAGTTAATTGTTTTAATATAAATCTAACTAGTGTACTTCTGAAAATGCTTATCTATCTTAATTTGCCTTAAATTAGGGAAAGAGTTAAATGTTTTGAAATTTATTTCGCGGAAAGATATGCCCAGTTTCAAAGCAAAGCCATTCCAGTTGCCCAACACTTCAATCGCTTTTGCACCCAGTCTTGTAAATGGAAGTTTAACTCACTAAAACGTGTCGCCTAGTCATACAGAAACATTGGCTTCAACAGTCCGTTCTCATTCAAAAACGGATTTTTTTGTCCATTAAGATACATCTTAATTGCTTCCAGACAATAAACGAATCTATCAAAGAATTTAAGTATACTCCGTAGGCCTATGACTTTCTTCTATAACAGATTTGAGAAACTATACAATTGACTATCTTTACTTACAATAGATTCAATCACATATTGCAAGTCCAATGATGGAAGCTTTGCATACAAAGATTCTTGAACTAAAACAGTCGACGTCCAGTGTGATTCCCACGTAGTTCGCCTTGCAGCACCCACTTATTATGCTGATATACGTTGTTTTCACTTGCATTAAACAATATTGTTGGAGGTCTTTCGCGTGCCACTGAAAATCGTTCTGCGAGCCAAGTCTGGCACTTTCGCCTTAAGTTACCGACCCCTGCTATTGAGCATTCACGTTGATTTTATAAATACTTTTCGATACTAGATGTAGGCCTACATCCCGAAAATGAGCAGTAGATGCAATCAATTTTGCAGAAATTCCCATCATTATTAGTAATTAGCTGCTAGAAAAAGAATCGTTAAAAAAAAACTGCACTATTATACAGTGTGTGTATCCTGAGGCACAGGGTTTTCTTATAACACTTGATACGTACAAATTCTTAGTTGTTCTATTAATCTGGGAAAATTACTAAAAGTAAAAGTGGGGCCTTTTTCCTAAAATTTCGCTCCCCCTAGCGCCAAAATTTAGTTTTTATTGTATTGAAATATTATTTTCTACGCTTTTTTTTAATTATTTACCTTTTTGTTTGGTATTGTGGTTTTTTTCTTTTAGATAGTATATTATTGTTAATTTAATAGGCTTATTTTTAATAACAAGTCAAGTCAACACAACTGTTCGCTACGTTTTAATACCAGACGCTTGACAGTTACAATTATTATGTATAATGCCAGGGTCAGAAACAATTAAAAAGAACAAAAACTAAATACCGAAAAGAAACGCTCATTGTATTTATTGTAATATAGTCTCTTTTCTTTCTCTCTTAACAAAACATATTGTAGTCGTTCGTTTCTCCGTCATTTTGACGGGCATAACCACTTGTGTTTAAATAAGACTGGTGATGTGATCTTGAAATATTGCAATTGTTTTATTTCAAATTTTGTTGTTGTTTTTTTTAATATAATATAATAAATAGATCTATCTTTTTTTTGTTAACATAAGCTTATATATGATGTAGGTCCATTGAGTGTCAGTTAACAATTCGAAATCTCCTTTACAGTTTTTCTTGCAGTATTCACTAGTTTAGTTTTTTTTTTCGATATTTATGGGAATCTGTTATTTAAAAAAAATTAAGACTGCTAAAAAATTATAAAATATTTTTTTTAACAAAAAAAAAAAGATTTAAGCCCAAAAAGTCGCAAATATATCTCAACAAACCTTTCTTACATGATATATTATGTATTAAAGATGTTATGTAAAATCACTTCCTTATGGAGTTGGCTTCTTGAATCTTTTCATATAATTTTTTATTTATTTTCATATTAAATGTTTGTTTCTGAAATTTTATTTTTCATAACTCATAAGGTATTTTGATGATTTGCAAAAAAAAATAAAAAAAAAAAAATATACAATTTTAGCAATTAAAACTGTACGTGTTTTGAAAGATATTTTTTTTCTCTCCTTATTGAACATAATTATTTTAAATTATGAAGGTGATCTGCTACACTACATAATGATATGATAATGTGTCCTGCATTGATCTGCTACACTACATAATGATATGATAATGTGTCCTGCATTGATCTGCTACACTACATAATGATATGATAATGTGTCCTGCATTGATCTGCTACACTACATAATGATATGATAATGTGTCCTGCATTGATCTGCTACACTACATAATGATATGATAATGTGTCCTGCATTGATCTGCTACACCACATAATGATATGATAATGTGTCCTGCATTGATCTGCTACACCACATAATGATATGATAATGTGTCCTGCATTGATCTGCTACACTACATAATGATATGATAATGTGTCCTGCATTGATCTGCTACACTACATAATGATATGATAATGTGTCCTGCATTGATCTGCTACACTACATAATGATATGATAATGTGTCCTGCATTGATCTGCTACACTACATAATGATATGATAATGTGTCCTGCATTGATCTGCTACACTACATAATGATATGATAATGTGTCCTGCATTGATCTGCTACACTACATAATGATATGATAATGTGTCCTGCATTGATCTGCTACACTACATAATGATATGATAATGTGTCCTGCATTGATCTGCTACACCACATAATGATATGATAATGTGTCCTGCATTGATCTGCTACACCACATAATGATATGATAATGTGTCCTGCATTGATCTGCTACACTACATAATGATATGTTAATGTGTCCTGCATTGATCTGCTACACTACATAATGATATGATAATGTGTCCTGCATTGATCTGCTACACTATATAATGATATGATAATGTGTCCTGCATTGATCTGCTACACTACATAATGATATGATAATGTGTCCTGCATTGATCTGCTACACTACATAATGATATGATAATGTGTCCTGCATTGATCTGCTACACTACATAATGATATGATAATGTGTCCTGCATTGATCTGCTACACTACATAATGATATGATAATGTGTCCTGCATTGATCTGCTACACTACATAATGATATGATAATGTGTCCTGCATTGATCTGCTACACTACATAATGATATGATAATGTGTCCTGCATTGATCTGCTACACTACATAATGATATGATAATGTGTCCTGCATTGATCTGCTACACTACATAATGATATGATAATGTGTCCTGCATTGATCTGCTACACTACATAATGATATGATAATGTGTCCTGCATTGATCTGCTACACTACATAAACGATATGATAATGTGTCCTGCATTGATCTGCTACACTACATAATGATATGATAATGTGTCCTGCATTGTTCTGCTACACTACATAATGTGTCCTGCATTGATCTGCTACACTACATAATGATATGATAATGTGTCCTGAATTGATCTGCTACACTACATAATGATATGATAATGTGTCCTGCATTGATCTGCTACACTACATAATGATATGATAATGTGTCCTGCATTGATCTGCTACACTACATAATGATATGATAATGTGTCCTGCATTGATCTGCTACACTACATAATGATATGATAATGTGTCCTGCATTGATCTGCTACACTACATAATGATATGATAATGTGTCCTGCATTGATCTGCTACACTACATAATGATATGATAATGTGTCCTGCATTGATCTGCTACACTACATAAACGATATGATAATGTGTCCTGCATTGATCTGCTACACTACATAATGATATGATAATGTGTCCTGCATTGTTCTGCTACACTACATAATGTGTCCTGCATTAATCTGCTACACTACATAATGATATGATAATGTGTCCTGCATTGATCTGCTACACTCACATAATGATATGATAATGTGTCCTGCATTGATCTGCTACACTACATAATGATATGATAATGTGTCCTGCATTGATCTGCTACACTACATAATGATATGATAATGTGTCCTGCATTGATCTGCTACACCACATAATGATATGATAATGTGTCCTGCATTGATCTGCTACACCACATAATGATATGATAATGTGTCCTGCATTGATCTGCTACACTACATAATGATATGTTAATGTGTCCTGCATTGATCTGCTACACTACATAATGATATGATAATGTGTCCTGCATTGATCTGCTACACTATATAATGATATGATAATGTGTCCTGCATTGATCTGCTACACTACATAATGATATGATAATGTGTCCTGCATTGATCTGCTACACTACATAATGATATGATAATGTGTCATGCATTGATCTGCTACACTTCATAACGATATGATAATGTGTCCTGCATTGATCTGCTACACTACATAATGATATGATAATGTGTCCTGCATTGATCTGCTACACTACATAATGATATGATAATGTGTCCTGCATTGATCTGCTACACTACATAATGATATGATAATGTGTCCTGCATTGATCTGCTACACTACATAATGATATGATAATGTGTCCTGCATTGATCTGCTACACTACATAATGATATGATAATGTGTCCTGCATTGATCTGCTACACTACATAATGATATGATAATGTGTCCTGCATTGATCTGCTACACTACATAATGATATGATAATGTGTCCTGCATTGATCTGCTACACTACATAATGATATGATAATGTGTCCTGCATTGATCTGCTACACTACATAATGATATGATAATGTGTCCTGCATTGATCTGCTACACTACATAATGATATGATAATGTGTCCTGCATTGATCTGCTACACTACATAAACGATATGATAATGTGTCCTGCATTGATCTGCTACACTACATAATGATATGATAATGTGTCCTGCATTGTTCTGCTACACCACATAATGTGTCCTGCATTGATCTGCTACACTACATAATGATATGATAATGTGTCCTGCATTGATCTGCTACACTCACATAATGATATGATAATGTGTCCTGCATTGATCTGCTACACTACATAATGATATGATAATGTGTCCTGCATTGATCTGCTACACTACATAATGATATGATAATGTGTCCTGCATTGATCTGCTACACCACATAATGATATGATAATGTGTCCTGCATTGATCTGCTACACCACATAATGATATGATAATGTGTCCTGCATTGATCTGCTACACTACATAATGATATGTTAATGTGTCCTGCATTGATCTGCTACACTACATAATGATATGATAATGTGTCCTGCATTGATCTGCTACACTATATAATGATATGATAATGTGTCCTGCATTGATCTGCTACACTACATAATGATATGATAATGTGTCCTGCATTGATCTGCTACACTACATAATGATATGATAATGTGTCCTGCATTGATCTGCTACACTACATAACGATATGATAATGTGTCCTGCATTGATCTGCTACACTACATAATGATATGATAATGTGTCCTGCTACACTACATAATGATATGATAATGTGTCCTGCATTGATCTGCTACACTACATAATGATATGATAATGTGTCCTGCATTGATCTGCTACACTACATAATGATATGATAATGTGTCCTGCATTGATCTGCTACACTACATAATGATATGATAATGTGTCCTGCATTGATCTGCTACACTACATAATGATATGATAATGTGTCCTGCATTGATCTGCTACACTACATAATGATATGATAATGTGTCCTGCATTGATCTGCTACACTACATAATGATATGATAATGTGTCCTGCATTGATCTGCTACACTACATAATGATATGATAATGTGTCCTGCATTGATCTGCTACACTACATAATGATATGATAATGTGTCCTGCATTGATCTGCTACACTACATAATGATATGATAATGTGTCCTGCATTGATCTGCTACACTACATAACGATATGATAATGTGTCCTGCATTGATCTGCTACACTACATAATGATATGATAATGTGTCCTGCTACACTACATAATGATATGATAATGTGTCCTGCATTGATCTGCTACACTACATAATGATATGATAATGTGTCCTGCATTGATCTGCTACACTACATAATGATATGATAATGTGTCCTGCTACACTACATAATGATATGATAATGTGTCCTGCATTGATCTGCTACACTACATAATGATATGATAATGTGTCCTGCATTGATCTGCTACACTACATAATGATATGATAATGTGTCCTGCATTGATCTGCTACACTACATAATGATATGATAATGTGTCCTGCATTGATCTGCTACACTACATAAACGATATGATAATGTGTCCTGCATTGATCTGCTACACTACATAATGATATGATAATGTGTCCTGCATTGTTCTGCTACACCACATAATGTGTCCTGCATTGATCTGCTACACTACATAATGATATGATAATGTGTCCTGCATTGATCTGCTACACTCACATAATGATATGATAATGTGTCCTGCATTGATCTGCTACACTACATAATGATATGATAATGTGTCCTGCATTGATCTGCTACACTACATAATGATATGATAATGTGTCCTGCATTGATCTGCTACACCACATAATGATATGATAATGTGTCCTGCATTGATCTGCTACACCACATAATGATATGATAATGTGTCCTGCATTGATCTGCTACACTACATAATGATATGTTAATGTGTCCTGCATTGATCTGCTACACTACATAATGATATGATAATGTGTCCTGCATTGATCTGCTACACTATATAATGATATGATAATGTGTCCTGCATTGATCTGCTACACTACATAATGATATGATAATGTGTCCTGCATTGATCTGCTACACTACATAATGATATGATAATGTGTCCTGCATTGATCTGCTACACTACATAACGATATGATAATGTGTCCTGCATTGATCTGCTACACTACATAATGATATGATAATGTGTCCTGCTACACTACATAATGATATGATAATGTGTCCTGCATTGATCTGCTACACTACATAATGATATGATAATGTGTCCTGCATTGATCTGCTACACTACATAATGATATGATAATGTGTCCTGCATTGATCTGCTACACTACATAATGATATGATAATGTGTCCTGCATTGATCTGCTACACTACATAATGATATGATAATGTGTCCTGCATTGATCTGCTACACTACATAATGATATGATAATGTGTCCTGCATTGATCTGCTACACTACATAATGATATGATAATGTGTCCTGCATTGATCTGCTACACTACATAATGATATGATAATGTGTCCTGCATTGATCTGCTACACTACATAATGATATGATAATGTGTCCTGCATTGATCTGCTACACTACATAATGATATGATAATGTGTCCTGCATTGATCTGCTACACTACATAAACGATATGATAATGTGTCCTGCATTGATCTGCTACACTACATAATGATATGATAATGTGTCCTGCATTGTTCTGCTACACTACATAATGTGTCCTGCATTGATCTGCTACACTACATAATGATATGATAATGTGTCCTGCATTGATCTGCTACACTACATAATAATATCATAATGTGTCCTGCATTGTTCTGCTACACTACATAATGATATCATAATGTGTCCTGCATTGTTCTGCTACACTACATAATGATATCATAATGTGTCCTGCATTGTTCTGCTACACTACATAATGATATCATAATGTGTCCTGCATTGTTCTGCTACACTACATAATGATATGATAATGTGTCCTGCATTGATCTGCTACACTACATAATGATATGATAATGTGTCCTGCATTGTTCTGTGGGAAGTTTTTGCTTTGTCTTTTTTTTTTATCTACAGAATAGTACAATTTTTTTTATACCCAGAAAAACCTAATTAAAACCACTGATCAAATCAACAGAAGATTTAGTCCTTTTGTTTAGTTGTTTTAATATGTTGAAATGTTTTTGTTATAAAACACATTGAAGCTGTAAGCCTGTAAAACATAAAGTTCATTAAGCCTTCCTTCACCGACCTACTTTCTTGCTTTGCATACTTTCATTACCTGCAATTATTTTACTAATTACTCCACAGGACTAGACTTTTTTTTTAGAATGGCTGAAACATCTAAAGCCAGGCTATAGGGTTCTGAAATTTATTAAATTTTTATTTGTAAAAAGTTATAAAATAATAACAAGTAAAGAGTAATTTGTTTTAAACTTAACTTTTCTTATTAGAACAATCTAATTCTTAAAATAATTGTATTTATTCTTGATATTAATTCATAAGAATTTTTTATTAATAATAATAATAGGTCATTTATAAATTATATTTAATCAACGACTAAGTCCATAATAGCGGAAGGTAAAAAGCTATCAGCCATTAGTCCAGCACTTTCAATTTCACAACAAAAACTCAATAATTTGTCAATTTTCATGATTTAAAAAGTGAAATAAAATTCTACTATTCAGCTATCCCGTCAATTATAAATAATATTGGCACTCCTTCTGCTTCTACTGTTGGGGGGTAGAAGCAGAAGGAGTGCCAATATTATTTATAATTGACTTTGATCATTTCTGTTCACTGATTACAAGTAGAAAAAACAACAATGGAATTATTGTATAAATGGACATGTTTATTTTATAACTCTACATTTCTGGACCAACCACTTTTTATCAATAACTAGCCGGTATGTGCCCGGTCCTCCAGACCGGATAAAAGTTATGTTTACATGCACTCTAACTACTCAAGCAGTTATAATGAGATTGCCCGCAAAAACTAAAAATTATATATTTCATATACGACACGAATCTAAACGTGAAGAAATTTGTTATTTGCCTGCTACAAAAAAAAATTACCCATTAAAACCATTACCCCTTATAACAATTAAAAAATTGCCCGATATAAATTACGTGAATTAAATTAAAACATCATAATATTTTGTTCTATTCATTCATAAAGTACATTAGCAAACATTGAAGCAAAGTTAATTTAAAATGAATACGCAAAGTTTGATGACGTCATTAATAAAAAGACCGCTCGCTAGCTATCTCTGTGCGAAGTTTGATGATGCAATACAGAAATAATCTCAGCGCGTCTTTTTTTCTTATTTGTTTTAGCGCGATCGATAGAAAAACTATAAAAAGTTGGAACTGCAATTTTAACATGAAACCAAAATGTGTTGTTTTATTAGCGTTTTTTGACCAAACTGACCACTGCGTTCATTTAAATTTTCTTAAAACCTTGACAGTGTTCATTGCCGTAACACAAAGAATATTTGTAGCAAATTTCACCTTTTATGTCCAGTATTAAAAAAGATTATGCGGTATGTACACACATATATACATACATACATACATATAATATACATATATACACCTTTTGAGATTTATATATATGATGTGAACTATATTTTAAGAAAATACAATTATAACATGAAAAATGTCAAGTATAAGAAACCTGCTTTATTAAATGAATTTGTTCACAAAAAATTGACCATCAATGAAAAGCTTAGTGGAAAAGAAAATCAGTTAAAAGATATGACCTGCCAAAACAGTAATGCTGCTCAAAATTTAAACAATGCTCTTTTAAAGTTGAAAAAAGTTAATAAGAAATTAGAAGCTCTGGAAGAAGAAAAAATTAATTTGTCCAAAAGCTTGTAAATAAAGATAAAGAAATATTACAGTTAACAAATCAACTGAGTGATGCTGAAAATAATGTTCAGCTATTTTTAAATAGGTTGAAGACTGAAAGATACAAGTCAAAAAATAAAATTGAACATATTTACCAATGTCATGATTTTGAATTACAGAAATTAAATACCAAATTTCACAATAAGAAAATAAAGATTTTAAAATTAAAAGATACAATTAGACATTTAGAAAAGGAAAAAAAGCTAAATGAAAAGCAAGAATCTACAGATTCATTTTATGTAAAAGTTCCATTAAAAAATTGCTATTCTCCTGCTGTAAGGCAAACTGTTGTTTCTCTAATGTCAGAAGTAGGAGTTGCTGCTAACAATGTGGGGAAATGTATAAATATCATTGCAGCAAACTTATTTGATTACAGATTTGACCAACTACCAAGTCATTAGACTTGTCTGAATATTTGTAATGAAGTTCATGTTATTACTCAAGTACAGACTGTGGAAAATATTATGTCTTGTAAAAAAATGACTTTGCATACAGATGGTACATCTAGAGACCATAATAAAATTGTTGGTCATCAATTGACTTTAGATAATGGTACAGCAGTGTTTTTTTAAGGATATAATCCTGTGGTTTCTGAAGATGCAAGTACATTGCTAGATTTTAAAATAAACCTTTTTAAGTCTATGGCTCAACTTTATGCTAGTTATTCAGAAAAGTCTTCCATTGCTGTTTTAAAAAGTTTACTGAAAAAAATCAATAGTACCCTACTTTCTGTAATAGGGCTGCATCTATCAAACTATTCAGAAAAAAATTAGAAAGTTCTATTAGTGAAGAACTTGGAGAGGATGTGCAATTGCATTTTTTATTATGCAATGCACATTTTTTATTAGGATTAAGCTTAAGTGGTGCATGTGATAAGGCACTTTGTCAAGTTGAAACTGAAATAAAACAAGAAATGGGGTCTGCTCTTGGTCAAGATAAAGAAGCAATGCTTAAGTCTTATAAAAAAAAATAGATTCAATGCTTTTTTTGCAGCTGCATCTTCTTTGATTGTTCGTAATGCAAATATTTGTGAGTTTTTTACATCAGGTAAATTACCAGAAAATATGAACCTGAAAATGCAAAGTGTTATGCATGATGTGACCGACAGAAAAATCTTGTGTCAAATTTGTGCCCTTGCACTTTTCTATTTTAAAGTTACTTTGCCTTATTGGAACAGTAATGTTAAATATACAGAGTATTGGAACAGTAATGTTAAATATACAGAGTATTGGAACAGTAATGTTAAATATACAGAGTATTGGAACAGTAATGTTAAATATACAGAGTATTGGAACAGTAATGTTAAATATACAGAGTATTGGAACAGTAATGTTAAATATACAGAGTATTGGAACAGTAATGTTAAATATACAGAGTATTGGAACAGTAATGTTAAATATACAGAGTTTCATGTTTATGTGGAAAAAATATTAATGTTCTTTGAAAAATGTACAGAAGATCCTTCCCATTTATTAAATGTGAATAGTGTATCTGTTTTTGGAACAGAATATCCCAGTCCTGTTGAAAAAGTTAATCAAATTAATATCTTCATAGCTTCTTGTGAAGATGATTTGTCTGTTATCAAAAGAACAATTTTTCTGATGGCAAAAGAATCTGCTTTAGTTACCAAAAGACAGCTTGCAGATTTTCTTGGGGAGGGTATTTATTGTGCTAGTGTCACAGAGGAAACAGCAGAGGCACTTTCACATTGCTTCTAACGAATCTAATAGGAGAAAGTGCATTTGGGGACTTTGATTACGACATAGGCAGACGTAAACATTGCTCACTGCTTAAAAGGTCAGCTGCCCATATGACTAAGAGAAATAGAGCTGCTGCCTTTATAAAAAGTTGTAGTCTTGCAAAAAAAAAAAAATTTTTTAGGTTTAGCCGCAAACAGTCTGACAAACTCCGCAAAGAAAAAAGACAACAAGAACTTAATGTTCAGAGAAAGATAAAACAGAAAATGATTAAAAATCAAGACATGCGTATGCAAAAAGAAATCAAAAGTATTTCAAGGAAAACAAAAATTACTGGCATAGTATAAAAACACGATGGTCCATGCAACAACTTAGAGGACGTAGAACTTCTTTGCCAGAGATTAGCTGGGAAACCTCTATTAGAAGCATTGAAAAAATTTCTGTGATTTTATACAGATAATTGTAAAAAGTGATGAAATCTGGTTTTAAATGTAAAAAATGGAAATGTGATAATTAAAATATGTTTATGAATAAAATGAGGGAGGTAACTAAAGTGCGTCCTCATCTTCAATCTTTGCCTTCTTGGCTGCTTGAAACTTTTCTTTGGCTGCTGGCACTTTTCTGAATTTTAATTTTGGGGTCTCATGGTCCCTTGGCCTTGGTGGAGGGGTGTCGTCAAAGAGGTCAGGGGTCAATGGCACCTCTTGGGAAGGAGGGGTCGTGGTGTTCTCTGGGATGTCTGAGTTGAAAGAGAGAGGAGGCGTGAAGGCCACATTAGGACTGTCCTCGTTAAGAGCTTGATGAAAGTCTCAATGCATTTCTAAGATGCACCAACTCCCTCCTTATTTTGTTGAAGTTTTTTTCAGCCTGAAACATATGTATATATATATATACTTGATGTATAATATACTTGATGTATAACATATATACTTGATCATAGTACCTTGTTTATCTTTATTTTATATGTTAGAGACACTCATGCTAAAGAGAAGATTATTGCATCATATGCTAAACTGTGGTTTGAATTTAGTCTAACAGTTTAATTTGTGCCTTAAATGATGATAAGTTGGTTGGTATGACTGGCTTATTTGTTTAACTGGTTAAAGTGAAGTATCCCGACGAACCAAATTGATCCATAGGGCCGGAGAAGGAGCGTTCACCAGTTTCCGTGGCCACCGCATACTAGGTGATTGTGTGCAAGCAATATGCACAGCCGCCTTTACTTTACCCCAACTAAGGTCAGGTACCCATTAGAGCTAGGTAGATTCCTAGCCTGCACCAGGATTCGAACCCAGGATTTTCGGTATGCCAGCTGAACGCGCTGCTGCACGGCCTTTGTGCCCCACCCATGTCTGGGTGCCATAGTGATATTTTATTAATGTGTCCTTGTTTAAATTACGAATGCATTCTAATTTGAAATACAATACAGCTGTAATAAACTCAGTAATATTATAATAAGTTAGTAATCAACTACAGGCTTTTATGAATTCTTAATGCCAGGATGTCAGTAGTTATATTTTCAGACTAAAATTTACATTAAATTACATCACAAAACCTCAATTCATCAGGTTTATCGATAATCAAGTTGCCTCCCTCCCTGTTAGTTTTTAAGTTAACTGATAGATTAAACCATGTGGCACCTGGGCATGGAATGGGTTGCCTGAATAAAACAAGGAAACCATTAACTTAACATCAGTTAAAACACTGATCAGAGTGCAAGACTAGAAGACTAAGACCACGGATAATCACAAGACGCTATAGTCTTCTTTATGGAAGGAGCGTTTGTGATATAAAAGATGCGCAAGAAAATTTCATATAGTCAAAAGCAAATTTGGGATGCAACCCCACGAACCGGTTCGGAAGTCGGTAAAACTGATTTTTCAATAAATGCAAAAAATGTGAAAAAAGGGTCCTGGGTCTACCTCTGGGGGAGGGACCTTTTCTTTGGGCTTCTCCTCCTTTGTGGGTGTCTCCTTCTCACTGGGCCTCTTGCTTTTCTTTAGAATGGCCAGTGGGTTGATGCTGCCGCCAAACAGGGATACGGCACTCGCAGGCTTGCGGGGCTTAGTGGGAGAGACAACTGTTACTTCTTCCTGTCAATTTGTTTAAATATCCAGTTTTTTTAGAGACTAATAACTACAGTACTAAGATTTTGGTAGAAAAAAACTGTGTGGTAGTATTATGTCAACTGATGTATAATGGCTTTATGGCTGTATGAGATTTTAGACATCATTTACTGTTACACCTATTTATATTAGGGTGAGAAGGGGGGACACTCCGGCTGAGAGGCTGCAAAAGGTTAAATTGGTGAACCAGCAGGGGCCACAGAACACAAAGTATAGTGTTGCCTAGCCTCTTTTACTTTTTCTCAACCAATGTTAGGTATTCAAACTCTAAACCAGGGGTCGAGAACCCATGGCTCGAGAGCCAGATGTGGCTCTTTTGGTGGCTGCATCTGGCTAGCAGACAAATGCAGACATGCCTACCCCTAAGGACTAAAAAGCGGAACACCCTTTATGTAACAATCTTTAATAAAAAAAATAAAAATAAAGAGGAACATACCCATCTATTTACTATTTCACTATTTTAAATGTAGGTAGGCCTACGTTTTACAGACAGTTTGCAATCGATCTAGATCTAAGACTCAAGAGTCTAAGAGCCTAGCTTAGTACAAAGAACATTAGGCCTAAATCCACGTTTTTCTCTGCCGAATAAACTCCTCTGAATATTCCTTCCTATAAAACTGTCTTTTTTTTTTACATTTTGTACAAATCAGATTTAAACTTTCTGAGCCAGGACGTTTAGACATTTTCACAATCTTAGCAATACAGTAAAGGAAAATAAGATTCATTGCCAAACACGTGTAATACCGAGAAAAAAAAAAAAAGAAAAAAAAAAAAAAAAGTAAGAAAATCTAGAATATGTCTTTTAAAAAACCCAGAAAACCCAAGTAATAATAATTATATCATTGTGACCTCATTTATCCCTTTGATTTATCAACCTAGACACGGACTATATTTCAACACATGAAAAACCCAAACTTTCCAATTTGGCGTAACAAAACTAGTAAAAAGCGGAGCGGCGTAACAAAGTGTGTTTTTTAATCAAAAAGCGGAACAAATACGCCAAAAGCGGAACGGTAGGCATGTCTGCAAATGTTTGATTATTAAAAAAATGTTTTTTTTAGACTTTTTTATCTACATATTAATTGCATATCCATATTTCATTCTACAAATGAGCTAAAGTCTACTGCAGCTCAGCATCAATAGAATTCAGAGACTTATTTATTGTACTTTTAGTGTTAAAATTACACAAAATGCACATATTTACTTGAATGTTTAGTTTTAAACATAATGTATAATAATAATAATAATAATAATGACATTTGTATAGCGCTGCCAACAAGCATAATGCAAGCTTGGAAGCATTCATCATCGTAGTGATCGAAGGTATTAGTTCGTTGATACAATCATTGAAGAGGGAGACAGGGATGGGATTGAGTTCGCAAGACGTTTTAGGCATCTTACTAATAATTTTCTTAACAGATGCTTCAGATACTGAGTGAAACTCACTGAGGTGAGAACCCTGGAAGACTGGATCATTGTGGAGCAGACTTGTTTGATTGTCTAGGTCTTCCCTAATTTTCCTGATCCTTTCTGTGAAAAATTGATTAAAGGAGTCAGGGAGGTCGGCAGGGGGAATGGAACATGGTAATACAGGTTTACCTGCAACACCCAACATCTCTGTAGTTATTTTAAACAACACCCAAGATGAGTCCGCGCTCTCAATCTTATTGCGAAGATGCATTGTCTTAGCATCTCGAATAAGACGATTGACACAGTTTTTCTTTTGTGTAGACAAGTGTCGGTGCACTGTTAGATCGGTTTGCTTGTATTTACTCTCAGCCTGACGGCGCAACTTTTTCGATACCTTGATCCCGTTTGACATCCATGGAGCCGATAATCGATCAGAAACTAATCGGGTTGTCAGAGGAGCGTGAATGTCTAGCAGCTTTCTTAGGCAGGTGATATAGTGAGTGTATAAATCCATCGCGCCTGACTGCCGCAACAAGGCACTAACATCAGACCTAAAATTAGAAATTTTGATGTCTTTCATCTTTCTGGATTTGACTTTCTTTAACTGCTTTTTAGGCTTTAATAGGCATAGCTCAACGGAGATTAGGAAGTGATCAGAGATTCCCCGATCGATCACGTTAAGTTCATTTATGAGATCACGTGCGTTTGTTATTATCCAATCAAGGGTATGACCCTTAACATGTGTAGGGACAGACACAATCTGTTCCAGATTTCGATCCAGGAGGGCTTTATTTAACTTCTCCACGTATATTTCTTTGCTACTGTCAAAATGTAGGTTGACGTCACCGATAACAAAGACGCCTCTAGTATAAATGTAAAGATCTAACAGATCTTGAAATTTGTGAATAAACTTACTGGGTGTGAGTTTATTTTTCTTGCTTGGTGGTGGACGGTAGAGGAAGACGATAGTTAGCGTTCTACCGCTGAGGTTTAGTCGGACTTTGCACATGTCAAATGTTATGAATGATGCACGGTTTGGATGGGTAGTTACATTTTTAATTAGACAATCTTTATATATTACGATTAAACCTCCACCTTTGGCTATCAGTAGAGGAATATTCAGCAATATAAAGCGTTTTGGTGTCAATTCGGAAATCCTAGGCTTGTCACCTTCCTCCCTGAACCATGTTTCACTCAAGAGCACTATGTCAAAATTATCGTCCACTATTGTCTCAGCCAGCTCGAGGGTCTTGTTGCCGCATGACTGAGCATTTAGGTGCATAATCTTAATGTGTTTTTGGAGTGTAAGACAACGAGAAAAGTAGGCGTAAACTTTGTTATCGACATGGGTATGGCGATCCGAGCATATTTTCCCAATACTACGTAGAAAGCTTTGATTCATTTTAAAAGTACTTAAGCAGATCAGAAAAAGCAACTAAACACAACACACAAAATAGGAATAGTGTGTCGTCAGAAATGTTTGTAAACACCAGTTTACTGGTTTACTGGAGCGGAACGGGTAAACATTTAGACCAGTTGAGACCAGTTTTATGAACAAGCTCAGTCCTGTTTTACAGTATTAACCCCTTAATACCTTACCCCTCCTCGCTGTCCATGCAGTCCCACATCTCCTTCCTCACCAAAATCTGCTTCTTCCATCTGCCTCGTATTGCTGCCATCCGTCGTTATCTCACCAAGGAAGCTTGTGTTAAGCTCATCATCTCTCTCCTCTTTTCCCGCTTGGACTATTGCAATTCGCTTTTGGCTGGTCTCTCGGCCTCCTCCCTTCAAGGACTCCAACGTATCCAGAACTGCGCAGCCCGACTAGTTCTCAAGAAGAAGAAGTCAAATAATATCAATCCTCTGCTCCGATCTCTGCACTGGTTACCCATCAACAACCGGATCTCATATAAGCTGGCTTCTCTCTGTTATAAGTGCCTGAATAACTGTGCCCCGGATTATCTTGTATGGAGCTCTACACCCAGTCCCGCTCACTTCGTTCGGCTTCTGACGCGCTAGTGTCCGCTGGCGAACGATAATTTTCCTACGCAGGATCGTCTGCTTGGAATCACCTCCCATTACAGCTTCGCCAGAGCCCTAGCTATGACACCTTCAGGAGCCGGCTGAAGACTCACCTATTTCGTCAGCAGAATTAGCGTATTACTACATATTTCGTTGTCTGTCTGTATTCTGTATTACTGTCGTCTGCGCATAGAACTGTCACCAACGGGATATGCGCTATATAAGCACCGTTATTATTTATTTATTAATTACGGGTGACGTCACGTTCGCGTCATCACTTTTGTATAGTTAAGTACCGAGGACGTCACGTTCACGTCATAATAAAACAAACAAAAATGGCTAATCTGTAATACCAAGGAGATCACGTTCACGTCATAGTTTCAACGCTCTATATTTCCTTTGTTATTAACGTTATGTGAAAGTTAAAAGGCGAATCAAATAGAGAATTAAAAAAATACTAGCTGTTTTTTCTTTGAGTTTTTAACTGCAAACGCTTCGCTATTAACTACAACGATTTCACGGACGACCGTTGCTACTTTTTTTAAAACAATGGACGCGTGCGAGCCCAGTACTTCCACTGGCAAACGTAAACAAACTCGAATATTTGATATTTAACAAGTTCTGGCATTGTTGGAAGGTGATGATGACGATCATATTATTATGTCATTATATTCTGAATCTGAGTCAGAATATATTTACTCAAATTACTCTGGCTCAGAGTTAGACACTGATAGTGATACTACTGATACGACAGAACAACCTGTCAAGAAAAAAGCAAAAGCTACGGCTACAGTGACAATGGCTATTGATAACACACATTCACCTGTCCACTCAAAGGGTAAGCCTACTAAGTTTTTAATGATCATTTTTATGTTCTAGGCCTAATTATATGATTTCATTTTGTATCTTTTTATTTATAAGTAGGGATGAGACACCTTCTCTTGTCCATTCAAAAGGTAATCTTAGTGGTTATTTTATTAGGCCTACATTTCATTATTATGTGGTAGGCCTAATTATGTAATTTTATGTTGTTGGTTTTTCTTCTTTTCATTCATAAGTAAAAAAATTAATATTTTGTTTTATTTCCTTAGGCAAAGGAAAAGGGAAAAAGACGTCAAATCATAAACAATGATGAGCTTAATCACCTTTTTGACACTGGCAATGAAGATATACAAACCGCTGAATATACATCGTCTCCAAATGAAACTGAATGGGTGAATGGAAGTAATCCAGGGATACCACCAGTCTGGCCTCTATTTCTGCCTGAAGCTGGTTTACTATTTGATGCCTCTAATTACGAGTGCCATGATTTCCTGTATACATTTTTGGATGACAAATTTTGGGAACTGATTGTTTCAGAAACTAACAGAAAAGCTTTACAAACGAGAACTGTGGGAATGGTTGAAGCTGCTCAAAGAAGTAAATCAAATGAAAGTGTTTGGGTAGATACTAATATTGTGGACATGAAAACGTTTATTGGAATAGTGCTACTCATGGGAGTACTCTACAAGCCTAAATACTCTGATTATTGGAGTAAAGATGAACTTGTATTTAGTCTATTCATTCCTGGTGTCATGACCAGAGACCGAGTTTTCCAAATCATGAAGACTTTTCATTTCAGTAATAATGAAAATGAACCTGCACATACATCTTCAGAAAGAGATAGATTGTTTAAAATTAGGCCTTTGTTGGAGCATTTCAATACAACATTCCAACAAGCCTTTTGTCCAGGAAGAGACATTTGCATAGATGAGTCACTACTTCTTTGGAAAGGGCGATTGGTTTTCAAACAGTTTATACCCCTGAAGAGAGCTCAATTTGGGATAAAGTTCTTTTGTCTTTGTGATAAAAGTGGCTATTTGTATCGTTTTCGTGTGTACAGTGGTAAGTCAGATCCACTCTACAACATTGACAACTACATTCCTGAAGAATGCAGAGAACTCTCTATTACTTCAAAAGTAAATCTGGAGTAACTCACCGTTGCTCAACAACAGATATCATTTGTTTATTGACAATTGGTACAATTCAATACCTCTTGTAAGATTTCTAACAGAAAACAACACCCTCTGCACAGGTACTGCTTGCTCTAATAGAGTACCAAATAATTTAAAATCTCTACCAGCAAAGAAAGGAGAAGCTGTGAGTTTGAGATCAGGACAAGTACTTGTCAAAAAGTTTTTAGACAAAAAGACAGTTTACATGATTACCAATGCTTTTCAAGCAGAAACTGTAAAGAAATCATGCAGAGGTAAAGGTGAAATTGACCCCTTAAACACACCCAAATGAAAATCATTTGCAGACTGCTGCCGTTTGTGATGGCAACTGTTGGCCCCATTAGTCATTAGGTTTAAACCGCATCGTACCGATGAGGGAAATCCATATTCGGCGTTCTAATGAAGATTCTCAAATTAATGCCGAATTGGTTTCTTTTAGGATTTTTTCTTAAGGCCGACTTCTGAAATGCCCGAATAGAAACCTAATACCCTTAAAATTATTAAAGTAAAGTTTAGTATTTTTTCAGACCGTGATGGCTCAGGGGGCAATGGAACAGTATTCACAGGTTTTTGTGGCCACAGCAAACTAGGAGATTAAGTGGCCAGCACAATACACAACTGCTAGACTACTGTATGCTATATCTTAATGCTTTTAAGTTTTATACATAGAAATAGATTTTGAAAGCTTCAACAACAATTGTTTTTTTGGAGAGTAATCATTTAAGGCCTACATATGGTGGGATATGAGATTAGATTTTTTTTACAAAGGAAATAACCATGCTGGATTTGCAAAAAACAATTCTTTCTTGCTAATTCTAATTAGTCTTAGATAGGTCTTTTTTTTGTTTTCTATAATCTGTCACTTTGCTAGCCTTCATTCAAATGCATTATTTTGCACTCATGCATACAAATTAACAACAATACAAAAACAACAAGCCTTTGTTGTTTCAATAATTAATAAATTTGCATTAAATTAAAAATTTGTTTACAATTTTACTTTGTACATAAAAATTGACAAACTTAAAATTTAGTATGAATTATAATATAGACAACCCAAATTTGGCATTCCCGACTAGTGACTTTATGGGGAAAATATGGAGAGGAAGAAGCAGAAAATCTATTTAAAAAATATATTTATATTGATTACCTTAAGATCTTGAATGGTATTATGTAATTTTCGCCTTTCTTTTTCATGACATCGCTCTTTCAATTGATAAACTTGGATGCTTTCATCTCTCAAACGAATAATTTTGATCTTCTCCACTATAATTTGGTCACGGTCAGCAATGTCTTTGAATGCAGTGGTCAGTTGCAGCTTGAAATGAATGAAATTTTCATGTAAATATTAGGACAGATAAACACAGCGGAATGGCATGTTAGTGAGCCTTGAAGTGAAAATGCTGTTGATACCTTTGTATTTTAAAGTTTTGCTTTCAGCCTAGCCTGAGAGGATGGTATTTCAGATACTGTCAACTTTAAGTTTGAAATCTCTTTCAAGGAGGCTGCCAGCTCACCCTCTAGTGTAATTTTATGTCTCTCTAAGGTTGATTTCTGAAACTCCAAGTCTTCTATTTGATTAAGCAGTTCCCTTCTCTTTTCTTTATACTTTTGTTCATGGGCACTATAAAATAATTATGGGGAATATATAAAAAAAGTTATTTTAAACATTAAATACATTTTTATGGATTCATTTTCACTGAAGCTACCATTAAATGGAATAATAGTATTAAATGAACCTTATGATTCATTTCATGCTAAATGCAGTTTTGCTATCTGAGCACCAAAGCAATATACTTGTTTAAAACACTTTGGTGATCAATTGGATAAAGTATTTTACTGTCTATTAAATTGAAATAGAATTTAAATATTGCTTTTCTCTATGAGATTATGAAATCAAGTTCAAATAAAAAAAAGCCAACAAAAAATATATTGGTTAGGGAAAATTTATATTGGTTCCAAAAGGTTTTAACATGGTTATCGATTTTGTTGGAAGGTATTCTTTAACCTCAAGTGGCAGACAATTTTATTGGTTCTGAAGTCAAGTTTTTTTTTTATGAATTATGAATTCGCACACAAAAAAAAGCAACATATACCTTGCTAACTCTTATTAGGCTTTCCAGTGATACATTTTATTCTGAAACGCTATAACTTTATTTTAATTTATTACGTTACCTTAATTTATTTTTCAATTCTTGAATAGCAGTCTCTTTTTCTTGCAGATTGCTTCCCAGTTTCTGATTGGTGGACTCTAAAAGGGCATTACGGTTGATGTACTCTGACATCTGATTCTAATGAATTTGATTGCAAATATATAATTAATAAATACCACACAGCTTGCAAAATACAGCATATTGTAAAAAATCAAACACTGCATATACTTGCATAAAGACTGCATCAATATATAGGTTGCACCCACCCTTAGTTTAGGATTATTTTCCTTATATTGACCCACAGATAGGAAGCACACCCCTACTTTTAAGGAGTTACACAAACTTTAAACAATTTTAAACATCAAAGTTACTAAATTTTTACTTTAATTTGGAAACTTTCTTTAAAAAAATTAGTTTAAATCATGCATGACCCAACATAAATAAATATAGGCATTATTTTTTTTAATGAATCAACAAAGCCATTAGCCTTACAGAAAAGTTTCCCATTTTAAAAACTGGGTCGAGTGTATAGGCCACACCCTTAATTTCTTTCTACATTTTTTGTAAAAAAAAAAAAAAAGTGTGACCTGTTCGCGAGTATATGCATAAAGCTGTCAAAACCAGAACAGATTTTGTTCAAAAACAAATTACAGAATGCCTATTATAAAACAAATTTACATTAAATTAGATGTAGTAAGGGGGCTGTAGGCAAGATTCTTTTTCTTCTTGAATTATAAATATATACATAGAGATGGATTTTTAAAAAAAGATACTTGCCTGACTGGCGTGAAGGGAAGCCTGAAAGAATGAACTGTCATTAACTAGCTTTTGAACAAACACCTCCAATTCAAGAAGGCGGCCTTTAAGGTTCCATGCTGCTCTTTTCTTGGGAATCCCTATATTTATATTAAGATAAGAACATTGATTTGATATGTATATTAAGATAATAACATTGATATTTATATTAAGATAAGAACATTGATTACAGTATTCTTTTTATTTACTTACAATTAAAACTCATTTAAGAGTTGTTTTTTTTTAAATGTCATTGCCATTAGGTAAGTTTCAGGCCTAAGTAAGAAGCTAGAGATATCAAAACAGACCCTTAGCAAAAATAAAACAGAAAAATATATTTATTTGTTATTCTTACATTTACATCTAATTCAATACTTGGCACTCCTTAGAATATATATATTTTTATAAATGTTAAAAACCTCAGATTCAGCTAAATTAGGTCACACTCAAATGTCACATTCATGGAAGCAGTAAATAAAATGTATGTGGACTAGAGCTGTCAAAAATGATTTTTTAAAAAGCCAGAAAAAAAAAAATTGCCTTTTTTATCATTTATCCCTTTTCCAGAATTTTTTTTTAGTTCATCTTCCACGATCTTTCCCATTTTTCATTACTGACTTCCAGGTCACTTCAACACAAAAAAATATAAAACTTGTTTTAACAAGTGGAAGATTATGAATAATTCTTTTGACCCATTGATAGCCAGAGAGAAATTCATTGTGTTAAAATCTAATGTGGGTAACAAATCTACTGCCTGAGTGCTTTTATTGTCATAAAGGCATTATATAAATTTGTGAATACATACACTTTTAGTTAAGACCCTCTCTGTATGCACGAGTATACAAAATCTAAATTAAACTACCCCCAGTGTGTATGGTATATGTGAATGACTATACTGAATCTACAAATCCAGAACAGCTCTCTCCCCCTCTAAAAAAAGCAAAAGAAATGAAAGCTGAGACATAAAAATTACCTGCAGATACAACAGTTGTATCAAGATTAAGGGCAGTCTTTGAAAGACTTGTTGAAGGTGTAGGCTCTGAAAAAAAGAAGTTTTATGAGAAAGTCAGTCTTTAAACCAAAAAAAATTTTCCTTACACTTATAAAACAAAATTTACTTCTACTTATTTACTTATCTACTACACATATTACTTGGCTTTGCAGTGGTATTTGCATTTGCCTTCATCAGTGGTCGAGCATTTCGAACTGCAGCAACTGTCTGGATGTTGCGGCTTGTCACTGGCAGTGTGGCTGGTTTTTTCATGACATTGTTGGAAGGTCCTGTCTTCATGTTTGGCTTGGCAAATGACGATGACATTAAAAAGGAGGATGAGTTTGACCTTTTACTAGTATTTAGTAATAAATCATTTGAAGAACTATCAACTCTGGATTTTTTTCCTTTGGGCTAGACAGAGATTCATTAAAAAAAGTTTTAATAGTCTAAAACGGACATATATAAAATGTACAGCAAGAATATAGTACATGCATATGATAGATAAATAAAGATGAAAATTATTTGAACTATGTACCTCACAAACATCTGGACTTCTTGCTCTTTTGAGCCGATTATTAGACATTGACAACATGGGCAATTTACCGAGATCACTGCGAGTGGCTAATGGTTTTGGCTGTAAGAATAAAAAAGCATGAAAGTTAAAAGTATTTATCTGAGCAACAATTTCGACAAAAGGGATGCAACTTATACCCCCGACACTGTTTTTAAATGTTTGTAAAAACATCATTACTCTGTCATAAAGCTTTCTACATCACCTGTATCATTGATTGTTGTGATGTAGAACTACTAGGATATGCAAAGGCCTACATTTTACATTTAGAAAACTTTCTTTATATAACTGAAATTGAAATGGACAAATATTTCAGACCGCCTTCCATACCTTTTTCTTTTTAACTTTTAGATCGATTTTGTATTGCCGATCGAAGTGTAGTGTAAGTTTTAGGCTGCATTTTTCGCAGGCCTTTTGAACCCAAATTACAGTATGGAAAGAATCGTAAATGTGTAAAAGCCTATCTATGCTAATATAGATATAGCATAGATATTTATATAAGCTTATAGACTCGTAGTTTAAGATGCGTTTTATTTGGGACCTATGGCCTATAGCCGACTACTAAAGGCAGTGTTTAGCATTCCAAAAAAACTACACCATGTCTCCAAAACAATGAACGGCTGATCTACACATTTCAGGACATTTTGGAAAACATTCTTTACTCAATTTTTTTTTCTTCAAATCTATAATTATATTGAAATAATGCGTAAAATGACAATAGTGTGTTTCATTTTTCGTAGTTGCATCCAAGAATTGAAAAAAACAACAACACAGCTTATTGTCTGTCATGAAGATAAAAAGCATACACTCAACACTTTATTTTGTTTTCGTGCAGTTGTGTTTACAATCAATTAAAAAAATGTGAATGGTAATTAATGCACTTTCATAGCACATATATCCATGAAGGCGGTGCCACCAAGACTAGAAAGCGAACTTCAAAAGAATTATTTTTTTTACCCACTATAGTATGACTATAACGTTAGGAACTTGAGTAGGAACTTAGAGATATCTTACATAAACTAACTCTATCACATGATTAATGGCTGTATTGATCTACTATAAAAAAATAAAAAACAAAGCACTGTCTTTATTTGAATTATGTTTCCGCTATGCATGACTGAAACCATTTTTTAAGGAAAGTTTGTAACAGCCGAACTCGCGGCTGGTTGACCACCCCTGTATTACATACCCAGACATGCCTACCGTTCCGCTTTTGGCGTATTTGTTCCGCTTTTTTATAAAAAAAAACACACTTTGTTCCGCCGTTTACTAGTTTTGTTACGCCAAATTGGAAAGTTTGGGTTTTTCATGTGTTGAAATATAGTTCGTGTCTAGGTTGATAAAACCAAGGCACAAATAAGGTCACAATGCTATAATTATCATTACTTGGGTTTTCTGGGTTAATAAAAAGAGATCTTCTGGGCTTTTCTGACGTTTTTCGCGGTATAACGTGTGTTTGGCAATGAATTTTCTTTTCCTTTGCTGTATTGCTAAGATTGTAAATATACCTAACGTCCTTCCTCAGAAAGTTTTAAGTATGACTTGTTCAAACTGTAAAAAAACTAATTCAGTGTTATAGGAAGAAATATTCAATGGAGTTTATTCAACAAAGAAAAACATATGAATTTAATGTTCTTTGTAGGCCTACTTACTAGAACTAGATCCATTGCAAATACTGAATAGTCTGTAAAACGTAGGCCTACCTACATTTTAAATAGCTAATGTTGTTGTTTTATTGTTGTTGTTTTTTGTTATAAAAGATTGTTAAATAAAAAGTGTTCCGCTTTTTTGTTGAAAAATCCTCTTTTTCATCAAGATTGTTCCTCTTTTTAGTCCTTAGGGGTAGGCATGTCTGCATACCGTATATACTCGCGTAAAAATCGCACCCTAGTTTAAGATTATATTTTGTCATTGACCTGCGTATAAATTTGCACCATGACTTTCAGGGGTTATACTGCCTTTACTTTTAATTTCTCTTTTAAACATAAAAGTTACTAAATATTCACCCTAATTTGGAAATCCTGGTGAAGGCTAGAATTTGTTCTTGGGTCTGAAGGTTGTCCGGTCCTTGTCTACCCAGCTATGATGTGTACCTGACAGTTAGATGAATTTAAAGGTGGCTGGGCATTGTGCTGGACACATTCCCCTAGTATGCTGTGGCCATAGAAACTGGTGAACGCTGCTTCACCTGCATTAACGATTAACTTGATCCAACGGATACTTTACTTTTACTTTCTAATACAGCCTCACATTTCCTGTCATCCTTGAGAATGATGTAGCGTGTACTGCAGTGATGGATGGAGATTGATTGTGGGCTATGATTAGTATGAAGTTGGTTAGGGCTATACAATTTACTGAACATCCAGGCAATTAGTTATTTGATGAGCTAGTGCAAGAAGTGAAGATATATGGAAAGCTGTAGACATTGATTAACCAAGATGCATTTACAATAGCCCAAATATCATGTCCACAACAGGCCAGCATCTGACATTTTTATGAAATTTATGATTTTATGAAATGTGGACTATTGTACAAATGCTTTAACCAAGACCACTTATAGTTGTGATTTTGACTTATACAATTCACAAATAATGCATTTGCTCAGTTGCCTGACAAGACAGGTCCTTCCACAACCATAGTGTACATTTTTTCACAAATCAGTTGAGCGTGGACAATTCTATGACTGGATTTAATGGAAGGCTGTGTGCATTGGGCAGTATATACACCTAACAAAAGTTCTCTACTTAGATATTAAGATGTGGTATCCACCAGATAGTGCTAATAAAGGATTTCCACAGGATTACATATTGGCCGATGAATAGACCATGATACACTGAGAAAACTTTCACTTGTGTGCTTGCCATAGACTTATTTATAGCCCAGCAGATATGTTTAATTTTTTCTGTGGTAGTAGTGTTGGATTAATATTCATGTATAATACATTTATTCTTTGTATGCAAATGTACCCAGTATTCTAAATGATAAATGACTAATGGCTCATATTTATTAATTATTAAAGTTGTTTTTGAAAATAGTAAATCTATTGGTTAAACTTAGTACTCATTGTCAATTGTGACACTGGGTGGTGAGTGTTATTTTTGCTAAAATATTTTCACTTTGAAAACTAACAGTTATCTTTATAATTTAAAGTGAAATATATCATGTAGGCCTACTATGCATTTTTCTGAAAAGTTTTTTTTTTTTATTGACTTACCTGATCTGATTATAATATAATTGAATTTTAAGCATATAGCATTATAATGGATGAGTTGTTTTTTTGGTAAACATGCAACTTAATTGTGTGTAGAGCTTAATTTTTCCATATTGGTTAACTTCAAGCAATTTATAATCATGAATATTTTTTTTTTATGAATGTCTTATATTCTGTAACCATTACTGTGGACCTATTACTTTTTTACAATATCACAATAGTTGTGTCAAAGTTGTATTAATTTTGTTTAATAGGGCTAATAGTAATATTTTTAACGGTAATCATTACATAATATTTAAATGAATGTAGACCCTCTTTTTTGGTTAACCGTAATTTGACTTCCGGCTAGTACGCTTTCATATCACGGATAAGACGATAAGTTTTTCAATATATTTTCTATATTTATATAACTAACACCCATTTAAACTTTATACTAACCTTTAATTAAGTTAATACTTAGTATATGTATATTGCAAATACTATTAAATAGAATAATTGCTCGTAACAGTGAGCTTTAAAGTATTATTTATACTTGGCGCTTCGGAGGCCGCCATATTGACCCCATATTCGAATTGTTTGTTTACAATTACTGGTCTAGGCCAGGTTTAAAATAATTACTTAAGCCCAATTATAATAAATAATAAAGAAATTCAGACAAATAAACACATATTATAGTAATAAAACATAATTAATTATATAAGAGACAAATAATAACATTCGTTTTATTAGTATTTAAACAATACAATCGCCACTAGACCTATATAACTTTATATAAGAATATATATAAGGTTACCAAATTATTAAACCTTAGCCTAAATCTAAATTCTAAGTAGTAACAGGTCTATAGCCTATAGTCCCTAGGCTATAGCCTATTTACAAAACAATAAACATCAATTAGAACTACTATATTTAATTATAAAATACACCAAACTATTAAATAAAAGTATTAAAAAAGGAAATGAAACTTGTAATCCTAGTCTTAGCCCTAGTTCTGGTAAGGGCACTAAAACTACCCAAACATGAAATTGTCCATAAGCAGATAATAATTAATCACCACAACATTAAAGATATTGACAACACTCATGCTTATATCCTCCTAAAAAAGATCTCCCTAAACCATTTTAAACACAAAATTTGCAGGTACAGACAAAATCATTTAGTACTATTGTTGCTCTTGGCTGGCGATGTAGAATCCAACCCAGGCCCAGTCAAGACAGTTAGAGATAGATGTAACATTTGCAGTAAGTCATGCACAGCAAAACAACGAGCCATTCAATGTGACACCTGTGATGAATGGTACCATGCTGCATGCTTGCATATGAACACCCCAATTTATATAGCATTAGGAAATAAAGATGCCTCTTGGCACTGTGTACAGTGTGGGTTGCCACAATTTAGTTCAGGTCTGTTTAATTCTCATGACCTGGATACCACAAACCCCTACAGTGCCTTGACAAGCCCAGAAGTTAATAATTTAGACCTAAATAAACCCTTAGCTAGATCAACACCAATAAAAAAAAGTAAAAAGACACTCTTTAACACTAAATCCCATAAAACCCCAAATCAGCATCACCTCAAAACTCTTACAATAAATTTCCAAAGCATTAAAAATAAAAAAGCTGATTTGGAACTTTTAATAAATAATGAAGAACCAGACAGGTTTCGAAACATGGCTTAGCCCAGATATTTACAACACAGAGATATTCAATAATAATTATGAAATTTTTAGGAAAGATAGGTCAGACAGGCATGGAGGAGTCTTACTAGCCATAAAATCTACCCTAATAGCTGAAGAAATTAAATTAGAACCTCAAAATAACATAGAGTCAGTATTTTGTAAAACAAGCAGACCTAATTCCAAACCACTAATTGTAGGCAGTGTTTACAGACCACCAAACTCAACATCAGAGTACATGTCTGATCTGTGTAATCAGCTGACAAGTATTGAAACTAAATATAAAAATGCTATAATTTGGATAATGGGGGACTTCAACCTCCCTGATATAAATTGGAATAGCTACTCTATAGAAAAGCACCAAAACACAAAAGAAATAAATGAAATGTTTATCAATACCATCCAAAATCTAAACTTAGACCAAATTAATAAAAAACCAACAAGAAACCATAATATACTAGATTTATTTTTAACGAACAGACCAGGACTAGTATTAGATTATGAAATAATCCCTGGACTTTCAGATCATGATATTGTCAGAGTAAATAACAAAATAAAAATCCAAATTAGAAAGAAACCTAAAAGAATAATTTATCTCTGGAATAAATGTAACACAACAGAACTACATCAAGCAGCAATAAAATTCCAAACCAATTTTCTTACTAAATACAATATAGATAGTCCAGTTGAAGATATTTGGCAATTTATAAAAACCAACTTAAAAGCAATAATGGCTGACTCTGTGCCAACAAAACAAACATCAAATAAAATTAACAAATGTTGGTTTAACACTAAACTAAAGAAACTGTGTAAACAAAAAGAAAATCTATTCAAAAAGTTTAAGGCAACTAATTCAATTAGACTACATACAAAATACCTAAAAATTGAACATTTAACTCAGAAACTAAGCAGACAGCTGCAGAATGAATATGTAAACAATGTAATTTCTAAAGATAATAATAAAAACTTATGGTCCTACATTAAATCAAGAAAAATGGACACTACAGGCATAGCTCCACTAAACGGCCAAAACAACAAAACTTATAATGATAATGAAACTAAAGCTAATATCCTAAACACACACTTTGCATCATCTTTTTCAAATCCAGGTGACAAAGAAATATTCATAAATTTAAACAAACTAGAAGAGATAGGAAATATAAATGTAGATGAAAAAGGCATTAAACAACTCCTAACCAACTTAAAAGTAAACAAAGCTTCTGGTCCAGATGAAATACCAGCAAGACTGCTTAAAGAACTAACTAATGAAATATCTCCAATCTTTAAAATACTTTTTCAGGCCTCTCTAAACCAGGGCAAAGTGCCCAAAGATTGGAAATTAGCCAATGTAACCCCCCTTTTCAAAAAAGGAGATAAATCTGACCCCGGAAATTATAGACCTGCTTCTCTAACAAGCATAACATGTAAATTACTTGAACATATAATATATAGTAGTATAGTAAATCATCTAGACAAACTAAATGCACTGTGCCCACACCAACATGGCTTCAGGAAAAATAGATCATGTGAGACTCAATTGATAGGCTTAATAGATGACTTGTCTAAGGGATTAGATAATAACAACCAAATTGATGCTATATTACTAGATTTTTCAAAAGCATTTGATAAAGTTCATCATTCTAGTCTTCTTAAAAAGCTTAAATACTTTGGCATCTCTGGTCCCTTACATCAGTGGATTCAGGACTTTCTTATAGGCAGAGAACAAACAGTGATAATAAATGGCTCTAAGTCATCACCAATAACAGTAAACTCAGGAGTTCCACAAGGAACTGTTCTAGGGCCCCTACTATTTCTAATTTACATTAATGATCTGCCAAATTGCATCAACACAGGCACAAAAGTAAGATTATTTGCTGATGATTGCATAATTTATAGAATAATAAAGACAGGAAAAGATAGTGAACTTTTACAAAAAGACCTAGATGAACTACAAAAATGGGAATCAAACTGGAGTATGTCTTTTCACCCAGAAAAATGCCAACTAATAAGGGTATCCAAGAAAAAGAAACAAATAATAACAAACTACTTCATTCATGGTAAAGAACTAACTCAAACTAGCAATGCTAAGTATCTAGGAGTAATAATAAATGATAAGTTATCTTGGAACCCTCACATTGATGAAGTAATTAAAAAATCAAACAAAACATTAGGATTCATAAAAAGGAACTTTTACAAATGTAATAAGAATATAAAACTAAAATGCTATCTCACATTAGTTAGACCTATACTAGAATATGCAGCACCCACCAACTAAAGAAAACATTTAAAAATTTAGAACAAATCCAAAAAAAGAGCTGCAAGGTTCATAACCAGTGAATATTCCCAACTGACAAGAGTAACACCATTAGTCAAATCACTAAACCTAGAAACACTAGAGGACAGAAGGGCAAAGAGTAAAGTAGTAATAATACATAAGGCATTAAACTCTAATTTAGAAATACAACCCAATAACAATCTGTTGCAAAGCTCAGATAAACATAAAGACAAAAACACCTTCCTTGTCCCTTATGCGAGAACAAATGCATATAAGTACTCTTTCTTCCCGAGTGGCATTCGGGCATGGAATGGGTTGCCTGAACAAACCAGTAAAACCAATAACCTAACATCATTTAAAACATTAATAAAAATGCAAGACTAGACTCGGACCACGGATGAGCGTAGGACGCAATAATCTTCTTTATAGAAGGAGTGTCTGTAATGTATAAGATAAGAAGATAAGTGTCTGGATTGTCTATAATATTCAAATGTATATTTTTTTTAAAATAAATATCATATGTTCCATTACTGTGCTTTTTACAATATCACAATTTGTTCAAAATGATATTTATTATTATTATGATATGCCTATAGGATAAGTAGGCCTACAATTAAAGGTGATAATTCATTGCATTATTTAATGTTTTGGAAAATTTGTATGAAAAAGACTGAGTTCGCAGACTAATATAAGTGTGTGTCTGTGTGTGTAGGCCTATAATATAAATTAAAAAAAAATATAAAAAAAAATACAACCCTAAAATATCTTGTGTTCCATTTAAATCCATTGCTTTGCATGTTGTTGTTGTTTTTTCTCAATATATTACAAGTTTTTGTGTTAAAGATTTATTTATTTTAATATATGAATAGTCTAAAAGAGATTCATGTATGGCAGAGGTTTGCAACCCTGTGCCCGCAGGCGCCGAACAATTTGTATGTACCCGCCTCTCACTATTCGACAGAGACAGAATTTTTTTCATAAACATTATTTTAAAATATGATTTATTTTTATTCATTTGTTAGAGTTTTAATTTTTTTTTGACTGCCTAGGTTTATTAAATATGTTTGATACTTGTCCCAACTTGTCTAGCGGCAAGCCAGATTGCACTATTTACGCTAGCCTGGAACGGCTAGTGTCATTTGCACATCACACATTGTACACGCAGAAAACCCGAAGTAAACGAATGGAACGAACGCCACGAACTGATTCGATAAACACCGAAGGCGCCATATCACAAGGCACATAACTCTGATGGCTTCTGCGATCATCTGCTCACTTCGGGTTTTCTGCGTGTACATGGAGTGATGCGCAAAAAGCATTCCCCGCCTGGAACCGCGTTGTTGTCATTGTGATTGCTGCCCTGTTGGGGGCGCGACAGTTAGATAAGAGACATGTTCGTCAGACAAAACACGAATTAGGATTTTTCTATACAAAATAAATTAACAGGCTAAAAAGCAAGGTGCGTAATTTATTGTATTCATAAGCGATGATCTATTAATAAACTATTATTATTGAGGAGATAGTTATAGTTCTTGTTATAATATATTTATGCATATGTTACGGCCAAAGCCCGAAGTGCGGCCAGATCGCGATTTGGCCGGCAATCCCTGGCCAATGTCCGATGTGCTGATATAAGAATGTTCGGTAGGCGGCACAGGTGTGATGGCGGCTTGCATAAGGTAGCAAGGACAGTGATACATACGCTGTGACGATAATTTTCTGTTCATCTTCTGCTTTTCAGATAAAGTCCTGCCGAAAAGGTCACTAATTATCAAGGAAATTACTTATCACAGGATTTAGTAAACTATCTACCTGGATAAAAACACCATTTGCGTCGTAATTTGACTGGATGGTGTCTGTAAGTATGGGATTGACTTTTGATAATCCACTAAGGTGGTCAGGTCAGGCAGGAGCGACCATATTTTTATCTAGCCATTGTCCGCGCGGTCTAGTTTAATGTGTTGTATAAACATGGGTGGGGCCGCCAGTCGCAATGACAAAGAGCGTGTTTGATTTTATGAAAAGACATAGAGAGGGAGTGTCAATACTGTACAGGGCAGGGCCATCAGTGTTCTCGTGACCTACACCGACGACCGGGAAATCACCCTCCCAGGCCCACCCATTGACGGACCCTCGAAGCCACAAGCGACCGGAATAATTGGACAAAGGGATGGGAGAGAGATACGTGACTTTAAAGTCCACCTACTCCTTTCTGATTGGTCCATGTTATATTTCGTGGGTATAAATAAAGATGGATAATTTACTATAATAAACTAATTTGACAGATTTTTTTATTTTTTTTAAATTAAATATTGTTAATTTACTATAATAAACTAATTTGACTGATTTTGTAATTTAGCTTAATTATTAATCAATATAAGCCTAATGTGATAATTACGGTGTATACAAACACTCAAAATCTGCTCATGACCTTCTTAATCGGGCTTTGGCCGATTGCCCCTGGCCATTTTGCGATTTGGCCGGCCAAGGTCCGAAATCAAGAACAGATCAGGCTTTGGCCGGACAAAAGTGATGTATATTGGCATAAAAGGTCATCAAATCCCCTTTAAACTTATTTTAAAAAGAGTTCTCATATCTATAAATAGACAGGGGAAGTTAAAATTAATTTGAGAAAGCTGGTTTGGATTTAATAGCAAAACAAACAATGTTACTCAAATCAACGCCAATGGCGTTCTTTCGGCAGAATAGCACTGCCGATCAACGCCAGTGGCGTTCTTATGGACAGAAAGTGTTAAGGGGTGCTTCATATCATACCACAGAATTACACCCTCACACTGGTGTCCTAATTTAATGCATGTAATTAAAGACTGACACATTATCATCCTTATCAAAGAAACATAAATAATATATGCAGCATTGCGCCTTTCTATGATGCCTATGATCTCAATGTCACATTAATATATTCATAGCTTTATATATTAGTGCTTATTTTGCTTATCAGTATTATCATTTATCATGCGAGTAACCTACTACTATACTTATACTACACTAAGTTTTATTATTTTTTATTACACCATTTATAGTTATTAAGTTTTAGCCTAATATTAAATAACAAATCCCATGTCTTCTAGATTAAAATTTAATAGTAGAAGTCTAGAATACACTAGAAAGACTATTTAGATGCAAAAAATAAGGCTAAGCCTAAGGCCATTGGTTGTTAGTCTAAATCCTGCCTCAAACCCAACCATGAAGTTATATATTAGTATGCTACTTGAAAGTTGACTCAACTGCCTGTGACTACTGACTTCTAATCTTATCTTATATAATATAGACGCTCCTTCAATAAAGAAGATTATTGCGTCCTACGCCCATCCATGGTCCGAATCTAGTCTTGCATCTTTATTTAAACGTTTTAAATGATGCTAAGTTACTGGTTTTCCTGGTTTGTTCAGGCAACCAATTCCATGCCCAAATGGTAGTATATAATTATAATATATTGTAGTGATACGAACTGAAAAGCCCACCCAAAATAATTATTAATAATAATATATAAATATTATAAATATAATACAATAAATCTCTCCTCAGTCATAAAACTTAGTAAAGGCTAAGTCAGTGACAAAACATCTGGCTATAACTATCTATAGGCCTATACAAGTATACAGAGCCTGACAGAGGCTATACTTTACTATAGCCTACAGGCCTACTTAGACTTAGTATAATCAAATATAGTCCTACTATGAATAACCTATAATAAATAATAAAACAATGTTCCTGTGTCCTGTCCTAATACTACAATTAGTCCTAGGCCTATAGACTATAGTCAATCTATTATTCTATAGTCATACATAGTCATAGTGCTCCACAGACTGTAAAAATAGGAAATTCACATACCTACTGATACTGATACTAACTTTACCAACAAAGGGGCTAAACGCCTGTACAATATACTTAGTTATAAGTTACACATATATTTCACAAATATATTCCAAAAAAAGCAAATACACTATTTTGAAATCCTAGAAGCCCAAGACTCCAAGACAAAAGATCAACTCAACAGCCTTGCAGTTGAAATAAAAGTTAGACTCCTAGATCTAGTCTAGATCTAGATCTAAATATTTTTTACATGATTCTAAACGAATTTATAAAAAAAGTTTTTTTTTAAATAAATGTCTAGGCCTAGACTAGAGCTAGGGCAGGGCTACATTTATTGTATGCCTACTCATATTTGAACAAATTTAAAAGACAAACTACTTTGATTAGGCCTAATGATTATTTACTAATTATAATACAGTATTAAAGAACAGAATAAAGCTACTATTAAAACACACACACAATACATTCTGAGCCAATCAGAAAATAGGAAATCGGTCAAGTGACTCCTCCCCCTTGGAAAACAAAATGGGAATGTTCAATGTCTGCTAGTTAAAAACACTACGCTGCTTGTTGATTTATTAAAAAATAGAGCGCGACGACAGATTTTGATAAAATTTAACACAAATGTAGAAGAGTTATGGATCTAAAAAAAACACAAAGTTTCAATGAACACTTTTCTTTCGTTTAGGCCCACCGATGTTTTAAAAAAACACAATATTTTATCAGTAAAAAAAAAAATAATTTCTCCTTTACGCGAATAATAATACAAAACAAAGTCTAGACCTAGGCCGATATAAGAACAATGAAATTCCCTAATTGCAAGTATGATAGATAAATTCCTTTTTTCGAAAATCGCATTAGATTATGATTATTACCAGTGACGCGACGAAAATCGGTAGTAATTGTCACATCCCTAACTTAGTAACTAAACACTACACGGTTGTACACCATTTCATTAGGCCTAATAAATATAACGGCAATGATTAAAACATTAATTGTGACATTGCTTTGATAGATTATTTAACTAGATAACTATGCATACCTGGGTATTTGTAATTTTTCATAAGAGTAGTATGTTACTGAATACTGTAAAATTATGGCGCCAAGACTACTGATATTCGCTTACTGTTGACCAGATTTTGTCGTGTCGCAGATTTTTATAACTTTTGACTAATAATTTAGATACCAAAATTATGATATAAAAATTTTGACCCTTAATTACTATTAGGCTTACACACAAAGATATTATTTGTAACTGATATAAAACTAATGAGATAAAGCCTATTTAAATTATGATAGGCCCTACTTCTATTTTTTAACTTTTTAATATTATTATAATTGTGAACTGGTGACCAGTTTACGTTGTATTTTTGTTTTTATTACTATACCAGTCTACCATGTATGATTGGCTGCCGGGTTGTGTGAAGTGACTAGAAATGAGTAGCGGTGTTCTTTTTTTACTTCCTTTATTTTAAGTTGCATTTTCTGTCTGTCTGTCTGCAATCATGCGTCGTGGGAGCAAAACTTTGCTTCAATTTTTCGACCACTTCACGTGGTCCGATCGAGCTGAAATTTGGACAGCAGATTGGGGGCGCCTAACAATACATCCTATCAAATTTTCAGTTAAAACGACTTAATAATACTACACGTATGACAATATTCATTTCTTAAAAGGAAAGTATAAGAAATATTTTGATTTCGCGTTAAAAATGCCTGTGCAACTTTTATACTTTTTCGGCGCAAAGCTAGAAAAAAAAATTATGCGCTAAGATTATTTTTAGAACAATTCATACGGAGTAAGGAGATATTTTTGAGATTTGTGACACAGATATTTTTTCTGTACGTTTCATTTGCAGTAGTCAATTAATTATTTAATTACATGATGGTAAACTTAGTTTGCAAATAAAGGGAGTATAATAAAAACTTCGTTTTTATGGTTTTCTTGTTAGTGATGCATATCTTTTTAGCTTAGGGGACGTCCATTATTTACGTCAACAAAATAGGGGGGAGGGGGGGTCTGAAAAAGTTTGACAATTGTTGACATGGGGAGGGGGGGAGGTCAAGAAAAGTTGACGTCAACAATGTTACTTTTTATGAAGTAAATAATGATACAAATTTAGTACTAAATTATACATTTGTCCTTTTCAACTTACATAGATAACATTAACAACATAGTTTTAAGTTAATACAAATATAACAATTATGGAAACTACATTTTATATGTCCTTTTTGTGGCCATCGTGGTAGTTTGTAGATCTATGTATGGGTGGAAACTAATGCATTTGTTAGCAAGGCAAAGTGACCGACCAATTGTAGAAAACCTCACATTCACTGTCTAGCGTAGGGTTGCCAGACACATGGGTGTCAAAAGAAGGACACCGAGGGACAAAAAGTAGGGCATTGTGTTTCAATTGCATAGTTTCGCATTTAGCCCACAATCAGTATAATTTTATTACAAGAGCTGCCACTAAGTTTAAATGTGTACCCGGTATTGGTAAACTGAGCAAGAAACAGTTTTGTTAAAAATAACATATAAATTCAATGTAGGCTGAAAGGCAGCTTGCATTTTGGTTGGGCAACTTTAAAGCTCATGCACGAGCCTTCTAAAAAAAAACAGATAATTCTTTTCTTGTACAAATGTTCACCTGTTTATTAGGCCTAATTATATTCTTAAGATGTTAATACTAAAATACTAATTATAAAATGTATTTGTCCTTATGCCTACAAAACATAAAATATCACAAATGCTGGACATTTTAAAGGTATTGTGCTTTGCCTGCCGGACGGAGGACACGAGTCTAAATAGAAGGACATGTCCGCCTTTTGCAGGACGTCTGGCAACCCTAGTCTAGCGAGATATGGTGGCTGGAATAACAAAGGAACACAAACACTCCAACAAACTGTCTGCAGAGAACGTTCAGAAACCCAGTTTTTTTTTCCGCTCAGTACATCTAAATTAGGCTAGGTGCCAGAGTCTGGCGTTCGTTATATATAAGCCATGTAAGCAATGCCTGGGATTGACAATAAAACTAAAAAAAATAATAGGCCTTCGCCGAGACTATAACTAATGTTTGCAAAGCATTGAATGAAGTGAATTTTGTGAATCCAACATGGTTATTTTAAAAATATTTCCTTCAGAAAAAAATAATTCTTGGCCCACCCAATGAAGTAAGAAAAACTTGGCCTACCTTATTTCCTTTTAACATCCCTAATTCTGATATAAAAACTAATATATTTTGGCTCACTACGTTATAATAGGTGAAACATTAAAATTAGGTCGATTAGGCTACATATTTAGTAATTTTTACGTTTTCATTTATAATTTTCTGGAAAAATTTAATGAGATAAAAATGTATTAGTATCAGTGGCGTCACCAGTATTGGAAGGTGTGTGTGGGGGGGGGGGGGGGGGGGCAAATAGTGCCGGGACAGGGAAGGCTACTACCGTGTATATATAATCTGTGGCAAATGTGCGTAGTTTTGTAGGTATATTTGAAAAATAGTTTAAATTTAATTATTGTTTGCAGGGCATTCAAGAGGTTGTTTTCTTTGAAAACAATATGATTTTGTACACTTTACCATAAAATTCTTTAGAACTAAAAAAAAAATCTGGGCTAATTGATTAAAACCGATAATAGCTTTCAATGGTGATAAACAAATTTGCGATTATCGTTGACCATGATATTAAAAAGCATATGAAGAGGATGACGATGTTAATCCAGGATGCATAGTACGCAGATGCGTACGCAGTCCAGTGGTACTGCCACCGCTCCTGCTTATCTGTTGGAAACATAGTTTACAACGAGCCATCGTTAAAGACGTTTTTTCAAAATTTTCCGACACAAAGGATTTTAACTCTAGCTTAACATTTGGTTTGATGTTGTTTTTATCGCAAGCCATAGTTGGTATTTGGAAAAATGAAACACAATATCTAAGACTAAATAGTGTTAGCAAGGCATGCAAGAATAGTTTTGTGTGAATCCAACATTAGGCCTATTTATTAAAAAGGCAGTGCTACTTGAAATAATGATTAGGCCCACCTCCCATCCAAGAGACCGAAAACTGGTTTTGGAAATCAAAACCGGTTTTCGGTTTCAAAACCGGAATCCGGTATTCCGGTTTTCGGTTAACATCCCTAGTTAAAATAGAAAGCTAATTTACAAGTGGTGCACAATTTCCCCCTAAAATATTTGACAATTAACATTGTAACAAAAGTGAAACGTAGAATTAGACATGATTAAATATGTATATGAAAAGAACAATAGTAAACATATGAGAATTATAGTCAATTAGACATCTTTTTAACAAGTTTTAAAATGTATTACAATAAAATTAATTATAGTATAGACCTTTCCGTTTTAAATCTATTTTAAACATAAAAGCAAGCGTCTAAAATTGTGTTACTTATTTTGAGGGGAGGGGGTAACCAATTGTTGACGTAATTATATAGGGGGGGTCTCTGAAAGTTTGACAGTTGTTGACAAGGGGGAGGGGGTGGTAAAAATCGCCTAAAAAGTGTTAATGTAATTAATGGACGTCCCCTTAAGACTTTTTTTTTTTGGTAATGCCATTGTGAAGTTGTCAAGGCTCACTTTGGGCATTGTGGTTGCCACCCTATGTTTTCTGTTCATAAATTGCAGAACAGTGCCTTCAGAGGCGTCTGCTTATTTACTGACGTGGATTTTTTTGTGTGGACATTCTAGGAATGTCGGGCATAGGGGTGGGTAATTAGGAGTCTTTTGTTGATTGATATTGTAGCATTTTTTTTAATAAACTAACGCTTGTGTAGTATGTAAGAGTTTTATCGAGGGCGATAAAAAAAAGTCCGGCGGGAAGTGTGTGAACTGGTGACCAGTTTACGTTGTATTTTTGTTTTTATTACTATACCAGTCTACGGTGTATGATTGTGTTTTTTTTGCTATATTTTCTTTGTTTATTAGTAATTAGTAGGAAAGGTACTGTAGTTTGTATATATATATAGTTTAGTTTAGTTAGATTGTTTATATATTTAGAGGTCTTCGTTTTACTTATAATATGAAGCACACTTTTAACATTTTTTTAACTAATTATTTTTGAGCGCCTGGTCAAGTTGCTTGAATCTGATTGGCTTTGGTTAAATGATTAGGATTGGTCTGTATTTTAATCCTATTTGAATCGGATTGGTCAGTAATAGTTGTTGATTCGCCCTAGAGGGCTATTTAATTCCCTTCCGGTCAGTGTTTAGCCTTCTTATTGTGTGTGGTCAAGTATGGCATCTCTTTAAGTCCCGTAAGTTTTGAGTTTATTATATAGTTCTATTACTTGCGTTGTTAAAATATGTATGATAAACTGTTGATTGTTATCTTAACGTTAACAATTTGACAGGATGATTAGTTATTTTGTGTGATGGGTAAGATAATATGGGGATTTTCGAAGTACATTAAATGGACAGCGAACATACAAGGAGGCGGCCATTTTTAATGGTCTGTTTCCGTTGCATTGTGTTTAGTATATCTATATTATTATTGTTAACCTAATGTTTGCTTTTTATATTTATTCTTACTAATTAGGTCGGGTAAAACTGCCTATGTTGGTTTTAAGTTAGATGTTATAAATTGCTAGATCTCTTGTGTATATTTAGTCTCTTGAATATATTTATTCTCTTGTTATATATTATTCTTAAGTTAGATGTTATAAATTGCTAGATCTGTAGTTATATTTTCTTGGTTAGATATTCTCTCGTTTATATATTATGTTCGTTTGAGATATTTTTTTCTACGGCTAGATACTAGATAGTGGGTTGAGTGATGAGAGGATTTGAGTTATGATTTTTTGTCGGTCTCTATGTTAATTAATAGTTGGTAGAGATGATGATTAAACTAAAAATATATCGTTTTACTATAGTTTAATTAATAATAAAAACAATAAAAAAAAAATAAAAAAAGGATGGAGAAGGCTGGGGTTGAACCTGTGTGACTCGTGTTGACAGCACACACTACTAACCACTAGGCCAAGAAACCTTGTAAAATGTTTAAAAAAAAATATAATTAACCATATAGAGTCAGATAAACAATTATGCGCATGCGCCAAAAGCAGTGTGTATAATATAGGTCACGAGTTCACTAAGAAATCCGCCGAATAACGCTCAGCGGATCTGCCGTATAATCACTCCGTTTTTTTCATACACTGTACACAGAATAGGATACCTATTCTGTGCACTGTATCTCTTCAGTTTTATAAAAACTACAACTTTCTTTCAGGACACAGTAGTTTAAAAAACAAACAAACAAAACTAAAAATTCAGGTCAGGATAACATTTTTTTAGCTTCAAAAATGTGTCTTTCTTAATTAAAACTATTTTAAATGGATGCAATGTGGAATTTGCATTGAGAACTCTAACTGGATATAAATAGTTGACAAATGAAACACACTAGACAGTTGACACACTGAGCACACATTCGTGGAACAGAACAGGAAGATCTAAATCAAGAAAAGAAAACAACACAAAATGCCAATTTAAAAAATGGAGGCAAAACTGTCTATCTAACAGTAGGGGGACGTCCATTAATTACGTCTACAATTTTTAGGCGATTTTTACCCCCCCCCCTCCCCCTTGTCAACAACTGTCAAACTTTCAGAGACCCCCTTATATAATTACGTCAACAATTTGTTACCCCCCCCCCCCCCCTGATATCAAGTAACAACATTTTAGACGCTTCCTTTTATGTTTAAAATATATTTAAAACGGAAAGATCTAGAAATATATACTATAATTAATTGTAATACATTTTAAAACATGTTTGAAATATTTCAAATTGACTATAGCCTAACTCTAATAGGCGTAGCCACGAAGGGGGTGTAAACATGGTTCCTACCCCCCCCCCCTCACTTGCCCCTTCCACATTTTTTTCCAATCCGAGGATTTTAACATTATTTCTTTTCTTTTTGTTTACTATTGTTCTTTTCATAGAAATATTGAAGCATTTCACGTTTCACTAATGACCTTTTGGTACAATGTAAATTGTTAAATAGTGTAGGGGGAAATTGTGCACCAGTTGTTAGTTATAGCCTTCTATTTTGACCATATGTTCACTATTCCTTCTTGCATTATTGTCCACACACACACATTATACACACTGTAGTTGCCTTCCCTGTCCCCTACCTCTCCTACCTTGCCATATTTGCCATCCACACCTTGCAAACCTGGCGACGCCACTGATATTAATAAATTTTTATCTCATACAATTTTTACAGAAAATTAGAAATTAAAACGTAAAAATTACTAAATAGATCTATGTAGCCTAATCGACCTATTTTTAATGTTTCACCTATTATAACATTAACGTAGTCAGCAAACATATATTAGTCTATAGCTCAAAATTAGGGATGTTAAAAGGAAATAAGGTATTCTTAGGTATGCTAAGTATTGCGTACTTCATGTGGTGGGCCACGAATTATTTTTCTGAAGGAAATATTTTCAAATAACCATGTTAGAGATTCACACAAAAGACTTCATTCAATGCTTTGTAAACATTACTTATAGTCTGAGAGAGGGCCGATTTTTTTTTAGTTCTATTGCCAATCCCAGCCATCGCTTACGTGGCTTACATAACGAAATCCAGTCTCTGGCGCCTAATTTAGATTTTAGATGTACTGAGAGACAAAAACCTGGGTTTCTGAACGTACTCTGCAGACAGTTTGTTGGCGTGTTTGTGTTCCTTTGTTATTCCAGCCACCATGTCTCGCTAGACTAGGGTTGCCTAACGTCCGGCAAAAGGAGGACATGGCGTCCTTTTTAGACTCTTATCCTCCGTCCGGCAGGCAAAGCACAAAACCTTTAAAATGTCCAGCTTTTGTAATATCTTTTTTTGTAGGCACACAGACTAATAACTTTAACACAGAATAGTATTAACATGTTAAGAATATCATTAATAAACAGGTAATCATTTGTACCAGAAAAGAATTATCTTTTTTTTTTTAAAGACTCTTGCATGAGCTTTAAGGTTGCTAAACTAAATGCAAGCTACCTTTCAGCCTACAGTGAATTTATGTTATTTTTAACAAAACTGTTTCTTGTACAGTTTACCAATACACACTTAACACTTAATGGCAGCTCTTGTAATAAAATTATACTGATTAGGGTTTAATGCAAAACTATCCAATTGAAACACATTGTCCAACCCTACGCTAGACAGCGAAGGTGAGATTTTCTACAAGTTTGGTCGGTCTTGCTAACAAGTGCATTAGTTTCCACCCATGCATAGATCTACAAACTAACAAGATGAACACAAAAATTACATACATGTCAACTGTAGTTTCCATAATTGCTATATTTGTATTAACGTAGAATCATATTTTTATATGTTAGGCCTAGCTATGTAGCCTAAGTTGAACAGATCAAATGTAGAATTTTGTAATAAATTTGTATTATTATTTCTTTCAAAAAAAGTAACATTGTTGACGTCAACTTTTCTTGACCTCCCCTCCTCCCCCATGTCAATTAATGGACGTTCCCCTACACAAAAAAAGAGCAAAAAGAGAATATTTGCAATTTCAAAAGTAGACTAATAGACTAATATGTTTTCATTCATTTTATTTGTATTAGGCTACTATAAACAATTTAATTACTGTAGTTATTATTAAGTGAATGTGTTAAAGTGAGAATTTCATTTTAAAGATGACATTTTTTTATTTATTTATATAGATCTAGTAAGCTTATATTGTCAGAAAATGTTTGATATTTTTAGTGACTTTGTTCTTTTTGTTCACTATCCTATAGATCTAATTGTGCACGGGGAGGCAGGGGGGGGGGGGCTAATAATATATAAAATTACGCGCAAAGACGACCATGTTGGCACACCACGTGCACATGCAGGCCCAAATATATTCTTCAATCGACAACTTGGAGAAACTTAAAAATATGTATAGAATAGGTCTTTCTATGACCCTTTAATATGCTTCTATGGCCTATGGGAACCGTACAAGATGAAACAAGTTTTAATCACTTCTACAAGACTTGATGATATTAACAATGGAAAGTGACGCAACCCCTTATATACCCCCCCCCCAAATCCTCAATTAATATCTTAACTTTATATATCCTGGATTTGGATATAGAGAAGGATGTGTTACGTCACTTTGAACTTTGAAACAGCTATAGTCTAGAGTAGGCCTAGAGTCTAGACCTAGTACGTGTTACTAGCAGTGTTTCACTACACATCCTCCTTGTCCGTTTCTTATCAGCACGTAAAAAGACACACACAACCAACCACACATCTAATCGTCTTTATATGATCTCTCCTGGTACGTAATAGGCCACAAAAAGGTTACGATTACTCGAGTTCAATAAAAATAAATCTTTCTTGACCCAGTTTTTATATCGACCCAAGCCTATTGCCGATGGGGCGTGCAATCGTATATAGTTTACTCAACCTTGATAAACATTTGAATCTATCACATGACCATATTGTGTCCCACCTTAATGATCTTAAAAAATGTTTCTTGAATTTCATAGACCTTAGAAACGAATACAAGCAATATAAGTAGGCATATATATTATTTCTTTTGACAGCTTATACAAACGTAGGGCATACATTAACATGTGCTCATTTTATCAGGCTACTTCTGAACCCCGGCCAAGTGCATAATAATTTCCCCGTCGACTATTGAAAATTTTATCAAACATTTTTTTTTACCAATAGCTGAAAGTATAGATCTAATTCTCGTAAAAAAAGGATCCGGGTGAGGGGCCGGGGAGGGGAGTTATAGCCTTGGTTTGAAACGACACTTGCATCCCTCCTTAAATTCCTGCTTTGCCTTTGTTTAGCCTATACTCGCCTATGTTTAGCCTATTCTCGCCTATGTTTAGGCCTGCTATTTAGCCTAAAAGTAAAATTAGTAATAACCTAGGCAGGCTAGGCTAGCGCTATGGTTTTATTTCTTATATAGGCCTATAGGCCTATTCAAAACATATGTTATTTAGGCTATATTTTAGATATGATTGATATAGATCTAAACGAGATAGAAAAATGAGGGAGGGGGTGAATGGGGCGGAAGCAACAGGCGCCAACGTTTGGTTGGACACGTGGTGCCTCAAGGTCAACATATGTCCATTCTCTGTAAGAATGCAATTAGAATTAAAATTACAACACGACCGGGTAATCATTGTACCCGGATGAGTCAGTTTTTATGTTTTGCCTTATAACTTACATTAAATCTATTTCACCACTACACGCAATAATTTTGAAGACCCAACTATGAATGATCGATATAATTTATACTGTAGGGGCCTAGCTATTTTTTCCGTTCTTACGTATTGTCAATAATAAATAATTATTACAAAACAAATTCTACAAATTAGCCTATTAGCCTACATTAAATCTTGTCTAAATGTTGGGCTAATTTGGGCAAATATGTAGGCTACCGTCGTATTGCTGTTAGAGAAAAAAGATGCTCATCATTAATTCATTAATGCAAGACTAGACTCGGACCATGGATGAGCGCACGTAGGACGCAATAATCTTCTTTATAGAAGGAGCGTCTGTAATATATAAGATAAGATTTAAGTTATTGGCTAATAAGTCATATTCAATATAAAAATTTGGTGACTTAGCCCATTCTTTAATGCAGGCTAAAGTATGAATACATAGTAGCCTAATTAGCTATATAAAAATAAAATTATATTGCTGGTTTTATACTGATGCCAGTGATGCCATATTTTCATAATTAGCGGCTCCCCCCCCCCCCTTTTTTTTCCCATTAGCTTAATTTTTATGTCAAAATATGTGATTTTAGATTTCGGATTGTGGAAATAAGCTCACATAGTTAAAAAGGCAAAACTAAATAATCTCTTCAATTGGTTTGATGTCATTAAGGTCTAAAATGAATTCTAGAAAAGATTCTTGTAAAATAATCAGTGACATTCATAATAATCTAATAGTACGAAATAAGATAAACATTTTAAAAGATGGCTGCGCCCTTGTAGATTGCATTACGGGTTGAAACCGTTTAATCCATTACTAATATCTATTTTAAATCATTTATTTATGTGAAATGAATTCCTTTTTATCAACTATTTCATCAATAAGTGCAACCAAGGTATAGTAATTTAGTATGAGCGTTAAAACACATTAACTATATCAAATTTAGGTCCAACCAATCATGACCAATGTTCTGACTTTTGCTTTTGCTTGCATTTGTCAAATCAGACTTCAGACTTGTCACTTATTAGTCAAATCATTTGTAACTTTTGTCGTTGTACTGACTGTAGTAGTACAGTCTGTACTATCTACAGTAGAAGTCCGATAATCCGGCACGTTCGGGACCGGCTCGGTGCCAGACTACCGAAAATTCCGGTCTATCGGGCGGTGCCCTTTCTTTTTATTTTAGTGTAGGCTTTGCCGTAAAACAAATGTAAATGTAGGCCCTACTTCTTTGTTTTTTTAACTACATAGCCTACATACATAAATCGTAATTATAAGAACAATTAGGTTAATAATTAAACTACAAATACAGGTATGCAAATACAACAAAGTTTATTTTACATTTCATATAATGTAGGCCTATGTAGGCTACATGGGGAGGCGTTATACGGCGAATCCGGCGTATAACGCCGAGCGTTATGCGGCGGATCCGGTGTATAATGTTCAGCGTTATGCGACAAATCCGGTGTATAACGTTCAGCGTTATGCGGCAAATCCGGTGTATAACGTTCAGTGTTATGCGGCAAATCCGGTGTATAACGTTCAGCGTTATGCGGCGGATCTGGTATATAACGTTAAGCCGAATGTGTGTAGGCCCTATAATGCCAAGCGTCATCGGCAGATACAAATTTACTAAAAAATGTGAGAGTTAGCCTATATTTATGACTTATAACTTTATGACTTTATAGGCCTACTAATCTATAGGCCTACTATTCTATAGCCTATAGGCTTTTATTTAGGATCATATAATTCATATTCCTAGTTAAGTCCTAACCCTAACCGGACCTAACCGTAACATCAATTTCTAATTGTGATTAAGTGACATAGGCTAAATAACCTTTTTGTTTGAATTAATTATAGGCCTACTATTTAAGTCCTAACCCTAACCGGAACTAACCGTAGGCCTAACATTAATTTCTAATTGTGATTAAGTGACATAGGCTAAATAACCTTTTTGTTTGAATTAATTATAAACAATGACAAATGGTTACAAAAAAGTCACGTATTTAACTAAAAATATATCGTTTTACTATAATTGAATTAATAATAATAATTAAAAAAAAAGGTGGAGAGGGGTAGGGTAGAACCTGCGTTACCTCTGTTGACAGCACACGTTACTAACCACTGGGCCAAGAAAACTTGATGAAAATTTAAAAAAAAATTGTAATTGAGCATACAGGGCCAGGTAAACACTATTGCGCATGCGCCAATAGCAGTGTTTTGCGTTATACTGCGAATCCGCCGTATAATCACTCCGATGTACACGTACTGTAAAACATATTTCACTTAGATTTAAAAAAGTCACGAATGTCTTTTTGTTTTCTTGACTTTTGGCGTTTAGTATAAAATTTATTTCTAATGATATGGAAATGAATAATTTCTGAGGCACTGTAGCTAGTACTAGCCTCAGCAAAAGAGATAAACTTATTTACTGATTCTGCAGCTTCTGCCCAACTGATTTTTTCCTTTTCTTCCGTTTCGGCATCAGAGTGACTTTCTTCAAGATTTTGAGTAGGCTGAGGGTTTACTTCACTGTTGATAATGTCCTCATCGGTTAGTTCTTGTTCAACAGGCTCATTCTCGTCGATTAAAAGCCACTCCTCTACCTCATCTTCAGGCAGGTAGACGCTTCGTGATTGATTAACTGTGCTGCACTGCACCTGTATTTGTTGTGACAGCTGAGACTAGCCGGCCGCTAATTGTTTCCAAACAATACAGAGCGCTTCCGGATGATCCCGAACTACCCCGAAAACTTCCGAATAGCTCACTAGTGCTTTTATTTGCTTTAAAGACACACTTTTGGAGAAAACCAAAATTTTACAATTTTCCGGAGCGATGCCGGACTATCGGGCATTCCGGACTGTTGGATGCCGAACTAATGGACTTCTACTGTATTTCAAACTTGAAACTATTGTCTAGTATTGAAGTATTGTATGGCGTAATGCTTGCGTTCTTTAGTATCTTTAAACTAGACTATACTATATTTACTATACTATATTACTATATTATACTATATATAGACTCATTTTCAAGTGTTATATTAATATTAATAATATAATTTATTTTTCCAGATAGTCCAGATAGAGTTTTATCCATTTCCAGATTTATTAAATCTAGTCAAATCTAGTCTAACTACAATTCAATATAGTAGCCTATAAATAAAGTATAAAGGAATAATAAAGCAGGAAAGATCAACTTGATTTTGATCGAGTTCTTCAAATTTGCCAAAATTTGGCTTTATCTCGGGGAGTAAGAAAACAGAGGGTTGTCTCCATCTAAGCATCTTACGCTTACGGAACTGTACAAATTTATTAAATAAAATGAAATTCTCCTTTGCAGCTGCTACAATGATTTGATTACCCCAAAACAAGCCTTGAAATTTCCTTGTAGGCCTAGATTTCCTGATGGTTTGTAGGATTGTTGGTAAATGCTATAGAATTTTCTAAATGCAGTTTTATAAGGGAGTGTCTAGGCGAGCGGACAAATTCAAATAGGCTGGAAGATATTGTTCCGGCGGGCATATAACGAGAGATATTTTTCTTAGCAGACTTAGATTTATCGTGTCTTTTTGGCTTAGTGGTTAGCACATTCGACTGCCAGTTGGGCACACTAAGTTCGATTCCACACTGGACACTGATACCTTTTTTTCTCTTTCTACTTTTTTTTTATTTCCATAAATATTTTTTTAAAGATTGTCAAGAATTTTAGGAATTAAATTATCCTAAAATGTTTTCAGTTAGTAAAATCTAATAATAATTATATTTTTGATGCATGCGGCTTATGCGGGTCAAGACGGGTGTTCGATTCCCAGCCAAGGATATTCTTAACTTTTTGTTCAATAAAAATGGTTAGGGAAAATATCTCTAGTGCTTGTCGTTGTCATGACATGCCCGCCGGAACAATATCTCCCAGCCGTACGCATAGACACTACCTTTTACATATGGCATATATGGAAAATATTTCAGCTGACCATTTGTACGTTAGGTCTCTTTCTAAAACCTGCAGTTTTCTTTCAAATGTTCTGATATCACAAAACATGTCTGCTGTTTTTCCTGAACCTTGCAGTCTTTTTATTGCATACTCGAATCGACAAAATGGCCATTTTTAAATCGACGATTTAACGGTGTGGCCATATAACTAAGCTGTTCCATTTTTGGTAAATGCACAGGTTTGCCATCTCTCTAATTGTGTAATTGTAATATATTAATATTTTTTTCATTTACTAGGCCCTTCATGTTTTTTTTTTATGTAAAAGACTGTTTGTATCATTGTATCATTCAAAGATCTGTTAATTTGTTATTCTTTTTTTGGACCAAAAATGTTAATTAGTTCGGACAACTGTATGAGCTGTTTGTTTTTCTAAAGTAAAAAGCTCAGTATTTTGTTTTAATTACTATGTTGGATAATGTAAAGAAATAAGTTGGTCTTGTTCTGCACTTTGGGCACGCCACCTCAAAAAGATTTGCCATCACTGCTATAAACTATAATAGACTATTATCACTATTGACTGGGTATATATGACATGAAATATTCAAAATAATTTTTGTTGCTATATACCAACAGAAAGATATTGTAGAAAGGATTCCATTTGTATGGGTATATCATGCATTAAAATAAAAAAAAGATGAGTAACATAATACATTTTTAAGTTATGAAATCTGAGCAACAATAACTAATTAATAAGGACAGAGAAGTATGATAATGATTGAAGGAAAACTGAAGGAAACTTATTACTATTATTAGGGTTAAAATTATCTGAGTTACTTACCTTCCCTTGTTATTTTTCTGCCGACCTAATTTTATTTATTTTACAGATTGTGTTAAAAATTTAGGCATTCATATTTTTAAATAAAATTTACAATTTTAGTTACCGGTAGTTCAAAACAGAAACGCATAATGGGCGACTTAAATGGCTAAAATACTAAGAAAATGTAAGCCGCAATTCATAATAAATGTACACAAAGAAATTAATTGTATTACCAGTACTTTGTGAAAACTCGATATAGTGCAAAGTTATCAAATTATACGCTGAAATAGGCCTACATTTTCTAATGCACCACAATCAAACAAATGTGCAAAAACTGAGCACAGTTTTTTCAGAACAAATTTGTGACATCAAAATCAGAAATTCACATAGGCCTACCTAGTTATACCGGTAATTTATTTCTACATTTACTGGAAATGCTGGAAAACGGCCTGTGGGAAACAATGGAACTAAAATGTTTTTCCCTTCTTCATAAGCTTTCTCAACATTCAGTAAAGATTATTGAAATAAAATATTATTGTTATATAGTGTTAAAGAGAGAGTGTAAGACGCTAAAATCTTCTTTATAGCAAAGAGCCCAGTCGGTTCTTGGGTTGAAAAGAATATATTACTCTCGATTGCATTCTAAGATGATTTCTGCATTGGTCCACTATCCATCATCCTATACATATTCACTATTGCCTATTTGCCTATTGATATCAAACTTGGCAAGCAGACAATTTTTCTTATCACAGCTTTGTATACTTGTGCCTGATGATTGACCCAATGTTTGGCAGGCTATTTGAACCATTTGAGCTTTTGAGCTTTTTAGTGAAATTTGGCAAATAGACATGTTTCTTTTAACAACACATTCATGTTTCTTCCTTTGTGTATGCTAATGAGCAACATCTTTGAAAGACTAATGCATAATGAAAATGCATATAAAAGATTTATTTAAATAAAAATTTGATTTTAGGTTTTTTAAAATTTTAATTAGGGTGACTGAGTGGCAGCATGTTTGGCTGGCTTACCAAAGTGGCAGCATGTTTGGCTGGCTTACCAAAGTGGCAGCATGTTTGGCTGGCTTACCAAAGTGGCAGCATGTTTGGCTGGCTTACCAAAGTGGCAGCATGTTTGGCTGGCTTACCAAAGTGGCAGCATGTTTGGCTGGCTTACCAAAGTGGCAGCATGTTTGGCTGGCTTACCAAAGTGGCAGCATGTTTGGCTGGCTTACCAAAGTGGCAGCATGTTTGGCTGGCTTACCAAAGTGGCAGCATGTTTGGCTGGCTTACCAAAGTGGCAGCATGTTTGGCTGGCTTACCAAAGTGGCAGCATGTTTGGCTGGCTTACCAAAGTGGCAGCATGTTTGGCTGGCTTACCAAAGTGGCAGCATGTTTGGCTGGCTTACCAAAGTGGCAGCATGTTTGGCTGGCTTACCAAAGTGGCAGTATGTTTGGCTGGCTTACCAAAGTGGCAGCATGTTTGGCTGGCTTACCAAAGATCCTGGTGAAGGCTAGGAATTGTTTCTGGGACTGGAAGGTGCTCTGATGGGTACCTGACTTTAGTTGGGGTAAAGTAAAGGTGTGGCGCCCTAGTATGCCGTGGCCACAGAAAATGGTGAATGCTGCATCATCAGCCTAATGGATTAATTTGGTCTGAATGGTTAACTTTTACATTTTAAACTTTACACTGTTGGTCTGAAGTCTGAAGTCTTTGATAAACACTTCAATTTTAAACTTTACACTGTTGGTCTGAAGTCTTTGATAAACACTTCAATTTTAAACTTTACACTGTTGGTCTGAAGTCTTTGATAAACACTTCAATTTTAAACTTTACACTGTTGGTCTGAAGTCTGAAGTCTTTGATAAACACTTCAATTTTAAACTTTACACTGTTGGTCTGAAGTCTTTGATAAACACTTCAATTTTAAACTTTACACTGTTGGTCTGAAGTCTTTGATAAACACTTCAATTTTGTGTGTGGCTATAAATGTGTGTCAATGAAAGTTTCCTTTAAAGAAAGTACGTCATTGCTTGAAGGAAAAATATGTTTAATATACCGTATATACTCGCGTATAAGTCGCACCGGTGTATAAGTCGCACCCCTAGTTTAAGTTTTTTTTCCTTATATGTTGTCATTGACCCGCGCATAAGTCGCACCCCGACTTCCCGGGTTATACTGCCTTTTAATATCTCAAAAACGCATAACTTTTAAACATAAAAGTTACTAAATATTCACCTTAGTTTGTAAACTTTCCTTAAAAAATGGTTTTAATCGTGCATAAGGCAAACATAATCGAATAAAGGCAGGGCTTCATTTATTTTAAACAACCGATCAATAGGCCTATAGACATTAGTGAGATGGGAAAGTAAGGTATGTGTTTCTTCATCTAAGTCTTTCCCTACACAAGTTCTTATCCTACACATAAAAAAGTCTTTGAAGTACGTCATTAGACTCAATGTCGCCTAGACTGGAGACTGGGAGGCGCCGGCATTTATGACGCGCTATACATGTGTCCTAATTACCATTAACATTGTTTGTAATGATTTCAAGTGCGTCTGCGCGATCGACAAATAATAAGCTGTGTTTTTTTTTCAACTCTTACATGCAACTAATGAAAAATAAAACACACTATTGTCACTATTGACATTTCGCGCGTCCATCTGCCGATCGTACATTTGGAAACATCGCCTAGACCTTAGGCGGTCTTATCGGAATGCTCAACACTGCCTTATTAGTAGGCTATAGCCTATAAGCCTAGACCTTAAAAACTAAATAAAACGCATCTTACGCTTATTGTCCTACCTACATAGACAGGCTTTCATACATTTACGATTCTTTCCATACTGTAATTTGCGTTCAATAAGCCTACAAAAATGCCGCCTTTAAACTTACGCTACGTTTCGGCAATATAAAATCGGCCCAAAAGTTCAAAAGAAAAGAGGGTGGGTGTCAGAAAAAACTAAAATATTTGTCCATTTCAATTTCAGTTACATATATATAGTAATATTTACACAGACGAAAGTTTTCTAAATGTAAAATGTCGGCCTAGGCATATCCTAGTAATTCTACATCACTACAATCAACTATACGGGTTATGTAAGAAACTTTATGACAGAGTAGTGATGTTTTTCGAACTTTTTAAAAACAGTGTCGGGTGTATAAGTCGCACCCCTACTTTTTGTCGAAATTTTCGGTAAAAAAAGTGCGACTTATTCGCGAGTATATACGGTATTTTGTATTAGTTTTTTCTATCTTATTTTATTTATACAACTCACATTTTTCTATACAGAATATTATGATGTGAATGTGTCCTTCACATAAACAGAGCTTGAGTCTAGTGTTGACAAGGGTTTTAAAATATTAAATGATGTTGAATTGTTAGTTTTTCTGATCTGTTCAGTCTATTAAGTTTGGCATGCACTAATTCACTAAATTTGAACATTATTATACTCATACACAGAATCAGTTGCTACAATTAGAGACCTACCGAAATTTGGTTTTGGCTTTGTTTTCAGTGCCGAAAATAGACAAAAAGCCAACAATTTAGTTTTTGATTTGTTTACGGTTTCGGCCAAAACTGAGATTGACTTTCAATCATAAGCCGAATATCTATTTTAACTTTCAAAATTCATAATGCTACGCTATTGCTGCATCTCTTACTCTGCTTATTGATACTTTTATTTAGTTAAACTGTTGTGAATTAATCTGTGTGAAGTAGGGATGTTAAAAGAAAACCGGATTTCAGGAGGAAATCATTCATAATCATAAAAAAAATAATAACTGTGTTAAAATTTGTAAACCATGTTTGATTAGCACAAAACAATTCCTTAACATCATATTCCTTGCAAACACTTGTTTGTCAGAGGCGAATTATAGTTTTTTTTTGTTTTTTTTTCACATTCCGAATATTGACTGTGAATTTGCGATACAAGCACATACAACAGCAACTGCAGATGTTAACGCTAGTCATCGGCACAGCCATTTGATCTAAGTATTCAAAAAGAAAAAAAAAAAGGAATTTCCCTCACTGATGCTGAACGCTTTTTTAACAGACAAACAGACCGATAGACATAATGTTGATAGACCAGCCATCTCCATCTTCTTTTCTTGGTTTCTTCAGTGATGAAGTTTATTCCTGTTCTCTTACAAACTTCACTGTTGGAGATGTGATCTTCCCAGTTAATCTTTAGAATACGCCGGAGACTACTATTGTGGCCAAACCGAATAGATTTCCAGTACAGAATCAGAATATTTGGATAAACTTATATGGTAAATTTGTTCAAACCAAGTCTAGTGGAAACTCTGTAGTTTCACTATCATGTTGCACAAATACTTGGACTTCAAAAGGAGGACATAGAGAGACTAAAAGAATGACATATTTAGTGTTTCACAATCCACAATCAGTTCAGTTTTCTTACATTAACTGCCACTAATTGTATATTAGTTAAACTGACCCAACATTTTATTTAATGTAGACTAAAAAGCAACTTGGGCAATTAAAAAAACAACTTTGCAGCGCATGTATGATTCTTTTCAAAAACTGTTAATTTTCTTGCCGTCTATCAACCAACCCTAAATAGATGTGTCTGGGATTTTATTCATATTCTAAAAATATTCTCTTAATGTGTGTAACATATAGATCTAACATCCACTGATTTTATTATAATTATAAAGGTCTAAATTCATGACACTACAGCTTTTTAATTCTGCTAATCCAAAATCAACTTTTTTTTCTAAGATTTCACCACGTTCACGTCCTTCATATTATTTTTTTCAGTATAATCAATGCATATTTGTCTTTTCCAAACTATAACTTACTTTTCCCGGGGGGCAGAGAGGGGGAACCGTAAAAGAGTAATACATGTGATACTTAGAACCGAAAATAGGTTTTGAGAAACAAAAGAATATTAACATCCCTAATGTAAAGTAGAAGACTGAAGTTAATATAAACGGATTATTTAATTAAAAATTATTTTATTATTTAATCCAAAGAATGGTTTACTCAAATAGAGTGCCCATAAACTAGTTAATATTACACATAAATCTGCAGTATTTTGAAATCATTTGTTTCACATTTTTGGTTTATTTTTTGGTTTTGGCCGAAGTTGTAGTTAAATTTTTGGTTTCGGTTTCTGGCGAAAGTCAATGTATAATATTTGGTATGGTTTCTTTTTCGGCCAAAACTAAAAATTTGGTTTCGGTCGGTCTCTAGCTACAATCACTTAAAGCAGTGGTTCCCAACCTTTCTAATGCAGCAACCCCTTACTACAGCTCCTCATGTTGTGGCAACCCCTAACCATAAAATTATTTTCCTCGCTACCTTAAAACTGTAATTTGCTACTGTTTTTAGTTGTGGTGTAAATATGTGATATGCAAGATGTATCTTTATTGTTATAAGTGATTTATCACAAAAACAATGTTCAATTATAATATTGTGAAATATTAATTTCTAATTAGGGATTGACCATTCACGATGTTATTTTTATTTTTTTACATATCTTGTAGTATCACAAGAGGAGGGGGCAGTATTCGCATTCAACTAAAAGTAATAGACCAAGCAGCATCCACCCAAAATTCCAATATATTCATGAAATATGTTGTTTTACTGCCAATACTGCTGTTTTCAACAAAGTAGCTAGCACTCTACATGTGTGTGGCTGGTCCGCTTAAGTACATTATGGCTCCAACTCTGCCGCCTTGAATACTGCTGCTTTAAAAAGGTAGCTGCTTGGAGATGGATAGATGAGCAAAAATGTGTGTTTTCTGATGGTCTTAGGCGACCCCTGTGAAATTGTCATTTGACCCCCAAAGTGTCGCGACCCCTGGAAACTGCTGGCTTAAAGGATACAGTTTTACTTGTATATTAAGTCGGTTAATCCTATAATCTTCTGCAATGTCTTATATCAATTAGCTCTAGACCTAATCCTTTTATGTAATCAATTTTGTTTGTATATGTATCTACTCCAGCAAATCCAATTCTCTATGCATGTTTTTGTTGCTCAATGTTAAATGTTATGGCAGGGCTATATAAATAAACTGATTTTTATTATTATATTATTTATTGAACAAGAGAAGATTAACTTTTTATTGTCATGAAGGTTGCCTCTGAATAATTAATAAAATAAAACAGTATAAGCCAGAGAAATACTCTAACATTATCAAGAAATGGAATTTAAATCAATCAGGCATGGAAATCTATTTAGTTATTAGTGATGATAATGATGCTTGTCCATCGCTTGCGATGAGGACCATCCTCTGTTGCGTCATAGATGCTTATGGGTAAGAAGATGGCTGGTGAGGCATTCTTGTCTGAAAAAGTTAGCTGCATTGGGGGGGCATGGATGCGAGTTATTAGTATTTAGTTATTAGTACTGATTAAATTAATGGATGAACGTTTAGTCTGAAAAAAATTGTAATTACTTTCAATGAATCAAATAGAATTTTGTGTGTATTTACTACCAGTTATTGAATATTAGTCTTGAATCAGTCGGTCGTGAAGGGTCATTCAAACAAATTTGAAACAACTGGCATACCTTCATCTTGCTTCTTTGACATGGCTATAGAAGATAAATTTGTGCATATGTACATATAAGGTGAAGATTCCCCCCCCCTCCCTTTCCCACTCCCCATATGCACATGTAGGCAAAAAGGCCTCACCCTGAGTGTGGATGGCCCATTACCCAGTTTTGATGGGTACCTTAGTTAGGGAAAAATAAATGTGTGGCTGGGCATTGTGCTGGCCGCACATCCTCCTTGTAACTTGTAGTCCATGGCCATATAACTCGTAAATACATCTTCACTTCCTCCAAGTACCAACATGGTTTGTAAGAGATACTTTATACTTTTCTCTGCCTGAGACTGAGAGAGAGTTTTTTCATGAATTTGTTTAATATCTATTGAAAAAAAATAATTATAGTTTCTGCTAAGGAAATGTTCAAACCTTAAAACAACATTCTGTCCATTGGACCAATTATAATTTTAAAGATTATTTTTCCTGCATTATTAATAGCTGTTAATGGTTTTTCACCCCCCAGTTGTCTTGTATTGCAAGCAATCTTTGCAAAAGTCTCCTGAAGGTCAATACCTGCAGTAGTAACAGTGTCAATGCAACTGTACCAGTCAGGGGCAAGTGCTTTGACCATCATTTCCTAAATCGATGGATGGCCAGGGATTACAAACGCAGGCTGCTTGTTAAAGAGCATTTCGCTGTTCGTCAGCGCCTTGTGGCCATCAAAAGATGTTCAGTGCTACCAAAAGAAATTCAGGTAAATAAGTGATTTACGGTATGTAACTATGAGTTGTGCTAGAGTGCATAATGGCAGGGCTCATTCTTGAAACTAATCGTCCTCCGTATTGTGACAACTTCTCAGAAAATGCACTATTTTTTTTTCTGGAAGTCAATGGATTAGGCTGGCAATAATGATCTAATTCCCTCTAATTGCATCGCTAATAAGTAATTAATTGAACATTTGCAATCCATGTTAAGAACAATCAAGAAATAATTGAGTCAGGACGTATTGAATAAAAAAGAATAATTGAAATGTCCAACAATTAAGTTAGTTTTAAAGTTACATGAGTAATACTAGCATTATGTGCCCTGATTCTCTGAACAGGCTAAACTTAATTTTCAAATTCCATTTCAATAAGTTGGATATGACACGTATATAGTATATAGAATCAAACAGTCTCAGGGACAATGTGATCAGTTCTTTATAAAAAGCTATCCTATCTTATTCAACAAAAAGGTAAAAGAAAAATATTCCACAATTTAGGCAAAAATATCATTTTAAAAACTCTTATATTAATAAAAATTACACCAGAAAGCAAGAATATCAAAATTCTATTAAAAATTAAAAAACAAAATATGGGGCACGAGTGGCAGCGCGTTCGACTGACGATCCGAAGGTTCGGGGTTCAAATCCTCATGCAGGCTAGGATTTTTTCCCGGGACTTGTGGGTACCCCTGAGTCTACCCAACTCTGATGGGTACCCAACACTAGTTGGGGTAAAGTAAAGACAGCTGGGCGCCTGCTTCACCAGCCCTATGATCAGTTTGGTCTGAAGGGTACTTTCTTATTATTCTTTATTGCTCCCTGTGGAGCATAAGGCAGCAACAAGTTACGCCATGTCTTCCTATACTGGGCGAGCCATCTGATTTCATGCCATGTTTTATTGGTGGCCTTTGCTTCACCATCCATAGGTTTCCTCCAAGTTCCCATTGGTCTTCCCCTTCTCCTTTTTCATGATGTGTCCATTTTGAAGCAATGCTTGGAAGCCTCTTTCTATCCATGTGAAGAATAACCAGACATCTCCATCTTCTTTTCTTGGTTTCTTCAGTGATGAAGTTTATTCCTGTTCTCTTACAAACTTCACTGTTGGAGATGTGATCTTCCCAGTTAATCTTTAGAATATGCCAGAGACATCTTCCTTCAAACCCTCTGAGGTGGCTTTTGATTTTTGTATTGGAATAGTACTTTACTCATTGAAAATCAAATACAAATATAGGATATAATTGAAAGAATGTGCATGGAATAAAAAGCAAGAAATAAAATCTAAAAGTCAAAAAGTTGTATTTATTTTGCTTGCAGCCTTTCTTTAATCTTTTCTCTTCTATATTATAGCTCTATGCAAAGCCATACTTGTATTATAAGGTTTAACAATTTATTATTGTGGCCAGTCCGAATAGATTTCCAATACAGAATCAGAATATTTGGATAAATTTAAATGGTAAATTTGTTCAAACAAAGTCTAGTGGAAACTCTGTAGTTCATGTTGCACAAAGCTCACACACCTCCCTACCTCACATGTCCAATTAGGTGCTTACTTACAACAACTGCAGAGTTAGGGCTTTGGCAAAACTGATCCAGATTTAATTATGTTTGATAAACTTTGATGTTTATTGAAATATTTAATTTTACTTTTTCTTATTTATAACTTTGTGTGGGCTGAAGTAAATACTTCAGAAACGCTGGATATTTAAGCGACGAGATGGTCTGAGACTATTATTATTTTTAGTATTATTAATATTACATGTAATATACCAGTAATTGAGTCAACAAAATCTAACATACCGTATGTAATGCTTTTTAAATTCAGTTCCTTGTTTTATTAATATTAAACAATAACACTGAAGGTGACAGGTCACTTAATCCCCAGACACTTAATCCTTTCTAAAGCAATATGTAATGCATGGCTGTCAAATTTAGCAAACAAGATTGGAACAAGCCTATTTAAAGTGAATTATAAAGATAAACTTCCCATTACATGTTTAAATAGTTTACAATCCATTTGAAATATAAAATAGCAACACATTTTCATTTTCTAAAGTCCTTCAAAATTTTATAATATTGATTGACTGGCTTGGAATTCAATCCAGACAAACAGACGTTTGACATAGATGAAGTGCATTTATTAATAAAATCTGAATTAACATAGGACATTGTGACTTCCATTTAACAACACATCTAATAACCCCTTTAGAGTTTAAGAGTTATTATCTTTATTTACCGTATTCCAAAATTTCCATATGCATTGCTCTTTACATTTTAACTTAAGCCTATACCATTCTTTACATTTTAACTTAAGCCTATACCATTCTTTACATTTTAACTTAAGCCTATACCATTCTTTACATTTTAACTAAAGCCTTACCATTCTTTACATTTTAACTTAAGCCTATACCATTCTTTACATTTTAACTTAAGCCTATACCATTCTTTACATTTTAACTTAAGCCTATACCATTCTTTACATTTTAACTTAAGCCTATACCATTCTTTACATTTTAACTTAAGCCTATACCATTCTTTACATTTTAACTTAAGCCTATACTGGCCCTATACCATTCTTTACATTTTAACTTAAGCCTATACCATTCTTTACATTTTAACTTAAGCCTATACTGGCCCTATACCATTCTTTACATTTTAACTTAAGCCTATACTGGCCCTATACCATTCTTTACATTTTAACTAAAGCCTATACCATTCTTTACATTTTAACTTAAGCCTATACCATTCTTTACATTTTAACTAAAGCCTATACCATTCTTTACATTTTAACTTAAGCCTATGTCATTCTTTACATTTTAACTAAAGCCTATACCATTCTTTACATTTTAACTTAAGCCTATACCATTCTTTACATTTTAACTTAAGCCTATACCATTCTTTACATTTTAACTTAAGCTTATTTATACCATTCTTTACATTTTAACTTAAGCCTATACGGTACAGTCTTGCTTCTTTATTATTCATTTATATAGTTTAAAAAACAACATCTTAAGATGGTTAATAAAAATGTTTTTTTTTCTCTAATGTATATTTTCTTGTTTCTTTAGAACATAATTTCATTTTGCACGCAAGCTTTAAGGGAAATTTTAAAATTGTATACACTAACTCACTAACATTAAAAAAAATTAGAACATCTTTCACTATGGCCGAGCGGCAGCGTGTTTGGCTGGTGTACCAAAGGTCCAGGCTTCAAATCTGTCAGTCAGGTACCTATCAGAGCTGGCTAGACTCAGGGACACCCTCCAGACCCAGTAATAGTAACAAATTCTAGCCTTCACCAGGATTTGAGCCCAGGACCTTCGGTATGCTAGCTGAATGCGCTGCCACTCAACCATCATGCTTCATTCCCCTATGTTTAAGAGAAATGTATTCCCCGTACTTCCAACTTGTTTATGTAACAAATTGTGCATAACTCCCAGGCTTCATCTCAATCCTTCTGTATGTCTTCGTCAGGAGGTTGCCTCTCAAGAAATTGTTGCCTTGCCCAGGGATGCCCATCCCACCAGATTGAGAAACCGATGCATACTGACGTCCCGACCACGCTGGGTCATTTGGAGGTTCAGGCTGAGCAGGATTCAGTGGAGACTGTTAGCAGACTATAACAAATTGAGCGGAGTACATCGAGCCATTTGGTAGACTGTTGGTAGTGATGGTGATAGCATGAGCAACTCGTGTGTATATGTGTCATAAATGTATTGAGTATTTTTGAAAAAATTTCTTGTGATTGAATTGATTAAATATGTTATCTGGAAATAAACATGAACATTTGATGCCTTAATCTATTTACTCTTTTCATTTTCTTTGTTATTGTTGTATCAAGTTTCTTTTTTAATTTAACTGTTTGTTTTGTTCATTGCACTGGGTGAATGGTATAGAAAAATGGTATTGAAAGAATGGTTTTGTGTGGGCAAATATCTGGTAAGAGAGACAGAGGAAGGCAAAGGCTGACATATGTAGAAAGCCTGAATGAATGGGCCACGAACAACAGCAATAATAACTTCCTCCAAATAGCTAACAACAGAAAAGAATGGAGAGTCCAGACCTGGCACCTAAAGAAGAAGAAGAATGAGTTTTACCACCAGACAAAATCAAGGCAGATTTACTTTTTCCATTGGCTTCTATAGCAAGAATATGGTGGCTCTTCAGTGAGAGTGACTTCTTCCATTGGCTTCTATAGCAAGAATATGGTGGCTCTTCAGTGAGAGTGACTTCTTCCATTGGCTTCTATAGCAAGAATATGGTGGCTCTTCATGGTGGCTCTTCAGTGAGAGTGACTTCTTCCATTGAAATCTCCCCCCTCCCCCTCCTATTTTATATAAGAATCACTATTTTAGAACTACTAGTATTTCATGCATCTTGTTTAAATGAGTTGGTAAAGCATTCAAATTCAAAATTGAAATAGTCAATAGGATAGTAGGCCTTTGGTTCAATCTTTGGTTGAAGTAGTGTAGGCCCCCCCCCCCAACACGTTTTTTTATTGTAAACATTTTGAACTGATTATGGTTTATTTTCTTTCTCTTTAAAATAGTTGTATATATTATATCAGGGGTGGGCAAACTATGGCCCGCGGGCTGCATGCAGCCCAGCGAGTAATATTATGAGACCCTCGGGGCATTTAGAAGTATAATAATTTCTTTGTGTTTTTTTCAGTTGTATTTCACAGAATTTCATGTATGATAATTTTAACCTTTTTGATGAAATATTAAGAATATTGTATCACAAATTGCAAGCAGTTACAAACATTTCATTAGAAATCAATAATTAGGCCTATAGTGACTATTTGTGTCTAAATTAAATCCAATGATAGCCTAGATAATAAAATAAATGTATTATAATACAATGTGTAAAATCGTGTGAACATATTGATGAAATGTTTGATCCATGTTGTCAAACATATTTCTTTAAGTATATTATGCGGCCCGCCAATAGCTTTAAATTACATTTGTCGATGCAGCCCTACGCACATAAGGTTTGCCCACCCCTGTATTACATCATATTACCATATGTTTAGACCTACTCCATATAGCCCCATATGATCTGTGTAATAATGTAAACCATAGATCTGTGTAATGTAAACCATATTTATTAAAATAAGTCTCAGTGTGTGTATATTTGATACTATGTATCTATGGCACGGCTCTTGATAATATTTAAAAAACTGCTTCATTGACATCATAGCCCATCTACTGTTATATATAGACAATATAGTCTACTTCTTAGAGGAGATGAGCTGGATGAAATTTAAAAAGCATATTTCACATGTAACATGTAGGTCAACTTTGACCCGGGATATGAACTGTGACCTACTCACGTCCAAAAGGTCAACTGTTTCCGCATGAATTATAAATGAGAATGTGTGTCAAATGATTCTGTTAAACGTAGTATTGGTTTAGAGTTTATAAGTTGAATATTTGTAATCATCAATGACTAAGTTAGTCCTGCGGATCCAAGCAGGCCAATCAGCTAATTTTGGTAAAGTCATTGTAAAGCTTGCAAGGGAGATAATGACAATATTTTCACATTTACTAGTATCATAACAAATTGTATAACTTATTTCCCCTTGAATAGTTCTAATAATTTGAGTGTTAATTCAATTAATTATGTGTCTAAAATCTCATAGCAAGGTCCAATACTTGATCCATTATGTAATTTTCCATGAAACCTATCTCCGTGTCAAACTAAATTGTACTTGTCAGTCATCTGACATAGCGTTACGTTGAGTAAAGTGACCCCAGGCCAGAATTTCTTATTCGGTACCGTATAGGGGATCCCCCGCACTGGCAAATGTCGATACAGTGGCCTCACAAAGGGGAGGGGGGAGCTGAGGGGGAATATGCCCGGGGGGGGGGGGGCGACACTTTTAGGGGGAGGGCAAATATAAATTCACGCCAAAATTTTTTAGGAGAGTTGAGGTGGAAATAAAATTTGAAACACTAATATTGTGAACAAAAGGAATAATGAATGAAGATAGTAGAAGTTAACTTCTTATTTATTTACATTCAAACTGTTTTACACATGTTATGACTTCTACTAGTTAACTTCTTATTTATTTACATTCAAACTGTTTTATACACATGTTATGACTTCTACTAGTTAACTTCTTATTTATTTACATTCAAACTGTTTTATACACATGTTATGATTTCTACTAGTTAACTTCTTATTTATTTACATTCAAACTGTTTTATACACATGTTATGATTTCTACTAGTTAACTTCTTATTTATTTACATTCAAACTGTTTTATACACATGTTATGATTTCTACTAGTTAACTTCTTATTTATTTACATTCAAACTGTTTTATACACATGTTATGACTTCTACTAGTTAACTTCTTATTTATTTACATTCAAACTGTTTTATACACATGTTATGATTTCTACTAGTTAACTTCTTCTTTATTTACATTCAAACTGTTTTATACACATGTTATGACTTCTACTAGTTAACTTCTTATTTATTTACATTCAAACTGTTTTATACACATGTTATGATTTCTACTAGTTAACTTCTTATTTATTTACATTCAAACTGTTTTATACACATGTTATGATTTCTACTACTTAACAACACCAGAGACTATATACATTTTCAACACCTTTATTTCCCTCTTTTTATCCACTCTGCTCCTCAGATCTCCCTTCCCCATTACACATGTCGCAAACCCCGTTTTCTTCCCATTCACACACAACTCAGTTAAATTCACTCATCCACTACTTTTGACAATAACACTACTATTCTTGTCTCTCTCTCCCCCTCTCATACACCCCCCACACACACACAAAATAACTCACAACATTATCTGTAGCATTCTGTGAAAGATCGTTCAGCAAATTAAAACTTCTAAAAAAAAAATAACAAAGGAACTCAATGAGTCAGGATAAGCTTACTAATAGATGGATTTTGACGGTGTCATTAAAATTAAAGACTGCTCATAGTAAAACACGGAAAATGTTGATGTAATTGTGTAACATGAAACTTGTTATTCATTTTAAATAATAAAAAAAAAAATGTATTCTTAAAATTCTTTAATCATAATAATTAACAAAGCACAGACACAAAATAATTCAGGTGCAATATGCAAAGGGGCGTCGCTGAAACTTTTGCTCGAGGGGCGCTACAAAGGCTTGTGAGGGCCTTATGTCGATATCTTCCCGTTTGCATGCTCCTAACATGTGACCTGTTCCTCGCAAATGTAGGTCTATAGTTTGATTGAGTCGTCATTGTCTGTAGAGCAGAACCTTCTTGTCAATGTTTTGTTTTTAGAATGACAAACAACATAAAGCAAGGTGCACACAAAAGCTAGGTAGGCCTATATTGTTGGCCCAAGAAACAAAAGCTAGGTATATTGTTGGCCCATGAAACAAAAGCTAGGTATATTGTTGGCCCATGAAACAAAAGTTTGGTATATTTTTGGCCCATGAAACAAAAGCTAGGTATATTGTTGGCCCATGAAACAAAAGCTAGGTATATTGTTGGCCCATGAAACAAAAGTTAGGTATATTGTTGGCCCATGAAACAAAAGCTAGGTATATTGTTGGCCCATGAAACAAAAGTTAGGTATATTGTTGGCCCATGAAACAAAAGCTAGGTATATTGTTGGCCCATGAAACAAAAGTTAGGTATATTGTTGGCCCATGAAACAAAAGCTAGGTATATTGTTGGCCCATGCAAACAAAAGCTAGGTATATTGTAGGCCCATGAAACAAAAGCTAGGTATATTGTTGGTCCATGACACAAAAATTAAATATATTGTTGGCCCATGAAACAAAAGCTAGGTATATTGTTGGCCCATGAAACAAAAGTTAGGTATATTGTTGGCCCATGAAACAAAAGGTATATTGTTGGCCCATGAAACAAAAGCTAGGTATATTGTTGGCCCATGAAACAAAAGTTAGGTATATTGTTGGCCCATGAAACAAAAGCTAGGTATATTGTTGGCCCATGAAACAAAAGTTAGGTATATTGTTGGCCCATGAAACAAAAGCTAGGTATATTGTTGGCCCATGAAACAAAAGTTAGGTATATTGTTGGCCCATGAAACAAAAGCTAGGTATATTGTTGGCCCATGAAACAAAAGTTAGGTATATTGTTGGCCCATGAAACAAAAGTTAGGTATATTGTTGGCCCATGAAACAAAAGCTAGGTATATTGTTGGCCCATGAAACAAAAGTTAGGTATATTGTTGGCCCATGAAACAAAAGCTAGGTATATTGTTGGCCCATGAAACAAAAGTTAGGTATATTGTTGGCCCATGAAACAAAAGCTAGGTATATTGTTGGCCCATGCAAACAAAAGCTAGGTATATTGTAGGCCCATGAAACAAAAGCTAGGTATATTGTTGGTCCATGACACAAAAATTAAATATATTGTTGGCCCATGAAACAAAAGCTAGGTATATTGTTGGCCCATGAAACAAAAGTTAGGTATATTGTTGGCCCATGAAACAAAAGCTAGGTATATTGTTGGCCCATGAAACAAAAGCTAGGTATATTGTTGGCCCATGAAACAAAAGTTAGGTATATTGTTGGCCCATGAAACAAAAGGTATATTGTTGGCCCATGAAACAAAAGCTAGGTATATTGTTGGCCCATGAAACAAAAGCAAGGTATATTGTTAGCCCATGAAACAAAAGGTATATTGTTGGCCCATGAAACAAAAGCTAGGTGTATTGTTGGCCCATGAAACAAAAGCTAGGTATATTGTTGGCCCATGAAACAAAAGCTAGGTATATTGTTGGCCCATGAAACAAAAGCTAGTAATATTGTTGGCCCATGAAACAAAAGTTAGGTATATTGTTGGCCCATGAAACAAAAGCTAGGTATATTGTTGGCCCATGAAACAAAAGTTAGGTACATTGTTGGCCCATGAAACAAAAGCTAGGTATATTGTTGGCCCATGAAACAAAAGCTAGGTATATTGTTGGCCCATGAAACAAAAGCTAGGTATATTGTTGGCCCATGAAACAAAAGTTAGGTATATTGTTTGCCCATGAAACAAAAGCTAGGTATATTGTTGGCCCATGCAAACAAAAGCTAGGTATATTGTAGGCCCATGAAACAAAAGCTAGGTATATTGTTGGTCCATGACACAAAAATTAAATATATTTTTGGCCCATGAAACAAAAGCTAGGTATATTGTTGGCCCATGAAACAAAAGTTAGGTATATTGTTGGCCCATGAAACAAAAGCTAGGTATATTGTTGGCCTATGAAACAAAAGGTATATTGTTGGCCCATGAAACAAAAGCTAGGTATATTGTTGGCCCATGAAACAAAAGCTAGGTATATTGTTAGCCCATGAAACAAAAGGTATATTGTTGGCCCATGAAACAAAAGCTAGGTGTATTGTTGGCCCATGAAACAAAAGCTAGGTATATTGTTGGCCCATGAAACAAAAGCTAGGTATATTGTTGGCCCATGAAACAAAAGCTAGTAATATTGTTGGCCCATGAAACAAAAGTTAGGTATATTGTTGGCCCATGAAACAAAAGCTAGGTATATTGTTGGCCCATGAAACAAAAGTTAGGTACATTGTTGGCCCATGAAACAAAAGCTAGGTATATTGTTGGCCCATGAAACAAAAGCTAGGTATATTGTTGGCCCATGAAACAAAAGCTAGGTATATTGTTGGCCCATGAAACAAAAGCTAGGTATATTGTTGGCCCATGAAACAAAAGTTAGGTATATTGTTGGCCCATGAAACAAAAGCTAGGTATATTGTTGGCCCATGAAACAAAAGTTAGGTATATTGTTGGCCCATGAAACAAAAGCTAGGTATATTGTTGGCCCATGCAAACAAAAGCTAGGTATATTGTAGGCCCATGAAACAAAAGCTAGGTATATTGTTGGCCCGTGCACACAAAAGCTAGGTATATTGTAGGCCCATGCACACCAAAGCTAGGTATATTGTTGGCCCATGCACACCAAAGCTAGGTATATTGTTGGCCCATGCATGCACACCAAAGCTAGGTATATTGTTGGCCCATGAAACAAAAGCTAGGTATATTGTTGGCCCATGAAACAAAAGTTAGGTATATTGTTGGCCCATGAAACAAAAGCTAGGTATATTGTTGGCCCATGCAAACAAAAGCTAGGTATATTGTAGGCCCATGAAACAAAAGCTAGGTATATTGTTGGCCCGTGCACACAAAAGCTAGGTATATTGTAGGCCCATGCACACCAAAGCTAGGTATATTGTTGGCCCATGCACACCAAAGCTAGGTATATTGTTGGCCCATGCACACCAAAGCTAGGTATATTGTTGGCCCATGCATGCACACCAAAGCTAGGTATATTGTTGGTACATGAAAGAAAAGCTAGGTATATTTAAAGAAAAACAACACTTTTCTTATCCCATTTGCAAGAAATAATGCATATAATTTATCTTTCTTCCCGAGTGCCACCTGAGCTTGAAATGGGCTGCCTGATCAAACAAGGAAAACGCAAGCTCAAAACACTAATAAGCGTAGAACGAACAAATCTTTTTCATAAAAGGAGCGTCGGTAACATGTATACAAAAATAGCGAGATCAATAGTGGTTAAAAAAATGCATAGTATGGGAGAGTATAGTCTAGGTACAACTGGGCCTAGAAAATTCATAAATCAATCTTTAAGAGAAACTAGACAACACAGATAGGATGATGATGACAAGAATGTTTGATTAATCAGTTACAGCAATTATTTTCACATGCATGGCAATATCAACATGGCAATATCAACATGGTAATATCAACTAGGCAATAACAACATGGCAATATCAACATGGCAATATCAACATGGCAAATGGCAATATCAACATGGAAATATCAACATGGCAATATCAACATGGCAATATCAACATGGCAATATCAGCATGGTAATATCAACATGGCAATATCAACAGAAAAAAACTTCTTAAAGCTTTTGTGAGGTGTATCATATTGATGATAATGATAATATGTGGTCGCTGAGCGGAGATACATGGAGCGAGATCTAAATCAAATTGGTAAAATGTAAAAGTCAATGCTCCTTTATTAAGAATGGATAGCATATATATATATATATATATATATATATATATATATATATATATATATATATATATATATATATATAGTAGACTGTGTGTGTGTTCAACCAATCATATTAGTTAATTTAAAGACACGTGACCTTATTGTTTCATGTTATACTTTTGCGATTTCACTTCGGACCTTTGTCTTCGCTAGCTAAGTGATTAATGTATGGGACTCCCATGCAGGCGACCCGGGTTCGATTCTCCAGTGTTCTCGAAATAACAAATACAGTGCAATATGTAAAGTCGTACTATATTTACTATATTACGAGTCGGAATGCATAAGCCCAACAATTGTTTGTCATGCCTTGGGCATTTACGGACCTCTGAAGGTGAGCCGACACACGTTTATGGCGACATAGGCCTAAATATATAACATATGGACATTGTGCTGTGTACAGAATCATTTTGCTAGTTGAGGTGACCATCTGCTTAGCTTGTTTGTACTTATATTACATATCTTAGAACGTAAATAAACAAACAACACGCATAACCCATAAACAGTAGACAATTAGTTCTAGCTTGTAATTTATTCATAACCAGACTCAACTATCGTTACATTATAACTCCCTATTACATACTTCCAGTGGTCATTACATGGTATTGGGAAGACATGACTTTTGTGATCACTTTTTTAAAGTACCCCCACAAGAAACTTAATTAATGTTACTGATACCAGGTCCAGTGTCCAGTTTGCTTCCCTGGAAATTATTTTTATAACACCCCAGGGACACAAAATGGACTACAATGCAAATACTCATAGTAACAGGTCAGTTATTAGATCTATCTAACAATCTATCTATCTATCTATCTATCTATCTATCTATCTATCTATCTATCTATCTATCTATCTATCTATCTATCTATCTATCTATCTATCTATCTATCTATCTATCTATCTATCTATCTATCTATCTATCTATCTATCTATCTATCTATCTATCTATCTATCTATCAATCTATCAATCAATCTATCTATCTATCAATCAATCAATCAATCAATCTATCTATCCATCTATGGATCTATAAATCTATCCATCTATCAATCAATCTATCTATCTATCAATCTATCTATCTATCAATCAATCTATCTATCTATCTATCTATCTATCTATCTATCTATCTATCTATCTATCTATCTTTCTATCTATCAATCTATCAATCTATCAATCTATGTATCTATCTATGTATCTATGTATGTATCTATCTATCTATTGATCTATAAATCTATATATCTATCTTTCTATCAATCAATCTATCTATCTATCAATACATCTATCTATCTATCTATCTATATATTGATCTATCTATCTCAGGCCTATCTATATATGTATCTATCTATAGCGTTTAATACATTTAAACAAAGATAACATTTTATAGGCCATAATCTAAACAATACACCAACAAGTATATAACAAAAAAATTGAAATAAAAAGTAATAAAAAAAAAAGATCGACAATGTCCAAGAGCAAACTTTGTTCCAATTTATTTCTTCTTGAACAGAATAAAATTTCCAATAAAAAAAAAAACTCATACAATTATCACAGGCCTAAATTACCTCAGCAACACTTGTGGAAATCTAATGGATGAAATGTTTCTTTTTCTAACAGAATCTTTATATTTCACACACACACAAAATACTATCACACACAATCACAACACACACGCAAACACACACAACAGACATACACCAACGTTCGTTTATCTAAAACAGACACTCACTAAACATTAACTCTCTCTCTCTCACACACACACGTCATTCATTCATTTGCGTCACACACACAATTTCTTGTAATCACGTAACACACACACTTACTACGTCACACACACACACTTACTTGTAATCACGTAAAACACATTTACTACGTCACACACACACTTACTTGTAATCACGTAAAACACATTTACTACGTCACACACACACTTACTTGTAATCACGTAACACATACACTTACTACGTCACACACACACTTACTTGTAATCACGTAACACATACACTTACTACGTCACACACACACTTACTTGTAATCACGTAACACATACACTTACTACGTCACACACACACTTACTTGTAATCACGTAACACACACACACTTACTACGTCACACACACACTTACTTGTAATCACGTAACACACACACACTTACTACGTCACACACACACTTACTACGTCACACACACACTTCTTGTAATCATGTAACACACACACTTACTACGTCACACACACACTTACTACGTCACACACACACTTCTTGTAATCACGTAACACATACACTTACTACGTCACACACACACTTACTTGTAATCACGTAACACATACACTTACTACGTCACACACACACTTACTTGTAATCACGTAACACATACACTTACTACGTCACACACACACTTACTTGTAATCACGTAACACATACACTTACTACGTCACACACACACTTACTTGTAATCACGTAACACACACACACTTACTACGTCACACACACACTTACTTGTAATCACGTAACACACACACACTTACTACGTCACACACACACTTACTTGTAATCACGTAACACACATTTACTACGTCACACACACACTTACTTGTAATCACGTAAAACACATTTACTACGTCACACACACACTTACTTGTAATCACGTAACACATACACTTACTACGTCACACACACACTTACTTGTAATCACGTAACACATACACTTACTACGTCACACACACACTTACTTGTAATCACGTAACACATACACTTACTACGTCACACACACACTTACTTGTAATCACGTAACACACACACACTTACTACGTCACACACACACTTACTTGTAATCACGTAACACACACACACTTACTACGTCACACACACACTTACTACGTCACACACACACTTCTTGTAATCATGTAACACACACACTTACTACGTCACACACACACTTACTACGTCACACACACACTTCTTGTAATCACGTAACACATACACTTACTACGTCACACACACACTTACTTGTAATCACGTAACACATACACTTACTACGTCACACACACACTTACTTGTAATCACGTAACACATACACTTACTACGTCACACACACACTTACTTGTAATCACGTAACACATACACTTACTACGTCACACACACACTTACTTGTAATCACGTAACACACACACACTTACTACGTCACACACACACTTACTTGTAATCACGTAACACACACACACTTACTACGTCACACACACACTTACTTGTAATCACGTAACACACACACACTTACTACGTCACACACACACTTACTTGTAATCACGTAACACACACACACTTACTACGTCACACACACACTTACTTGTAATCACGTAACACACACACACTTACTACGTCACACACACACTTACTTGTAATCACGTAACACACACACACTTACTACGTCACACACACACTTACTACGTCACACACACACTTCTTGTAATCATGTAACACACACACTTACTACGTCACACACACACTTACTACGTCACACACACACTTCTTGTAATCACGTAACACATACACTTACTACGTCACACACACACTTACTTGTAATCACGTAACACACACACACTTACTACGTCACACACACACTTACTTGTAATCACGTAACACACACACACTTACTACGTCACACACACACTTACTACGTCACACACACACTTCTTGTAATCATGTAACACACACACTTACTACGTCACACACACACTTACTACGTCACACACACACTTCTTGTAATCACGTAACACATACACTTACTACGTCACACACACACTTACTTGTAATCACGTAACACACACACACTTACTACGTCACACACACACTTACTTGTAATCACGTAACACACACACACTTACTACGTCACACACACACTTACTACGTCACACACACACTTCTTGTAATCATGTAACACACACACTTACTACGTCACACACACACTTACTACGTCACACACACACTTCTTGTAATCACGTAACACATACACTTACTACGTCACACACACACTTACTTGTAATCACGTAACACATACACTTACTACGTCACACACACACTTACTTGTAATCACGTAACACATACACTTACTACGTCACACACACACTTACTTGTAATCACGTAACACATACACTTACTACGTCACACACACACTTACTTGTAATCACGTAACACACACACACTTACTACGTCACACACACACTTACTTGTAATCACGTAACACACACACACTTACTACGTCACACACACACTTACTTGTAATCACGTAACACACACACACTTACTTGTAATCATGTAACACACACACACTTACTTGTAATCACGTAACACACACACACTTACTTGTAATCACGTAACACACACACACTTACTACGTCACACACACACTTACTACGTCACACACACACTTCTTGTAATCATGTAACACACACACTTACTACGTCACACACACACTTACTACGTCACACACACACTTCTTGTAATCACGTAACACACACACACTTACTACGTCACACACACACTTACTTGTAATCACGTAACACACACACACTTACTACGTCACACACACACTTACTACGTCACACACACACTTACTACGTCACACACACACTTACTTGTAATCACGTAACACACACACACTTACTACGTCACACACACACTTACTACGTCACACACACACTTCTTGTAATCATGTAACACACACACTTACTACGTCACACACACACTTACTACGTCACACACACACTTCTTGTAATCACGTAACACATACACTTACTACGTCACACACACACTTACTTGTAATCACGTAACACATACACTTACTACGTCACACACACACTTACTTGTAATCACGTAACACACACACACTTACTACGTCACACACACACTTACTTGTAATCACGTAACACACACACACTTACTACGTCACACACACACTTACTTGTAATCATGTAACACACACACACTTACTTGTAATCATGTAACACACACACACTTACTTGTAATCATGTAACACACACACACTTACTTGTAATCATGTAACACACACACACTTACTTGTAATCATGTAACACACACACACTTACTTGTAATCATGTAACACACACACACTTACTTGTAATCACGTAACACACACACACTTACTACGTCACACACACAATTATTTGTAATCAGGTAACACACACACACTTACTACGTTACACACACATACATACACACACTAATACATAGGCCTATGCCAAGGGATCATGTGTGCACTTATGAAATGTCAATACGAATCAGCTGGCCGTGAACGATTGCCGTCAATAACCAACAAGAGAAACCAACATTACAACCCTCAGAACTGCTTAGCTCCAGTTAATCACATCATGAAGAAAAAAAGATCAGAGATCTGGACTTTGTGACTGTCGTTGAAATTGTTGTCATTAAAATGTCAGCTGTTATTCAATCATTCAATGACAGACAGAAGAAATATAATTAATTAAATTTAAATTAAAGCAATTAAAGCGTCGTTTTTCTTCTTTCGTTGTTGGCTTTAATAATGGCTAATTGTTTAAATCTGAAATGCATTCTGAAAGCATGTAAATAAATTAGAACATTACATCAAGACATTAGAATCGTTTTTGTGTGTTTGTGTGTGGGGGAAGGGCCTGGGGTTTATAATGATTTTTTCTTTCCTTAAGTTCATTATCAGCTGTTTTCTGTTGGCTACTCTCCTTTTTATTAAATGGAAATTTATACAAAAAACAATTTGCTTGACATTTAAAAGGAAGCCACGGAATGCTGGTTTAAAGAAAATTATTTTAAAGATTTACAGAGAAATAAAGTTAAATGAAATAACATTTAGCAAAAAAATTAAAACAAAATAATGTAAAAAATGTTATACAAACTAAAGTTGAACAAAAAGCTTAACAAAATACAGTTGAAAAAAATACAGTTGAACAAAAATACAGTTGGAAAAAATACAGTTGAACAAAATACAATTGAACAAAATACAGTTGAACAAAATGTTCAGTATTGTGACTGATGTTGTTTATTTATCATTTATTGTCATGGGGACTGTACCAAGCTTGTCTCCTGAAATTCTTTTCCTTATGAGACCGACCAGCTCCTATCGCACCCATCAATGAACAATGAACAACAATGAACAATATTTATTTTGCCACATAGTACATAGGTACAATAAAGGCATAGTCAAAAACATAAGAAAATTATAGCATTTGTGAATAATAAATTGAACAATAATAGTAAAACCAATATTAGTAATAAAATGAAAGTAATAAAAAATTTATTAATTAAAGGTATCCTAAAAGAAAATTCAGGGGGGATAATTTAGTTTATAACACAATTTTTTGGGGGAAAAAACTAACAAAGAAAAAAAACAAAAAAAAAACAAAAAAAAACAAAAAAACAACAACTTAATTTACTAACATAGACATACAGGTAAATCACTTTCATTAGACCTGCACGGCATTAACATAGTGAGAACAAACATTTAAGAAATCATTCACAATTTTTCTTGCGGCTTAGTATATTACATTTCTTCTACGACTATCTCTCAATATCATAGTGACAAACCAGCAATTGGGATTGTACTGGCAACACAATACAATTTAAGGCCACTAGTACTAGCATTATGGAACGTTAGTATATTATATATTCTGTAATACGGTTTTGGGCATCCATTAAAAATTAGGTAGGGGGGGGGGTCTGAAAAAGTTAGACAATTGTTGACATGGAGGAGGGGGGAGGTCAAGAAAAGTTGACGTCAACAATGTTACTTTTTATAAAGTAGGCCTAAATAATGATACAAATTTAGTACTAAATTCTACATTAGTCCTGTTAAACTTACTTAGATAACATTAACAACATAGTTTTACGTTAATACAAATACATGTAGATCTATATCAATTATGGAAACTACATTTGATATGTCCTTTTTGTGTCCATCTTGCTAGTTTGTAGATCTATGTATGGGTGGAAACTAATGCAATTGTTGGCAAGGCAAAGTGACCGATTAATTGTAGAAAACGTCACCTTCGCTGTCTAGCGTAGGATTGCCTGACACAAGGGTGTCAAAAGAAGGACACCGAGAGACAAAAAGGAGGACATTGTGTTTCAATTGCATAGTTTCGCATTTAGCCCGCAATCAGTATAATTTTATTACAAGAGCTGCCACTAAGATTAAATGTGTATTGGTAAACTGAGCAAGAAACAGTTTTGTTAAAAATAACATATAAATTCAATGTAGGCTGAAAGGCAGCTTGCATTTGGTATATTCTTAACATGCTAATACTAATTTTAAATTTTTTTTGTCCTTATGCCTACAAAACATAAAATATTACAAAAGCTGGACATCTTAAAGGTATTGTGCTTTGCCTGCCGTACGGAGGACAAGAGTCTAAATAGGAGGACATGTCCTCCTTTTGCCGGACGTCTAGCGAGACATAGTGGCTGCAGAGCCTTTACAAGCTTATGTAGCGCCCCCAGTGCAAAAGTTTCAGCGCCGCCCCCTTGCATACTGTAACTGCTTGTTTAGTGCTATATTTAGACTACATTTGCTGCCTCCTGAAAGTGTTGCCTCCGTGCCTATGTCCCCCTCTGCACTCCCCTATGTGAGGGCACTGGGTGGCTGGAATAACAAAGGAACACAAACACACGTACAAACAGTCTGCAGAACGTTCAGAAACCCATTTTTTTGCCACTCAGTACATCTAAATCAGGCTAGGGTCAGAGTCTGGCGTTCGTTATATAAGCCATGTAAGCGATGGCTGGCATTGACAATAGAACAAAAAACAATAATAGGCCCTCGCCGAGACTATAACTAATGTTTACAAAGCATTGAATGAAGTGAATTTTGTGAATCCAACATGGTTATTTTAAAAATATTTCCTTCAGAAAAATAATTCTTGGCCCACCCCATGAAATACGAAATACTTAGCCTACCTTATTTCCTTTAAACATCCCTAAATTCTGATATATAAACTAATATATTTTTTCTCACTACGTTATAGATCTAATAGTTGAAACATTAAAATTAGGTCGATTAGGCTACATATTTAGTAATTTTTACGTTTTCATTTCTAATTTTCAAGAAAAATTTAATGAGATAAAAATGTATTAGTATCAGTGGCGTCGGCAGTATTGCAAGGATTAGGTGGCAAATAGTGCAAGGTAGGAGGACAGGGAAGGCAACTACCGTATGTATATAATGTGTGTGTGTGGACAATAATGTACGAAGGAATATATGGTTTAAATTAGGTATGTTAAGACCGGTTTTTCTTCAAAACGGTTTTCGGTTATATAAAACCGGTTTAAAACCGGATTTCGGTTTATCCCCCCCCTCTTCTCCTCCCTTTTCGCGCAATGTCACAAGTTACAGGCCGGAAAAGCCAAATGTGCGTAGTTTTGTTGGTATATTTGAAAAATAGTTCAAATTTAATTAGTGTTTGCATGGCATTCAAGATGTTGATTTCCTTGAATACAATATGATTTTGTACATGAAATAATGATTAGGCCTACCTCCCAACCAAGAAACCGAAATCCGGTTTTGAAAATTAAAACATCCGTAGTTAAAATAGATGGCTAATTTACAACTTTTGCACAATTTCCCCCTAAACTATTTGACAATTACCATTGTACCAAAAGCTATATTAGTGAAACGTAAAATTAGACATAATTAAATATGTATATGAAAAGAACAATAGTAAACATGAGAATTATAGTCCATAAGAAATCTTTTTAACAAGCTTTAAAATGTATTACAATTAATTATAGTATAGACCTTTCCGTTTTAAATCCATTAGAAACATAAAAGCAAGCGTCTAAAATTGTGCTACTTGTTTTGAGGGGGGGGGGGGGAACCAATTGTTGACGTAATTATATAGGGGGGGGGTCTCTGAAAGTTTGACAGTTGTTGACAAGGGGGAGGGGGAGGTAAAAATCGCCTAAAATTGATGACGTAATTAATGGACTTCCCTTTGCCAATTATACTTATAGAACTTAACTAAAAGATAAAAAAAATTAACAACAGCCATTATTACAGCGAATGCTGGTTTTGAGAAGATGGTGGTAAGAGAAACAACACTAGCTATAGCAATGTAACACAAATAAGTACTGTCAAGGGAGATAATAATATAAACATAGTTAAAACAAGGGAGACAGCCTTGAAAAGATCGATAGGTTTTCATTGGCAACAAAGGTTACAATGGGATAGATACTGAAGTCATCTTATAAGCAATGTAGAGAGCAGATATTCTATCTTATAGACAATGTAGAGAGCAGATATTCTATCTTATAGACAATGTAGAGAGCAGATATTCTATCTTATAGGCAATGTAGAGAGCAGATATTCTATATTATAATCAATGTAGAGAGCAGATATTCTATCTTATAGGCAATGTAGAGAGCAGATATTCTATCTTATAGGCAATGTAGAGAGCAGATATTCTATCTTATAGGCAATGTAGAGAGCAAATATTCTATCTTATAGGCAATGTAAACAGCAGATATTCTATTCTAAACAAAATAGTTTTATGTAGATCCTAGAAAATTAGAAAGTTTTAGCAATATTTATGGAATGAAGGATGAATAGAAAATAAAGATTGAGCGATGTTTAAAAAGCAAATCAGCTATCATAGAAATGGAAAGATTCATACAACAGGAGAAATAAGTGTGGGAGGGGTAGATAATTATATACAATAAAGCAGGATTAGTCCTACACACACACACACACACACATGCACACACACACACACATATACACACACATAGACACACACACACACACACACATACACACACATAGACACACACACACACACACATACACACACACACACGCACACACACACATACACACACACATAGACACACACACATAGACACACATACACACACATTGACACACACACACACATAGACACACATACACACACACATAGACACACACACACACACATAGATACACATACACACACACATAGACACACGCACACACACACACATACACACACATACACACGCACACACACATACACACACACATAGACACACACACATACACCCATACACACACATACACACACACATAGACACACACACATACACACACATACACACACATACACACACATACACACACATACACACATACACACATACACACACATACATACACATAGACACACACACATACACACACACATAGACACTCATACACACACACACACATACACACACACATAGTCACACACACATACACATACACACACATACACACATAGACACACATACACACACATAGACACACACACATAGACACACATACACACACACATAGACACACACACACACATAGACACACACAAACATAGACACACATACACACACACATAGACACACACACACATAGACACACATACACATACATAGACACACACATAGACACACGCACACACACATACACACACACACACGCACACACACACATACACACACATACACACATAGACACACATAGACACACACACATACACACATAGACACACACACATAGACACACATACACACACATTGACACACACACACACATAGACACACATACACACACACATAGACACACACACACATACACACACATAGACACACGCACACACACACATACACACACATACACACGCACACACACATACACACACACATAGACACACACACATACACCCATACACACACATACACACACACATAGTCACACACACATACACACACCTACACTCACACATAGACACACACACACATAGACACATATACACACACACATAGACACACACACACACATAGACACACATACACACACACATAGACACACACATATACTCACACACACACGCACACACACATACACACACATACACACATAGACACACACACATAGACACACATACACACATTGACACACACACACATAGACACACATACACACACACATAGACACACATACACACATTGACACACACACACACATAGACACACATACACACACACATAGACACACATACACACACACATAGACACACACACATACACACACATACACACATAGACACACGCACACACACACATACACACACACGCACACACACACATACACACACATACACACACACACATAGACACACACACATACACCCATACATCTTATTTATGTATATATATAGTTTCAAAATATCTATATATGTATTTTTGATAATCACCATGAGTTAATTGAAAAATCATCAAAGATACGGAAGTAATAAAAAAAAATAAAAAAATTTTTTTATGTAAAGATTTACATAACCTTTTTATTATAGCTTTAAATAATCTTGTTGAAATACAACAACCCCTATGCAGGTCGTTATTACGGTTGACTTTCGTTGTCTACTTCCTAAAGACACGCAGACTCTAAACTTAATTAAAACTTATAAAACCAACGTTTGAAGACTGCCAGGGGAAAAAAATCCTTTTCAAGGACTTGAATACAAAAATTATATTTTATAGAATTAAAAAAAACAATCGCACACCTATTTGTAATTTATAAAAGAAAATTTCCATTTTATCAAATATATGCCAAAGGCTACAGATAGAAATTTATTTTTGAAAACAAGGATATCTTTGTCTTTGAACAAGATAAAATTCATTAAACATTGTCCTTTACAATAATTTGTTGGAACTTTTCCCCCCATTCGTTTCATTGGCTGAAAGATGCCACGTGACTCAATGACACGTCACGTATTCTGACATGCTTAGGTCATTCATCAGTGGGAGCATTTCAAGTAATTTCAGCAGTTAATAGGTTGTTAGTTGTTACTATAAAATACTATAAAGACTTAAGGTGAAGTAACTTTTGTATATCTTTCTATCTATCTATCTAGCCTATCCATTTATCCAACTATCAATCTATTTTATCGATCTATTTATCCATCCATCGATCTATATATCTGTCTATTTATCTGTCTATTTATCTATCTATCTATTTTTCTATCTATCTATCTATCTATCTATTCACCTGTCTATGTATCTATCTTTCTATCTATCTATCTATCTATCTTTCTATCTATCTATCTATCTATCTATCTATCTATCTATCTATCTATCTATCTATCTTTCTATCTATCTATCTATCTATCTATTCACCTGTCTATGTATCTATCTTTATATCTATCTATCTATCTATCTTTCTTTCTATCTATCTATCTATCTATCTATCTATCTATCTATCTATCTTTCTATCTATCTATCTATCTATCTATCTATTCACCTGTCTATGTATCTATCTTTCTATCTATCTATCTATGTATCTATCTTTCTATCTATCTATCTATCTATTCACCTGCCTATGTATCTATCTATCTATCTATCTATCTATCTATCTTTCTATCTATCTATCTATGTATCTATCTTTCTATCTATCTATCTATCTATTCACCTGTCTATGTATCTATCTATCTATCTATCTTTCTATCTATCTATCTATGTATCTATCTTTCTATCTATCTATCTATCTATTCACCTGTCTATGTATCTATCTATCTATCTATCTTTCTATCTAGATTTATCTATTTAACAAATATATTTCTAATATAAACATGCGTTTGGTGATTATTTAATTGTAATTCAAAGCAAGAAAAGATATTTGCGACATTTTTACGGTTTGAAGTCACTTCCTTTCATATCCCAATGCTTGTCTAGTCTTGTGCATTTGTAGGGCTAATTGACCCACTCCTGATCATCGTATTGAGTTTCAACCTAGCACATAGACGTTAAACCAATTCATTCATTTTAAAACCCCTTATGGTGTGCATTTTAAAAACCATATTTATTAACTTCTCTAATATCAGACAAGTCAATGTCCATTGATCTTGGTATCACTATTGCTTCCTCTAGTTAGCCTGTAGTCCGTGGCACCCTTTGGTGGTAAGGTTGGGAGAAGGGTTAAGGTTATGGTTAGCAAACGTTTATACTGAAGAAACTTTTCTATTTTTGTGAAATCCTAAAATGTCCAACTCAAAAGCAAATAAACAAACTCCAGTGTTGTGTGTGTGTATGTGTGTGTATAAAATGTATTAAAACTTGTTGTTGACCGAATGTTGTCTGCAGACAGCGGCTATTCGCACTTATTTATTAAACACTCTTGATTGCCTAACAAACACATTGTTTTAATATATTATAACTTTGTGTTTTAATATATTATGATAGGTTTGTGTTTTAATTTTGAATATATTATAGGTTTGTGATAATTTATTTTTATATTTTATTAAGGCCTGTTGTAGATATCGCCATTCCCAAAATAATAATTATATTAATAAGTTAATTGATTAAATAATTATATTAAGACATTAATTATTTAGTATCCCGTATTGAAGTTGTATAGATCAGTGCACCCTATGTACCTTAGGTAAATCTTCTATAGAAAAAGATCAAGTTTTTGTTAGACTTCTGCTTATGGTACATTCGATGAAGTGGGAAAGTCAGAAACACGGAAATTCCGAGTAGGAAGTTTTCCCATTTATGAATTGGTGCATTTTTGCATAATATTTTGTCACTTATCTATATAATATGTATAATGTGAGTTAATTACATCTTCCTTGACGACGTTGAAAATTATGATACAATATAGAAGAGTTACTGTAACTTTGGGGATGTCCATTAATTACGTTTTACAATTTTTAGACGATTTTTACCTATGGTTCCTACCATCCTCCCCCCCCCCCAACTCGGCCCTCCCACATTTTTTTCCAATCCAATGATTTTAACAATAATTCTTTTCTTTATATTTCTATTGTTCTTTTCATAGAAATATTTCACCTTTTCCAATTTTACGTTTCACTAAATGAGCTTTTGGTACATTGTTATAATTGTTCAATATATATTTTCATCATCATTGATATGCCTTCTTCTACAGGCAATTTTTCCTTTGCTTTTTCTTCAAAATTATCGAACATATCCCGGGAACCTTTAACAATATGCGAAAGTGAAGTAGGCCCTTAAGGCCTATACACTTTCCTACACAGGGCCTACATATAGACTAATTTTGGGGTCTGACTGCGATTGACTAGTCTTGTGAAATTCATCCAGCAAGTAGTCCTAATTCTTTTTTGCACTCATGTTATGGTGGTTGTGCACAATATTTGCACAATTTTCCCCTGTGTGGCTACCCATAGTCCTATATAGAAAACGTTCAATAGGGACCCCATCATCTGGTGAAACATATATAGGCATACCTCACAATAACAGTGAGCTGATCAATATGGGACCGGTCTGTAGTGCAATCTACAGATAAACTGAAGTACCCTGCAGTTCTTAAATCATCCAAGATTGAGTATCTTACTTTAGTGTGCCATAATTTTGATAAATTCATCAAATTTTGTATAATTAAGTAGGTTATATATGACAATTACTCACTCGTAGGCCTGCAAATTATTTTGGGGAACCCTAAGTTATTTCTTGTGTTGCTTAAATTATAAGTAAATACTGCACTGTCCATACGCAGATCTACAAACTATATATAACAAGATGAACACAAAAATAATATGTCAAATCCATTCATTGATACATTTGTATTAACGTAAAACCATGTTTTTACATGTTTGCTATGTAGGCTACGTGGTACAGGACACATGTAGAATTTTGTAATAAATTTGTATCACTTTTTAGATAATAAAAATTAACATTGTTGACGTCCAATTTTCTTGACCTCCCCTCTCCACTATGTCGACAATTGTCAAACCTTTTCAGACCCCCTCCCCCCTATTTAATTGACGTAATTAATGGACTTCCACTTAGTTACGGCTTTTCAACTCATATAGATAAGTGATTTTATCTTAAACATTATAAGCCGAAGAACGTATATTTCACAATAATATATAGATCAGTGCTTATAATGCATACATATTTTTTACTCTATTTTGAAACATATTTTTATTTAAAATGGTATTTTTTAATTTAAAAGAGCAATGTCGCCAATGTACATAATATTTTTCTTTTTTATAATTTTAACAAATCTTGTAAAAAAAAATTAATTGCAAGGTTGCTAATGACGCATCGACAAAACCAACAGTTTTAAGATGCACAGTGTTGGAACACGGAAAATTTGGTTATTCTATTCCTACTCGTAACCTCCGAGTTTCCGACTTTCCCACTTCGTCGAATGCCACATAATGTTAGCCCCAAAGAGGGTACTGATTTAATATCTCCGCTGTAAAATTGTTTAATTAAAGTATATCATTTGTGCCTACAATTCCTACATTCTAGATCATCAAAGAATATATAGGCCTATATATCTGTGTTTATATTGTTCAATAAAGTTTTTTTTGAAGTAAGTAGAAACTACAATTGTCACTTGATCATTTCTCAAGTCTACGTGTTATAATATAAAGTGCTGGATAGAATAAATGTCAGTTGTCTGAGTTGGATCTGAATAAAATGTTAAGTTGCTTATACATATTACCACGCTACAAATATTATAAGCACTAACACCTGTCTTAGCATATTTTTACTTTTTATTAAAAGGAACGGTAGCCATATATATCACATTTCATCTCTAATAGTATCTGGGAAAATAATGGGTTACTGGAACAAAAAAAAAGCAACGTATTATCTTTTTAAAATCATAATAACCAGAAAGCGAAGAAAAGCGTAGGTCGAAAATAAATCCTTTTCTGGGTAGAAGAAGCGAAAGTAGAATATAAGATACGCTTAATTGTAATTTCCTATCTAATTTGTTCATTATTCCTTCCTTGTTTATTCAGAATATGTTGCAGGATTTCTCACCTGAAAAGACTTTTCAGCACTCTGACTCTATACCACAACATTCACTTTAATACATATTGATACATATTTAATACATATTGATTGTATCATTTCAACCCATTAAACATTCATTATTTTTTTATGATCTAGTTTAAAAATAAACTAATTAACAACTGTTTTTATTTGGGTTCTAGAAAAATAATTTCTTCAACTTATTAGACTTCCCGATTCACTTGACCGAATTGCCACAAACTATATTTCTTTTTACAGCTGGATCAATGTCCACTGAAGAGATATTTATGACGTCCAACTATATTAACTAGATTATATATATATATTAATATATCTTTACATTTTCTTTTCTTTTTTTTCAAGCTTTTTACTTTTGTAGCCAATAATACAACAGAACAATCAGATAGCTTATCTACGGATTAGCGTTGAATTCCATCCCCATTAGTTGTTACAATGAACAGGTTGTTACTGGATTAATGTGGTCATTGAAAGTACGACACTACTAGACCATTAAACCAGTTGTCTTTTGCAAAAAAATGATGTTAAAAGTTCTTGGCTGTATTTCACAATCACTAATCTGTTGACTGGTAGTTGTTTTTTTTTAATGATAACTAGGCTAGTTTCAACAGGAAATGAATCTGTTTAAACATTGACCTTTCATTAATAGAGAACTATGTAACTACATTAGTGGGTATTGTTATGGCCCTTTAGATGATGACTATTATTACGACTCGTTAAATCGGATTCAATGAATATAGTTGTATCTTTATTAGAAGTCTCTAGATTCTGCTAATCTGTAGCCCAAGCTAGGGGTTCCTTGACTGACAGGTCTATGCAGTAATGTAGTTATATTCGTGATAATTATCTTCAACACCTTTCTCAACAATGATAGATCAAACAACTCCAGTTGTTGAATAAACAATTTTATTTAAATTGTAGACTCAATATAAACGATCAATAAACTTCATCAACTGATGGTAACATAAGTATTTCAACAAAATGACATTATATGTACAAATTTTAATATAGCGACTTCACTCTACAAACGTTTAAACTGAACTAACTTTAAGGAGGTCGGAACTTTACAAAGAAAACTATCATCGAAGATTCTACAGGGTCTTAATACGCATTTTAACCTCTTTCTCTATAATTACTACGATCCAGAATTATCCTTCAATTTCCACGGGGTTGGACGAATTATTTTATTTAAACTGCCCTCAGGGCACAAAGGTCAAACCTTGGTCGCCTTGGACTCTGATACGCACTTGTTAAGAGGTCAATGCCTTACTACGTCATTCCTCTATGACCGATATTCGTAACATCCCCCCTTTTCTAAAGTTTTATAATTATTTCTTTTACATTTTAACAATACAAAAAATGTTAATTTAAAGGAATAATTATAAAAGAAAATATTCCGGGGAAAACAATACAGTTCAATTGGCTATCCCAATAATTCAATCAAACTGATAACAATAACATATAATATATGCAATATAAGTTCATCTTATCAAATGGCTTAACTACAGTCATTCAATCATTCAATTTTTAATTCAAAAGAATGGACAATTAAATTGTTTATCTAAATCTTGTATACAAGAAAAATACATAGGGTTAAACATTATACAATCTAATAATTTCCATTCCATTATCATTCCACGTTAATAAAAACTCTCTCGTCCATTTAATCATAAACTAATATCTTTTACATTTGTAATCAAACAACAAAAGAAAAAATCACTTAATGTCTATGCAGACACGACTTATTTTTTCATAAGGAGAAAAAACCCAACGTTCTGATAGAACACATGCTAGGCCTAACTCAATTACAAAACAAAAATACTAGCCCTGACCTAATTTTACTTTACAACAAAAAATATTGCTCGTGTAGACAGTATTTTTTTTTTAAGCCTGTAGGCTGACTAACACATTAGACCAAACTGTCTGTGTCGGGACAAAAGATTGAGGTCAATTCCGCCCTCTCTCTCTCCCTCTCTTTTTTTTTCGATCACTCTCTCATTCCCTACATGTTTACATCGCTATGCAAATTTTTACCCTATTACGGCTTTAGGTCAGAAATTGCTACGCGATTAAATAGTTATCGTACTAAATGAGCATTATCTAACAACTATTATCTCAAAATGACATTCATTTTTGTTATATTAAGAAATTTAAACATAGTATGTTCACGAATTAAAATAGTTTATAGACAATTTCATTAAAAATATTTCAATCTTTCATTTTACCATGACCTTTCGACGTCATTATTTTCTTTTTAAAAGAGTTCACATTGAAACATTCTATCTTTCATGCAGACATGGATTTACTTGAAACAAATTTGGTTAATTTACTTAATTAACTATCAATCAAAACAGATTATATTATCTTCATACAATCTTAGTACTACACAGTAAGTACTTATTTTCTTTAGATTACATCAAAGACATTTCAAATACAATATTATTTAAGTACAAAAGATAAAAGATTAGAATTTAAAGAGCATAGACTATATTTTTTTCAGACAGAAATCAATTTAACAATTTTTACAAAACAATTTCTGGTCTGAATGGTTCCATCTCCCAGCTTTTCAGTTATGGTAAGGTTGGAATCCATTGCTCTTTTCCATGTTCCACAAAGGTTTTATTCATTATTCATAGATTCTAGGTTCTCCTGTTCCTCACAGTGTTCAGGTCTACCCAATCTTCTGATTGTCAGTACAATTCATTCAATCTATTTTAACTCATACAGAAAAAAATAGATTAGTTTTACAATCTTGACATGAAATCCTTAATTAATAATACATTAGTTGAACATTGGTGTGTCAACATTATAAATTCTCAACCATGACATTCTCAACCATTCTGGTTTACAGTGTCAAGTCAGTGGCACATATCCTAAATTTATACAAAACAAGGATAAGTTTTATTAGTTTCTACTTTTGATCTGCTTTTCAGGTAACAGTTTCCTAAAAGTGAAAAATCATATATAATACATTTCTTGGAATTCTTGTTAGTCATAGTTCTGCCTTGCTGCAACTATTTTTTTACCCTTCTTTATCATACATTCAATGATAATAGAACAAATGAATAAATTCACATAGAAGAAATTTGCATCTTGACTCAGTGCAATTATTTCAACAACAGTACATGATAAAATAAATTTCCATAGTACAATAAAAAACATGTCTCAATACTTTAGTGATAGAAAAATTCTCTTTTCTCAAAACCATTTACATCTTTTTCAATCAAATTATCCTCTCTGCCAAATGTTTCAATTATCATTTCCAGAGATTCTCAAACACATCTTATAATCAGTCCACATTTATAATGTCCTCTGATTTAGAAACCAATTCTGCGGATAAAACTGATCTTTTTCTCTTATAGCAATTATTTTAAATGCTCAACCTAACAAGTTTGTTTAGAAATATCACACTATAATGATATTTACTCTAACAATACTTTTACTCATTCCTTTTTCTTCACAAGTAAGGGATTTAGTTTTAAAATAGTAAGTTTGGTAACTAACTATCAGTGAATTTGTCATTCAATTCATCCTGTACTCCAGGCATAAATTTTACAATTAAGAGTAACAATGTTAACAACATCAAGCTTGTTCCAATTGTTTTCAGAAGGTAAGGCTTTATCATTTTCAAATGATATAATATTTTTGCCTTTCTTTCATCACACAACAATGGCATCTGCATGTGAGCAGTGTACAATTTTTTTCTAACAAAAACAGTTATGTCAGGCAAAAAATTTATGTACTTATCTAGGTACTTGCTCAGCCCAAGGAGATCCAATTCGGTCTGCCATTCCTCTTGAAGTAGTTTGAGTGGTCCTCGGACAGTGGGTCCAAAGATTGGTCCATAGGCTCCTCGACTTTCCGGATAGGATTCAGTTGACATCTCCTGCTCCAGGCATAAGTTCTTTAGGACCGGATTGAAGAGTTCCGGGGCGAAGTTGGTCCTTCGATCTGTCGGTATGGATTGTGGTAACCCATAGCTTTTGGTAGTTTCGGTCCAGCGCTCCGCACTCGTTTCTTCAGTGATGCTCCTCAAATCTTCATCTGTACCGGCAACTGCAGGTTTGCTTTGTTGTTTGTTCATGCTGTGGTCTATCTGTTCATAGACATCAGTAGTAGTAGTTTCTTTCTCGTCGACAGCTTTCTCATGCAACTGTAGCAACTCTGGGTCTACTTTCTGTTCAGCAATCAATTCATTTTGTGATGACTTCTTTGATTGATCATTTCCTTTCGGACAATCTTCAATCTTGGAGAAAATAGTAGTATCAAGTTCCACTTCTTCTTCCTCTTTCTTCTCTCGTGGGAGAATTTCTTCTTTCTTTTTCTTTTCTTGTGAGATAATTTCTTCTTTCTTTTTCTGTGGTGTCATACCTTTTATGACATCACCTACAGGATAAAGTTCTTTTTCTTTTCCTGTCTCCACCATAGGACTAGGGTCGGGATTTTCCTTCACAATCAGTTCAGGTCTCACCCTCCCTTTCGCCAAATCATTTGCTAGGATAACAGATATGCCCTCAACAGGAAGTTTTGATATTACTCCAACTGTCACATATCCTGTCACCAAGTCAGATGCGAGGTATATCCTATGTAGAGGTATTTCTTCTTTCCATTCAAAACCTCTCAATAGGACAGTCTGTCCTGTCAATGTATTCACATTCAATGGTAATACATCTTTAAGCAGCAGGGTTAATGATGCTCCTGTGTCTCGTAATATGTTTACGGACTTTAGTGGTCCTTCCTTTTGTAAGGCCACACAACCTTCACTAATGAACGGTTGAAAACTGCACAGGGTCTCTGTGTCAATTTTATTCTTCCCTTGACCATGACTTTCGGGTGTTTTTTCATCTTTCGATGGCTTCAGACTCTTTTCCGAGTCAAAAATACTTTGGTCTACTTTCTCGTCTCTGTGGACTTGGACAATTAATCCAATAGTAGCCATTCTGTATTTATAATCAGGATATTTATCCTCATTGTCTTCAGTTGTAGATTTCTCTACCTTCTGACTTTTGCTCTCAGACAAATCCACCCTCAGTGTTTCTGGTTTAGAAGAATCTTTCTTCGAATTCAGTTCGTTTGTATTTTCGCTTTCTTGTACATTTTGTATTGGTGCATGTCTGACGCACATTACCACTTTATTAGGTCCTTTTTCTTTCCTTATGTTCCAACAGTCTTCAATGCTATGTCCTGTTCTTTTACAAAAAGTACATTGGACGTTTTTGTTGACAGGTCTTTTATTAACATCATTTTGTTTCACAAAATGCTCTTTTTCACGATGTTTTTGTGGTGTGTTTTCTGCTTGCCGTTGTGCCCTATTAAAATTCTTTTCACCAGCTGTCCTATTACACAGTGTATACTGTTCCGCTAAATCAGCAGCCTTATGTGGGTCAGTGATGTCACGCTCGGATAAATACATTCTTACATCCGGCCTCACTTTGTTAATAAAATCCTCTAAAAGAATGATATCTTTCAATTCTTTTAATGTGGAGATATTTCTGGATTTTATCCACTGATCCATTAACTTTTCTTCTGCTCTAAGGAAGTCTAAGTGTGTTTGGTAAGGGGACATTGTGTACTGACGGAACCTTTTCCGATAACTTTCAGGTATTTGGTTGTACGCTTTAAGTACAGTGTCTTTAATGACTTCATAATCATTTAAATGTTCCTCTTTTAACAATAGAACACAATCTCTTGCCCTTCCCTGAGTAAAAGCTGTTCTGACTAATATTCCCCATTTATCTTCTGGGAACTTAAAATCTCTGCAAGAAATTTCAAAGGTCTGGAAGAAATTCGCTATTTCACTTTCTTTATCAATGTAGGTAGGGACTAGCTTTTTCCATCTGGCCATCTCTACATCACTATGAGATTCTTTTTTAGTAGCTTCTATCTTCGCCAGTTCAATTCTTTCCTGACTTTCTATTTCTCTTTGACTTTTCTTATCTCTTTCCTGACTTTCTATTTCTAGACGTCTTTGTTCCATCTCCATTTCCATCCGTTTCATTTCTAACTGAAATCTTAACTGTTCGGACATAGATTTCGACGTCTGACCTTCAACTTGATATCCCTCCGCGCTTGATTCTACTTTCAACTTGCCACTCGCAATCAACACATCTTTTATCTGCTGTGTCAACACAGTCCTCGATGGTGTAGTTTCAGTAACTTCTATCTTCAAGATCTCAGCGATCTCTTTTAACTTCTTTATTGATAAAGTTTTTAGAACTTCTTCTTCTGGATTTTCAATAAATTCCATTCTTTAGTTAAGAGATTTATAAAGTGGTAAATTTTTCCAACTTACGTTTTTCCAATCGGAAGAATACTTCAGCGTTATTAGACTTGCTCAGTAGGTCACGGCTTTACACACAACACAACACAACTTGAATATATGCTTCACTATACAACTATCCCGGACGAGCCCCCAAACTGTTATGGCCCTTTAGATGATGACTATTATTACGACTCGTTAAATCGGATTCAATGAATATAGTTGTATCTTTATTAGAAGTCTCTAGATTCTGCTAATCTGTAGCCCAAGCTAGGGGTTCCTTGACTGACAGGTCTATGCAGTAATGTAGTTATATTCGTGATAATTATCTTCAACACCTTTCTCAACAATGATAGATCAAACAACTCCAGTTGTTGAATAAACAATTTTATTTAAATTGTAGACTCAATATAAACGATCAATAAACTTCATCAACTGATGGTAACATAAGTATTTCAACAAAATGACATTATATGTACAAATTTTAATATAGCGACTTCACTCTACAAACGTTTAAACTGAACTAACTTTAAGGAGGTCGGAACTTTACAAAGAAAACTATCATCGAAGATTCTACAGGGTCTTAATACGCATTTTAACCTCTTTCTCTATAATTACTACGATCCAGAATTATCCTCCAATTTCCACGGGGTTGGACGAATTATTTTATTTAAACTGCCCTCAGGGCACAAAGGTCAAACCTTGGTCGCCTTGGACTCTGATACGCACTTGTTAAGAGGTCAATGCCTTACTACGTCATTCCTCTATGACCGATATTCGTAACAGTATAAATACACAGCCGAACTTGAGCACATCGCCATACTGACACATAGCTGACAAAGTCGATCATTAATGTTTATGTGTGTAATGATTGTGTATGTATTATGTGTGTAAGAATGTTTTCGATTATGATTTGAAACTGTCAAGATAGTGTTTAAGAATTTATTCCAACACAGAGCTACTACTACACTGTCAATATTGTCCAACTGTTGCATGGTGTTTGAGAATGTATTACATCTCTGAGATAATACAACACTGTCAATATAGTCCACCTGTTGTATAGTGTTTAAGAATTTATTCCACTAATGAGATACTACAACACTGTCAATATTGTCCACCAGTTGTATAGTTTGTAACTGTGTAACACTGTAAGAGTGTGCTGCAAATGTTTTTCTTTTAACTTTTGTTACTTTCAGTTGTTGATATATTTTATTTGAACATTGTCCTGTTTTCTCTGATGTGTAATGTTTAACCATAAATTTCATGTACTTTAGCAATTGTTAATGTACTTAACAGTAAACAAAAAGGGCCAAAATGTGTTAACTTTAATTTTTTAGGCTTATTTAGTAATTCCAAAAAAAAAAAGAATTATATTTTCACCATATTGACAAACTTTCAAAATGACTGTCAGAGCTTATGATTGGCTAACGATCTCAAGGGAGATAAATGTCTTCTCCTCAACACTGAAATGTATTATTTTTGGAGATAGGCCTAGTAGAATTATAGGTCGCTTCCTTTGATGGTTACATTTTTAAAACATTTGGACTTGTGTTTTGTTTCTGTCATAAATCCAGATGGTAAAAAGAGGTTGTAGAATCTTTATTAAATCCAGTTTATTATTCTATATTTACATTTATTTTGTCACTTATTCGCCATAAGAACCTTTGCCATCATTTCCATCAACATTATTACACCATCATGCCCATCAGCTTCCTGACGAAATCATTTCCATCAGAAAAATTGCAACATCATTTCCACCAAAAAATTACAATGTTCTTATTATCAACACCCTTACGACGTCATTTCCACATGCAAACTTACATCACCATTGCATTCCCCATTATTTTCATTAGCATCTTATAACAAAATGTCCTTCAATAAAATATTATTTCTAATCTCAGACTTGTCCTTCATGTAGTCGATCCACACGCTCGAAGCCTATCCTTGTGTGACGAATTGAAACGAATCCTTCGTCACATAGGCCGAATTTTATAACTGCCAATGATTATAACGAATGTATTAGCATCACAACCGAGTACGGATTAGGAATATATGTACATTATTTTGATTAAGCGTAAGAGAGAGAGAGAGAGAGAGAAGTTTAGAAATATACATGTTGTTTGTAAATATTATTATATTATTGTTGGCCCACATAGCGGGGTTTCCCGGCCAAGAAAAATAATACTATACCGTCCTTCCCCTCCCCCCACCTTCCCGTGTCACCTTTTCCACCCGCGACGTGGTTATCCCCCCTTACCTGTTAAGATAGGAATCATCTCCCTCCAACTTTGAATGGCGTACGAATTTAACGACCATTGTCCAGATTGCAATTAAGGGTCACATAGTCTCGTGAATATCGCGCCCTCTCGCCCCCCCTTTTCCACCTTCCTGGGTGACCATATATTTCCTAACTTATCTTGTCACTGTTTCAGGAAATGTAATTCCAGTTGATATCATTTTTTTTCTGATCGCCAACGGTGGACATTGACATTTTTATGCATAGCTCTGGCCTTCTGCAAATGGCCCATAATTGGGTGACTTTCTAAGGCCAGGGAGATCCCCCTGTTGATCTAAAAATTTAGTACCATGTGTCAAACCATTGGTATAGTTTACACTCCCCCTCTTCATGCCCGCTATATAAGTTGAAACTGTTCGCTGTAAATTTAGTCCTAGCGCCAGTCTCATAAGAAGACACACTTTCATTTTAGTTAGAAGTCAGATCTAACTATTGTAAATATTGTTCTACCCAGATTGTTTGATCCACCATTTTATATGCCAGTTTAGTCACGAAGTTTTGCATTTTGTTGATGAACTGCCTGCATCTGCTAATAGTTCACTTTCATCATTGTATTATTACTGCTAGCCATTTTCCGCTACCATTGAATAAAGTCATACAGTTTTCTATCATAAGACAACAGCGTTGGTTACTGTTTGGTTAGAACGTGACATTGTTTGTTAGACTTAGACGTTTACGAAGCCACGTCTAAGGAAAGGTGTCAAATATAAATTTGCAAAAGTACAGTAGAGGCTGCCATCCGACTTCAAAAGATACCTCCAGACCAACGAAGCCAAGGGTGTGAGTTGAAACCTCCACCACACGTGTAACCGAGTCGAATCCACAACTACCTGGTTACACCTTGGTTTGTCTAGTTTTTTATTTGCCTCAATTTAAATGATTTAAATTACAGGCGTTCCATGAATTCTCTTTGATATTCTCTTTGAGTAGGTACTCTTCTCAATGAAAAGTTATAAATTACTTCATTCACATTTACTGAATTTGTTTTCCACTTTCTGCCAAGAAATTGTCATCTTTCAGATATTTAACAAGAGGTAGTGTTTTTTTTTTTAAACCAACTAACCGATAGAAGGTGGGTAGAATGTAAGATAGAATGTAACGTAGAATATAAGGTAGAATATAGGTATATTGTAAGGCAGAATGTAGGTAGAATGTAAGATAGAATGTAAGATAGAATGTAAGGTAGAATATAGGTATATTGTAAGGCAGAATGTAGGTAGAATGTAAGATAGAATGTAAGGTAGAATATAAGGTAGAATATAGGTATATTGTAAGGCAGAATGTAGGTAGAATGTAAGATAGAATGTAAGATAGAATGTAAGGTAGAATATAGGTATATTGTAAGGCAGAATGTAGGTAGAATGTAGTTAGAATGTAAGGTAAGTTATAGGGTAGATAAAGGTAGAAAAAGATCTAGTGTAAAGAGTTCATGATTGAGATTTTGGCATAAAACAACGTAATACTACTGAATGGTTTTAGTAAACAGTTTAAGAGAAAAACAGCAACACTCCTTTTGTTAATTCTCTAAATTTCTCTGAATTTTTTTTTTACATTTTGATACAAGACCATCATAAATGTACGTGTCGTAATAGAAAGATGTTGTTTTTAGAATTAATAAAAAGAATTAAATAAAAACAAATACAACATTTCAATGGAAGCAGATGTCCACAAGATGCGGAAATATTTATTGGAAATATTCCTTCCCACACATTGAGTGATGTCATTAGATTCATTGCGGAAAAACAAACAAACAAAATAAAAACAAAGAAAAAATAATGCATGTGGTGAACAACATTAAAATAACAAGTTGCACAACAATTTGACCAAATTGAGAAAATGGAATTAATTAACCAGTTTTTGCTTGAACGAATTCTCAGACTTTGGCTAGTCAATTAACCCCATCCAATAGAAAATTTTAATTTGTTGAAATAATGTTTCATGTCTAAAGCAATTTGTTAGGAATTTTTTTTCTTTTTCTTTCCCCATTTCTTTTCTTGTTTGTTTTGTAGAATTTAAAGCATTCTTTGACGTTATTCTGAGAATATTAAAAACACAAGTGTCTTGCTATTCAAATAAAGAATGTTGATCTTTAAACAATACATCATTGTGTATAATGTGCCATTCTTTTTTTGTTGCTTTCCTTATGTTATACAAGTGACCTACTTTTGCTATTGTATGTAAATAAGACGACAATATTCTCAGTTTTTTTACCACTAGTTAAACGTATTGCTAAAACAATGGACCAAGCAGCCTTGTTTACTTGACTATATTACAATGCAATTTGTCTACTCTAGCTTATCGTTGATTTTATTTAATAAATAAATCAGTTGGATTTATAGTTTTTGTGTGGATTTTTGTACAATCTGGTAATTTATTCAATATTCATTTTATATTGAAATGATTAGTTTTTAAACTTACCATTAATTGGCGTCACTTGCCCATGCCCATAGACTTTTTTTTTGGGGGGGGGGGGGGAAGGGAAGCTCCTAGAACATATTCAATAAAAGAAAAAAAAGATTTGATAAAACTTACTAAAAAGTCAAGTCTGAAAAAAGTTAATAAATGTTTGAATTAATTTAATTAAGTCAACTGCTGCACACGCTAATGGGCCGAGTTGCTGATGAGAGTTAACACCCTTGCCCCTTATACAAGTCAATCTTTTATGACTGACTTGTAAATTTCAAGTCAGTCATAAAAGATTGAATTGTAAAAGGGGCAAGGGTGTTAACTCTCATCAGCAATACGGCCCATTAAAAACTAGGTCTAGATTTACTTATCTCTAAGTAATTATAAAGATGTGTTAGGCTTGCAAGATATGTTCTGAAAATTTATAAAGATGTGTTAGGCGTGCACTATATGTTCTGAAAAATTATAAAGATGTGTTAGGCGTGCACTATATGTTCTGAAAAATTATAAAGATGTGTTAGGCGTGCACTATATGTTCTAAAAAACTATAAAGATGTGTTAGGCGTGCACTATATGTTCTAAAAAACTATAAAGATGTTATTACGTTATTACGTATATAACTGCTGTTAAAACCCCATCTTTTCCCTCTACATTGTGATTTAATACTATTTGGGTCACTTCTGCTAATTTTCTCCTTTTTAAATTAAACAAGTACAAGGCTATATTAAAACTAGGAATGTTAAAACCGTTTTTTTTTTCAAAACCGGTTTTCGGTTCTATAAAACCGGTTTAAAACCAGATTTCGATTCCCCCCCCCCCCCCGCAATGTCACAAGTCACAGGCCGGAAAAGACAAATGAGCGTAGTTTTGTAGGTGTATTTGAAAAATATTTCAAACTTAATAAGTGTTTGCATAGCATTCAAGAGGTTGATTTGTGTGAATACATTATGATTTTGTACACTTTACCATAACATTCTTTAGAAATAAAAAAAAATATGGGCTAATTGATTAAAACCGATAATAGCTTTCAATAGTTATAATTTGTGCACCGTGGACTTAGACTTGTAAAATAATGTATTGAATAGGATCACGTAGTGCCAATCAATAGTCAAAAGAATGTGTATTTAATGCTGCCGTTAATAATAAAGCACAGACGCGGTGTCTAGCCGAATTGTTCAGGGTCGTAGGACAAAACTAGTTTGCTCTCTCCATTGCGTACATCAAAGAGTCGTCGTCGGCATCCGTCCGTCTCGAGTGACTGTGGTGTAGCTTCATGGGTGAGGTATCCAACTGCACCGCCGAGAATGGCTGTGTAGGCCAACCCGGGAGGGGCAATCCCTTCGGCACTTGAGGCACATCAAACATTAGCGCACATCTAAACGATGAGCCGACATTTGGTTTGATGTTGTTTTTATCGCAAGCCATAGTTGGTATTTGGAGAAAAAAAAAGAAACACAATATCTAGACTAAATAGTATTAGCAATGCATTATTATTAATAATATTAATATTAATCCAACATTATTTTTTTTTAAATATTTCCATCAGACCCAATAAAAAAATAAAATAAAGGGTGTGCTACTTGAAGTAATGATTACCTTCCAACCAACAAACCGAAATCCGGTTTTAAAAATCAAAACCGGTTTTCAGATTCAAAACCGGAATCCGGTATTCCGGTTTTCGTTTAACATCCCTAATTAAAATACTATCGACTCTTGTTAGGCCAGTTTAAACTGGGTAGGAAATCCTAGACGGCCCGTCTACTGTATGAACCAATGGTTGGGCTGGAAAGGATTCGCGCAAAAACTATTAATATAAATACTATTATTAGCATTTCTTGGAAGCAAGGCTTTCGCGCGGAAATGAAATAAAATGATTGGGAGCGGCACACGTAAACTGTGTCGTATACTAATTAGCCCCTACTTTTCTTGCCGACAAGCCGGCAAGCTCAGTTCAGCTCAAAACTCCATTGTGTAAGGATGCATGATTCTGTTACCTACACATTGTAACTTATTTCTTCATTTTACTGCATTACAAACTTGTTGCTTCGTTGAAATCAAATTAAAACTTCATCTTTATTAATATATGGACCTTGTGTTGCTTACTGATTTGTACAAGTTGGTTGAATTGACATTATTTAGCCATACTGAAGGAGTTGCGAATATTGTTAACTTTATCGTCAGAGACAAAGGCCCTGGAGACCTCGTTGGGATTCATACCTAGACTAGATAAACGCAGCCAGTTGTTGTCACAACATTACAATGTGTTAGGCGTGCAAGATATGTTCTGAAAAATTAAAACCGAGATCTATGTATGATTTTGTTAGTTTATTATGTATTTAAGTGACTTAGTGCCAGGGGAAAAACAGCGAAAAACAGCTTTCAATTTTCTCAATGAGCGTTTAAAAAGCGCCCTAAACAATGATTTAGGGTGCCTGTAGGTCTATAGCCTAAGGCATCATTATTAAACGCCATCTTTTAAATATTTTTTTTGACGTGACGTCGTTGAGAGAATCTTTCACATTTGACCTACTTTGTTAACAATTGAATTATTTCTGCTCGACTTCAATTTTCAGTTGAAATATTTCAAAACCAAAATGCCGAGATAAAAGAAAACTTAAAAAAAAACACAACAACAACATGGAAATAAAAACAAAAACAAGGAAGAATTATCAAAGAATCGGAGACCCCAATATAAGTGTCAGCTGAATTTGTTTTTTATGAATCTCTTTTCTTTAACTTTCCAACAAATTACAAATTACATATTTATATAGCGCTATTCATAACAAAGTCTTCGAATGCACTTTACATTTATTAAGATAAATCGAAAAAGTGTGCTTTTAATATATTTTTTTTAAATGTGGACCAATTTTTACTATAATAAAGAATTGGTTGTATTATACATTTTATTCTGCATTTATTTACAATTAATTGATCAAACGTATGATTGTTTCAACGGCGATGTAAAAGTATCCGGTCGAACCAAAGTGATCCATAGTGTTGGTGAAGCAGCGTTCACCAGTTTCTGGGGCCACGGCATACTAGGTGATTGTGTGGCCAGCACTATACACAGCCGCCTTAACTTTACCCCAAGTAAGGTAGGTACCCACTGTTAGTGCTTATAATATTTTTATTATTAGTAGCGTGGTAATTCGTATAAGCAACTTAACATTTTATTCAGATCCAACTCAGCCAACTGACATTTATTCTATTCAGCATTTTACACGTAGACTTGAGAAATGATCAAGAGGCAATTGTAGTTTTTACTTACTTTAAAGAAACTTTATTGAACAATATAAACACACATATCATCATCATCAACATATATAATTACCGTGAGTTTGTTTATATGTTTGTTTATATATTTATTTATATATATATATATATATATATATATATATATATATATATATCAACATATATAATTACCGTGAGTTTGTTTATATGTTTGTTTATATATATATATATATATTTATATATATGTTTGTTCGCTATAGGCTCCTAAGCCGTTTGACTATTCGGGCCAAAAATTAAATGTATAAATTGGAAACGTCCTCCAAAAGATTATTTTATTTTATCACTTATAATCATAAATGTGTTGATTTAAAAAATCCAAAATGTCATATCCATCTATGCAAATAAATATAACGGTACATAGCAAATGGCCATTTCCGTTCATTTACTATATTGAACGCGACATTCACTATGTTGAACGCGAGGGTCTTTCCGGGTTTTCCCAATTCTACTGTTGTTTTTTTAATGTGGCGAGACCTTTTTTAAAAGCTACGCACTGCAATTTGGCTTAGAGAGTTTCAATGGTTTACTTTAAACAAAATACTAGCGTATGACGTAATGTCTATGAAATTATTTTTTCATTATTGATGTTTGCATTATCCTTTTAAGTAAAAGTAACCAAATGTTTTAATTATTTAATGGATTTACGTTGTTATTGGAGAATATCCTTTAAAAGGCGACTTTATACACCCTATAAATTAAATGATACGAATTATAAAAAAACAAGTTAGGCTTATAAATGATTACTTTCAAATACCGGGTACCATAAGATTGACAGCAACAATATAAAATAAAAACTAAATACCGAAAGAAACATTATCAATACTGTTTTATTGATACAATAAGCAAGAACAAAAATTAAATACCGAAAAAATCTTTCTCACTTTTGTTTTTATTTCATTGAAATATTATTTTCTATTTTTTTTTAAATATTTTTTACCTTTTTTATTGTTTTGTATTTATGTTTTTTTTCTTTCAGATTGTATATTATTTTTAATTTAATATTATTAATAACAAGTCAAGTCAACACAACTGTTCGCTACATTTTAATATGGAATTTAAAAGTCTCTTTAAAAAACCCGGACTAGCCTTTCGGCTCTTGTGTCCAGGGCGTAACGCTTAGGATTGAGCAATCTCTGTCCAGGCTCCAGCCACCCAACGACACGCCCAAGGCGTGGCGTGCCGTGTAACGGGGAAGGTTTCCGCAGCCCAGCGATCGTTCACTGCGGTTCCCCTAAGGATCATTATCGTAGTGGCTCGCCCGTATACCTGCACTGTCACCCGGTAGCACAAATCCTATACTATAGGTACATGCATCCAGGCACCGGGTGGTTCTCGAGACGGGATTGCAGCGTCCATTGCTTCCTCCCCCTGTGCCCCATGCGTTCGCCCGCCAGTGTATTCTTAATGGGAATGTATCGGCGGTTTACACACTACGCCAGTCCTTGAGGCCACAATTCTTATGCATATGTCAGGTTCAAGTCGACCAGAAACAAAAAAAAAAAATAACAAAAACTAAATACCGAAAGAAACATTCTCAACACTGTTTTATTAATACAATAAGCAAGAACAAAAATTAAATACCGAAAAAATCGTTATCACTTTAGTTTGTATTGTATTGAAATATTATTTTCTACGCTTTTTTTTTTATTTACCTTTTATTGTTGTGTATTGTGTTTTTTTTTCTTTTAGATAGTATATTATTGTTAATTTAATAGGCTATTTTTAATAACAAGTCAAGTCAACACAACTGTTTGCTACGTTATAATATCAGACGCTTGACAGTAACAATTATTAAGCATATGCCAGGGTCAGAAACAATTAAAAAGAACAAAAACTAAATACCGAAAAGAAACGTTCATTTTAATAGTCTCTTTTCTTTCTCTCTTAACATTAATATTAACTTAACTTAACTAATATTGTAATATTGTAGTCGTTCGTTTCTCCGTCATTTTGACGGGCATAACCACTAGTATATATATATATATATATATATATATATATATAAATATATAAATATATATGTTTGTTCGTTATAGGCTCCTAAGCCGTTTGACTATTCGGGCCAAAAGTTAAAGGTATAAATTGGAAACGTCCTCCAAAACATAATTTTATTTTATCACTTATAATCATAAATGTGTTGATTTAAAATATCCAAAATGTTATATCCAACTATGCAAATAAATATAACGGTACATAGCAAATGGCCACTTCCGTTCATTTACTATGTTGAACGCGACATTCACTATGTTGAACACGAGGGTCTTTCCGGGTTTTCCCAATTCTGCTGTTGTTTTTTTAATGTGGCGAGACCTTTTTTAAAAGTTACGCACCGCAATTTGGCTTGGAGAGTTTCAATGGTTTACTTTAAACAAAATACTAGCGTATGACGTAATGTCTATGAAATTATGTCTTTTTTCATTATTGATGTTTGCATTATCCTTTTAAGTAAAAGTAACCACAAGTTTTAATTATTTAATGGATTTACGTTACTATTGAGAATATCCTTTAAAAGGCGACTTTATACACTTTATAAATTAAATGATACGAATTATAAAAAAACAAGTTAGGTTTATAAATTATAACTTTCAAATACCGGGTACCATAAGCTTGACAGCAACAATATAAAATAAAAACTAAATGCCGAAAGAAACATTATCAATACTGTTTTATTGATACAATAAGCAAGAACAAAAATTAAATACCGAAAAAATCTTTCTCACTTTAGTTTTTATTGCATTGAAATATTATTTTTTAAAAATATTTTTTACCTTTTTTATTGTTTTGTATTTATGTTTTTTTTCTTTCAGATAGTATATTATTTTTAATTTAATATTATTAATAACAAGTTAAGTCAACACAACTGTTCGCTACATTTTAATATCGAATTAAAAAGTCTCTTTAAAAAACCCGGACTAGCCTTTCGGCTCTTGTGTCCAGGGCGTAACGCTTAGGATTGAGCAATCTCTGTCCGGGCTCCAGCCACCCAACGACACGCCGAAGGCGTGGCGTGCCATCTAACGGGGAAGGTTTCCGCAGCCCAGCGATCGTTCACTGCGGTTCCCATAAGGATCATTATCGTAGTGGCTCGCCCGTATACCTGCACTGTCACCCGGTAGCACAAATCTTATACTATAGGTACATGCATCCAGGCACCGGGTGGTTCTCGAGACGGGATTGCAGCGTCCATTGCTTCCTCCCCCCCCCCCGGGGACCAGTGACCTCTCGGCAGTGTAATGGACCTCGGACCCGCGCGTGGGCTGTGCCCCATGCGTTCGCCCGCCAGTGTATTCTTAATGGGAATGTATCGGCGGTTTACACACTACGCCAGTCCTTGAGGCCACAATTCTTATGCATATGTCAGGGTCAGGTCGACCAGAAACCAAAAAAAAATAACAATAACTAAATACCGAAAGAAACATTCTCAACACTGTTTTATTAATACAATAAGCAAGAACAAAAATTAAATACCGAAAATATCGTTATCACTTTAGTTTTTTATTGTTTTGAAATATTATTTTCTACGCTTTTTTTTATTATTTACCTTTTTATTGTTTGGTATTGTGTTTTTTTTTTTCCTTTTAGATAGTATATTATTGTTAATTTAATAGGCTATTTTTAATAACAAGTCAAGTCAACTCAACTGTTCGCTACGTTATAATACCAGACGCTTGACAGTAACAATTATGCATATGCCAGGGTCAGAAATAACTAAAAAGAACAAAAACTAAATACCGAAAAGAAACGTTCATTGTAATAGTCTCTTTTCTTTCTCTCTTAACATTAATATTAACTTAACTTAACTAATATTGTAATATTGTAGTCGTTCGTTTCTCCGTCATATTGACGGGCATAAGCACTAGTATATAGCCTATATGTTCTTTGATGATATAGAATGTAGGAATTGTAGGCACATATGATATACTTTAATTAAACAATTTTACAATGGAGATATTAAATCAGCACCCATTTGACTTGGGGCTTATAGCAGAAGTGGACCCTCACAGTCTAACAAACACTTAATCTTGTATTATTGAAGATTCCCTAAAATACATAGGGTGCACTGACCTATACAACTTTAATACGGGATACTAAATAATTAATGTAATCAAAATGCAAATGTCTTAATATAATTATTTAATCAATAAACTTATTAATATAATTATTATCTTGGGAAAGGCAATATCAACACCCACCAGAGCTGGGTGGACTCGGGGACACCCTCCAGACCCATGAACCGGGAAAAAATCCTAGCCAGCACCAGGAATCGAACCCAGGACCTTCGGTAGTGACTCTCAACGGTGATGTACGCTTTAACTCTATATTGTGTTGATTGCTGTTAATAAATCCCCTATATCCTGTTGCACTTATCATTTCGTCAAGATATTTAAGTGTTGTAAGGTTTCAAGGTTTAGTTCAAGTAAAGCAACATAGTCAACCACAATTGTCAGCCGTACTTTCATAGCAGCTTATACAGCTACATTTGTTTGGTAGCCATACTTTCATAGCAGCTTATACAGCTACATTTGTTTGGTAGCCATACTTTCATAGCAGCTTATACAGCTACATTTGTTTGGTAGCCATACTTTCATAGCAGCTTATACAGCTACATTTGTTTGGTAGCCATACTTTCATAGCAGCTTATACAGCTACATTTGTTTGGTAGCCATACTTTCATAGCAGCTTATACAGCTACATTTGTTTGGTAGCCATACTTTCATAGCAGCTTATACAGCTACATTTGTTTGGTAGCCATAATTTCATAGCAGCTTATACAGCTACATTTGTTTGGTAGCCATACTTTCATAGCAGCTTATACAGCTACATTTGTTTGGTAGCCATACTTTCATAGCAGCTTATACAGCTACATTTGTTTGGTAGCCATACTTTCATTGCAGCTTATACAGCTACATTTGTTTGGTAGCCATACTTTCATAGCAGCTTATACAGCTACATTTGTTTGGTAGCCATACTTTCATTGCAGCTTATACAGCTACATGAGTTTGGTAGTCATACTTTCATAGCAGCTTATACAGCTACATTTGTTTGGTAGCCATACTTTCATAGCAGCTTATACAGCTACATTTGTTTGGTAGCCATACTTTCATAGCAGCTTATACAGCTACATTTGTTTGGTAGCCATACATTCATAGCAGCTTATACAGCTACATTTGATTGGTAGCCATACTTTCATAGCAGCTTATACAGCTACATTTGTTTGGTAGTCATACTTTCATTGCAGCTTATACATCTACATTTGTTTGGTAGCCATACTTTCATAGCAGCTTATACAGCTACATTTGTTTGGTAGCCATACTTTCATAGCAGCTTATACAGCTACATTTGTTTGGTAGTCATACTTTCATTGCAGCTTATACAGCTACATTTGTTTGGTAGCCATACTTTCATAGCAGCTTATACAGCCACATTTGTTTGGTAGCCATACTTTCATTGCAGCTTATACAGCTACATTTGTTTGGTAGCCATACTTTCATAGCAGCTTATACAGCTACATTTGTTTGGTAGCCATACTTTCATAGCAGCTTATACAGCTACATTTGTTTGGTAGCCATACTTTCCTAGCAGCTTATACAGCTACATTTGTTTGGTAGCCATACTTTCATAGCAGCTTATACAGCTACATTTGTTTGGTAGCCATACTTTCATAGCAGCTTATACAGCTACATTTGTTTGGTAGCCATACTTTCATAGCAGCTTATACGGCTACATTTGTTTGGTAGCCATACTTTCATAGCAGCTTATACAGCTACATTTGTTTGGTAGCCATACTTTCATAGCAGCTTATACAGCTACATTTGTTTGGTAGCCATACTTTCATAGCAGCTTATACAGCTACATTTGTTTGGTAGCCATACTTTCATAGCAGCTTATACAGTTACATTTGTTTGGTAGCCATACTTTCATAGCAGCTCATAAAGCTGTATTTGTTTGGTTATATACAGTCTCCTAGTGGTCATACACTAACCATGTTCATTCCAGATACTCACCATTTCTCCCTGCATAATATAATAATAATCTGTAATGCTAGTCAGTAATTTCACACACTACAACATTCCAGAAACAGAACAATAATATGTTACATATTATGCCGAAATCTCAAGATAATTATACTGGTAAGTAAAAAAAACACTCGGCTAGAACAGTCTTAGCTACTCCATTTTCTAGTAATCACTGGCCCTAATACTGGTAATTAAAAGACTAGTTGGTTAGAGTAGGATGAACATAATAACAGAAGTCGATATAGTATAGCTACTCCATATTTTTTAAATATTCTTCTCAATGTTTTTTGTAATATTTTTGTAATAATTGTACTTTTTAAATTGTTATGTTCTATTTCATAACAGTAGGCCTATTTAACGATTCTAAAAAGAATTTCTACCATCAGGCCCTACAGCCACATGTTGTGTTTGTTATTTCTATTAAATCTATCGATCTATTCATGGCCTTCTATCTTTGTTCTATAATCTCCCTTGACAGTACATATTTCCTATTCTAGCTTATTAAAGGTGTCAGTCTTTGTTACTCTTAGAGCATCGGTTATGTCCCTTTCAGTTTTATTCGAGTTTTCCTTGGTCTTGGCATAGACTATAATATACATGGACCGCTTGCTTTAGTTTTTCTGCTATATGATGACTCGAAAGACTGCTTATTTCGGAATTCCCGATTCTAAATGAAGTAATTGTAATACAATTTCCATTTTATTGAATCGCACCATTTTTTTAGAAATTGTGTGCGTCAATCTATGACTAAGATATGGACGCTATGGATGAGGAAGTTTTTGTTGATGAATTGAAAGACATACTGGAGGTAAATTTTCAAATTAAATAATTACTTATTGAAGAAGTATGGAGTTTATCTGTTAGACTCATGTTCGGTGTATATTATAGTCTATGGTATTTCTGCTATATGATGCCTTGAAACACTGATGATCGGAATTCCCGATTCTAAACGCAATTGCCATACCGGAAATAAAGTTATTGATATACAAGTTCCATGATTTTCTCAATGAAAAATTAAAATCGAAAGTAGTACAGAGCTGAAACATTTATAGATCAGTCTGGTGTGCGCACGGAAAAAAGAAAATAAGCTCTAAAAATAGAGCAGGCGGTCCATCTTATTATAGTCAATGATATATTAATAGGCCTACAAGTATTCATTTAAAGTCGAAAAAAATGCGATTTAATAAAACGGAACTTGTATTGCAATTACTTCATTTAAAATCGGAAATTGCAAAAAACAGAAGATAATAGCATAAAAAACTAAAGCAAGCGGTCCATGTATATTATAGTCTATGGTCTTGGTTTTTCCGTTGTATATTTTTATTGCGAAGTTTTCAAATTATCTCTATTGAGACGTGGCTGTAAGAGAATTGTGTGGCCACGTATATAGCATTACATCTTACCTTTGGCTACATTCCTTTTGCATCAACTTGTCTTGTGTTGTATTTCTATTTTTTAAGTTGTTATTTTATGCTTTACTATTTTGCTATTTAATTGTTTTCATTAACATTTAGTGTTTTCTTTTTTTTTTACTGATGGTGTTAACCTTGCAAGGTAGGAATATTCACTTGTAATAAACCTGTGAACACTTTAATGAATTTGTGCTGGTTTATAAACAAACTTGAATTTTAGGCATACCAGATAGAAATGCAGATTTGAGTTTATATACAAATAATGGTATATAAAATTGTAATTGTATGGTCTTGTGACATTTAATAATAATATTAATAATTGTATAGCGCTGCCAACAAACATAATGTAAGCTCAGAGCGCGTTTAACATACAACTAAGAACACGGATATTACTCTAGGCTAGGTGACAAAGCTAATTGATGATTTAAAAAAGACAAATCAAATAAATGTAGCATTAACCGACTCAAGCCATAAGTAAGACAGTAGGGGTCTAAAGCATGTTAAATGTTATCTAAGATAAATATTGAAATAATTAATTTTTAAGTTCTTTTTGAAAGTAACAGTAGAGCTTGTTCGCCTGAGTTGAATGGGAAGTAGATTCCACACCATTGGACCGGATACTGAAAAGGCTCTAAGGCCAAAGGTCGTCAGAGAGAAACGGGCCTCTTCCAGAAGCGATGAGTTGGCAGAACGAAGTGTTCTTTGCGGAACATATGGTGTAATTAGTTCCTTGAGATAGGAAGGAAACTCGATATTAAAAATGCACTGATGGCAAAGTAGCGCAACTTTATACTCAATTCTGGCTTTCACGGCGAGTTAATAGAGCGAGCGTAGAAGAGCGGTTCCCGAGTCTCGTTTTGACTTGCACATAACCAAACGCGCAGTACTGTTCCGTATTCGCTGTAGCCTGGCGATTTTGTCTTCGGGCAGGCCGGCTTTGTACATTTCTTGAAATAAAACTAATTTAATTTTGTTATTAGGTTACTTATCCACATTCTTATTACAGACGCTCCTTCCATAAAGAAGATTATTGCGTTCTACGCTCATCCGTGGTCTGAGTCTAGTATTTCATTTCGATGAAGATGCCACTCGAGAAGAAAGACTACTTATATGCGTTATACATTTGTATTTAAGTGTTCATTACCTTAAGATGATTTTATTATCCTATATACTATGTATATTAAACAGTTTGCTTCCAGTCTACAAAAAGAGAGATCTTATAGAGGCCTAACAAATAATTGTTTCAGTTTTTTCAAACAATGTGTCGGGTATCTCGTCTTACGCAAACGCTTTATTTGTTTGTATATGACTCTTTCTTCTTTATTTATTTTAAACATCAAACCTACGGTTTCCTACCTATGTCTGATTAATTCTAAATTTCATTATTATTTACATCAAGGAGTAGAAATATGTGTGTTGATTTTACATTTTAACACAGGACCATATTATTTACATCAAGGAGTAGAAATATGTGTGTTGATTCTACATTTTAACACAGGACCATATTATTTACATCAAGGAGTAGAAATATGTGTGTTGATTCTACATTTTAACACAGGACCATATTATTTACATCAAGGAGTAGAAATATGTGTGTTGATTCTACATTTTAACACAGGACCATATTATTTACATCAAGGAGTAGAAATATGTGTGTTGATTCTACTTTTTAACACAGGACCTATAACAAAGATATTATGTTTGTTGATTCTACTTTTCTTCATTTAATAAAAGGCCATAACTCTATTTTATTTACATCATTGGCTATTTCACCCACTAGTTATTTCATCTACTAGCTATTCCATCTACTAGCTATGCCTTCCACTAGCTAGTCCATCTACTAGCTATTTCATCTACTAGCGTGTCCATCTACCAGCTATTTCATCTACTAGCTATTTAATCTACTAGCTATTTCATCTACTAGCTATTTCATCTACTAGCTTTTTCATCTACTAGCTAGTCCATCTACTAGCTATTCCATCTACTAGCTATATCATCTACTAGCTATTTCATCTACTAGCTAGTCCATTAACTAGCTAGTCCATCTACTAGCTGTTTCTTCTAATAGCTATTTCATATACAAAGTATTTCATCTACTAGCTAGTCCATCTACTTGCTATTTAATCTACTAGCTATTTCATCTACTAGCTATTTCATCTACTAGCTAGTCCATCTACTAGCTAGTCCATCTACTAGCTATTTCATCTACTAGCTAGTCCATCTACTAGCTATTCCATCTACTAGCTATTTCATCTACTAGCTATTTCATCTACTAGCTATTCCATCAACTAGCTATTCCACCCACTAGCTAGTCCATCTACTAGCTATTCCATCTACTAGCTATTTCATCTACTAGTGAGTCCATCTACAAGCTATTTCATCTACTAGCTAGTCCATCTACTAGCTAGTCCATCTACTAGCTATTTCATCTACTAGCCAGTCCTTCTACTAGAAATTCCTTCTACTAGCTTTTTCATCTACTAGCTATTTCATCTACTAACTATTCCATCTACTAGCTATTCCACCCACTAGCTAGTCCATCTACTAGCTATTCTATCTACTAGCTATTTCATCTACTAGCTATTTCATTTACTAGCTATTTCATTTACTAGCTAGTCCATCTGCTAGCTAGTCCATCTACTAGCTATTTCATCTACTAGCTATTTCATATACTAGTTATTTCATCTACTAGCTAGTCCATCTACTAGCTAGTCCATCTACTAACTTGTTCATCTACTATCTATTTCATCTACTAGCTATTCCATCAACTAGCTATTCCATCAACTAGCTATTCCATCAACTAGCTATTCCATCAACTAGCTATTTCATCTACTAGCTTTTTCATCTACTAGCAAATCCATTTTCTAGCTATTCCATCTACAGCTATTTCATTTACTAGCTATTTCATTTACTAGCTAGTCCATCTACTAGCTAGTCCATATACTAGCTATTTCATCTACTAGCTATTCCATCTACTAGCTATTTCATCTACTAGCTTTTTCATCTACTAGCAAATCCATTTTCTAGCTATTCCATCTACAGCTATTTCATTTACTAGCTATTTCATTTACTAGCTAGTCCATCTACTAGCTAGTCCATATACTAGCTATTTCATCTACTTGCTATTTCATATACTATCTATTTCATCTACTAGCTATTCCATCAACTAGCTATTCCATCAACTAGCTATTCCATCAACTAGCTAATCCATCAACTAGCTATTCCATCTACTAGTTATTCCATCTACTAGCTATTCCATCAACTAGCTATTCCATCAACTAGCTATTACATCAACTAGCTATTCCATCAACTAGCTATTTCATCTACTAGCTTTTTCATCTACTAGCAAATCCATTTTCTAGCTATTCCATCTACAGCTATTTCATTTACTAGCTATTTCATTTAATAGCTAGTCCATCTACTAGCTAGTCCATATACTAGCTATTTCATCTACTAGCTATTCCATCTACTAGCTATTTCATCTACTAGCAAATCCATTTTCTAGCTATTCCATCTACAGCTATTTCATTTACTAGCTATTTCATTTACTAGCTAGTCCATCTACTAGCTAGTCCATCTACTAGCTAGTCCATCTACTAACTATTTCATCTACTATCTATTTCATCTACTAGCTATTCCATCAACTAGCTATTCCATCAACTAGCTATTCCATCAACTAGCTATTCCATCAACTAGCTATTCCATCTACTAGTTATTCCATCTACTAGCTATTCCACCAACTAGCTATTCCATCAACTAGCTATTCCATCAACTAGCTATTATATCAACTAGCTATTCCATCAACTAGCTATTCCATCAACTAGCTATTCCATCTACTAGTTATTCCATCTACTAGCTATTCCATCAACTAGCTATTCCATCAACTAGCTATTCCATCAACTAGCTATTCCATCAACTAGCTATTCGATCAATTAGCTATTCCATCAACAAGCTATTCCATCTACTAGCTATTCCATCAACTAGCGATTCCATCTACTAGCTATTCCATCAACTAGCTATTCCATCAACTAGCTATTCTATTACATCTATGCTAATAACAACACACACAAAAAAACTCGCCATCCAATCTCATAGACTTTAACATACCACTCCCCATATCCCACCTCTGCGTATACATGTATTTCCCAACTACAAGAAGACTTTCCCATTGGTACCCTCTGTCCAGTCTTGTAAAATGTTCAATAAAGGTTCTAATGTAGACTGGATACTGTAATGTTCTGCCTTTAAGAGTGTGATAAATGGTCCAACTGTGGCTGGTTTCTGTCTCCTCTGGCCATTAAGTAAGTCTTTTCACAAGCTTCCAAGTTCTAAATAATCATTGATTTTTTAACTCAACGTGTTGAAGGTTTTATTTATGTTACCACCCGAGTCACTTTTACTGAACATTAAGTACAAACATAAATAAAATTTAAATTCAACACTATGATTAATGCTATTTATTAAAAATGATTATTATGATCTATTGGTATTATTGTAGTAAATAAATATATAACAGAAAATATAATATCTATCGATCTAACTAGCTAGCTAAATATCTATCTAACTATATAATTATATATCTAACTATAGAACTATTTATTAAAATATCTATTTCACTATATATCTAATTATATATCTTTTAAATTATTTATATATTTATCTATCTGTCTTTCTATCTTACTATCTATCCATCTATCTATCTATCTATCTATCTATCTATCTATCTATCTATCTATCTATCTATCCATCCATCTATCTATCTATCTATCTATCTATCCATCTATCTATCTATCTATCTATCCATCTATCTATCTATCTATCTATCCATCTATAAATCTATCTATCTATCTATCTATCTATCCATCTATCTATCTATCTATCCATCTATCCATCCATCTATATTTCTCTTTACACCCCTCTTGTTTTCAGACTCTTTTAGTCTGTCTATCTCTGTATTTTTTATCGTTCTATCTACCCTATTAAAAACATTTGTAACATTGTAAACACTTATAACCATTCCTTTATCTCATTAAAAATTTACCTTCAAAAATAAAATCTATCCCTGTCGGCGCCGAAGTGAATTGTTCAGAGATTAATGGAGACTAAGTTTAAAATGTATTGTTTTTATCACCTCTAGATTCACATTAAATTTAATGAGTTTTTTTTTACGAATGTCTAGACTTGAAATGCTATAAATCTAGTCACCTAGTGAGTCTATATATAAATACACGGAATATGTTCAACTTGGTTTAAGCTTTTATAAATTACTGTGTCTAGTAAAGAGTGTAAATGTGAGTGTGTGTATGTGTGTGCGTGTTGTGTATAAGTGTATGTGTAAGTGTTGGGTATGTGTGTATGTGTGAGTGTTGTGTATGAGTGCATGTGTGAGTGTTGTGTATGAGTGTATGTGTGAGTGTTGTGTATGTATGTATGAATGTTGTGCATGACTGTATGTGTGTGTGATGTGAATGAGTGTATGTCTGAGTGTTGTGTATGAGTGTATGTGTGTGTGTTGTGTATGAGTGTATGTGTGAGTGTTGTGTATGAGTGTATGTGTGAGTGTTGTGTATGAGTGTTTGTGTGAGTGTTGTGTATGAGTGTATGTGTGAGTGTTGTGTATGACTGTATGTGTGAGTGTTGTGTATGAGTGTATGTGTGAGTGTTGTGCTTGAGTGTATGTGTGAGTGTATGTGTGAGTGTTGGGTATGTGTGTTGTGTATGAGTCTATGTGTGAGTGTTGTGTATGAGTGTATGTGTGTGTGTTGTGTATGAGTGTATGTGTGAGTGTTGTGTATGAGTGTATGTGTGCATGTTGTATATGAGTTTATGTGTAAGTGTTGTGCATGAGTGTATGTGTGAGTGTTGTGTATGAGTGTATGTGTGAGTGTTGTGTATGAGTGTATGTGTGAGTGTTGTGTATGTATGTGTGAATGTTGTGTATGTGTGTGTGTTGTGTATGAGTGTATGTGTGAATGTTGTGTATGAGTGTATATGTAAGTGTTGTGTTTGAGTGTATGTGTGTGTTGTGTATGAGTGTATGTGTGAATGTTGTGTATGAGTGTATTTGTGAATGTTTTGTATGTGTGTATGTGTGTGTGTGTTGTGTATGAGTGTATGTGTGAATGTTGTGTATGTGTGAATGTTGTGTATGTGTGTGTGTGTTGTGTATGAATGTATGTGTAAATGTTGTGTATGAGTGCATGAGTGTATGTGTGAATGTTGTGTATGAGTGTATGTGTGAATGTTGTGTATGAGTGTATGTGTGAATGTTGTGTATGAGTGTATGTGTTGTGTTGTGTATGAATGTATGTGTGAGTGTTGGGTATGAGTGAACGTGTGAGTGTTGTGTATGAGTTTATGTGTGAGTGTTGTGTATGAGTGTATGTGTGAGTGTTGTGTATGAGTTTATGTGTGTGTGTTCTGTATAAGTGTATGTGTGAGTGTTGGGTATGAGTGTATGTGTGTGTGTTCTGTATAAGTGTATGTGTGTGTTGTGTATGAGTGTATGTGTGAATGTTGTGTATGAGTGTATTTGTGAATGTTTTGTATGTGTGTATGTGTGTGTGTTGTGCATGAGTGTATTTGTGAATGTTGTGTATGTGTGAATGTTGTGTATGTGTGTGTGTTGTGTATGAGTGTATGTGTAAATGTTGTGTATTAGTGTATGTGTGAATGTTGTGTATGAGTGTATGTGTGAATGTTGTGTATGAGTGTATGTGTGTGTGTGTTGTGTATTAGTGTATGTGCGAATATTGTGTATGAGTGTATGTGTGAATGTTGTGTATGAGTGTATGTGTGAATGTTGTGTATGAGTGTTTGTGTGTGTTGTTGATGAGTGTATGTGTGAGTGTTGTGTATGAGTGTATGTGTGAGTGTTGGGTGTGTGTGTGTGTTGTGTATGAGTGTATGTGTGAATGTTGTGTATGTGTGAATGTTGTGTATGAGAGTATGTGTGTGTGTTGTGTATGAATGTATGTGTGAGTGTTGGGTATGAGTGTATGTGTGAGTGTTGTGTATGATTTTATGTGTGAGTATTGTGTATGAGTGTATGTGTGAGTGTTGTGTATGAGTTTATGTGTGTGTGTTCTGTATAAGTGTACGTGTGAGTGTTGGGTATGAGTGTATGTGTGTGTGTGTTCTGTATAAATGCATGTGTGAATGTTGTGTATGAGTTTATGTGTGTGTGTTCTGTATAAGTGTATCTGTGAGTGTTGGGTATGAGTGTATGTGTGAATGAATTGTATGTGTGTATGTGTGAGTGTTGGGTATGTGTTTCTGTTGTGTATGAGCGTATGTGTGAATGTTGTGTATGAGTGTATGTGTGAGTGTTGGGTATGTGTTTCTGTTGGGTATGAGTGTGTGTGCGATAGTTGTGTATGAGTATATGTGTGAATGTTGTGTATGGGTGTATGTGTGAGTGTTGGGTATGAGTGTGTGCATGAGAGTTGTGTATGAGTGTGTGTGTGTAAGTGTGTGTAAGTTTTGTGTATGAGTGTATGTGTAAGTTTTGTGAATGAGTATGTGTGAGAGAGTTGTGTATGAGTGTGTCTGTGTAAGTGTGTGTAAGTGTTGTGTATGAGTATGTATGTTTGTAATGTTGTGCATGAGTGTATGTGTCTGCTTGTCATGTATGAGTGTGTGTGTGAGTGTTATATATGCACGAGTCCATGTTTGAATGCGTGTGTCACAGTTTGTGTGAAACTTTGTGATCAGATTCTACCCCTTCCTCCAACCTCTCCCCCCCCCCCCCCACATCAGCCTGTTTCCCTAATTAGTCACAAACCGCAAGATAAGTTCGACTTACTATATAAATATTTTCAATTATTTTGTAGGAATTTGACCATAGATTTATGTGTGTGTATAATACTGAAGTGTATTAGGCTGATACTAGTGAAGACTATCCGGTTGATATTACTGAAGACTATTAGGTTGATACTTGTTATTGTCAGGCTTAGTGTTATCGCCCTCTAGTTTCTGGCTGGGGTATTTCCTGATTGGCTTATTTATCTCATGCCCGGGGAAATCCAGGGATGGCAGAAACTTAAATTGTTGGTTTTCTCATAGTGTTGCCAATTTATCTCAATCATGTCTCCTCATTCTGTCGGTCTTTGTCTTTGAAATAAAAGAATGTAATAAATATAAAGTTTTGTTGGAAGTTGTCTGCCCATGTAAGATTTAAGTTGGTAGATAGTTTTTATTCTCACAGTTTTCGAGTTTCTTCCATAAAACTGTTAAATAAAAGTTTTTATTAGAATACGATTGTACTAACTGATTTGTTCATATAATTCTTGTCTATATAGAGCAGACAAGTAAGAAATGAAATTCTTCTTAAATTTCTTGTCTATATAGAACAGACAAGTAAGAAATGAATTTCTTCTTATAATTCTTGCCTTTATAAAGCAGACAAGTAAGAAATGAAATTCTTCTTATAATTCTTGTCTATATAGAGCAGACAAGTAAGAAATTAATTTCTTCTTATAATTCTTTCCTATATAAAGTCAAGAAAAGAATTTCTACCATCTGTAAGACTGCTGCATCTCTTCATAAACTTAAGGGCTCTATATTATTATGAATTTCCCAAACTGCTTCATGAGTGGATTTTCAGCCTCCGGAGATGAAGTGTACTGTTGACCTTTTCAAGAGCATCCAGTAGGCCTACTGTTGTTTGCACTTCCATGGTGAAGAACACAAAAATTAAAACAATTCAAAGACTAAATTTCTAAATAGGAGGGAATCTTTCTAATAAAATTGTATTATTACTTCCTGCTGCGCGCAAATTTAACGGAAGTCTGTCTAAATCTGTATATATACAAGCTAAATTCCCCGGCGTTGCCCGAGGAACATAAAAACAGGCCTGTATTAGCTACAGATAAAACTTTTATAAACTACAATGAAGAGAAAGCTATAGATCTAATAATTAAATATTTTGATTACTAAAGACCTTTAGGAAATCAATTTAAGATAAATATTGTAATCGCGTTACAAATAGGCAAGTCTATTTATTTAACAAAAAGTTAAATTGCTGCTGTTGCCTGTGGATTTACAATGTTTATTTGTTAATATTAATTGAACAAAAAAATTGTGTAAAAAAATGTATAGACTAACTGTAGAATCGAACCCAGCTCGGCCTATAGTCTGGAATGTGTGCTACAATTCGACAGTGCAGATATACGAGCGAGCCACCACGATAGTGATCCAGAGACCGTTACCTAGGTTACGCGGCATGACCTGGCGCTCGTACAGGATCTTGGTGTGCCCCTACCCCCCCCCCCCCCCCCCAGATCCACACATGAACATCGTTAAGACCTGGACTTAACTTTTTCTGGCAATTATAGTATGGTTCCAATCCAGATAAAACCCATCAGTATTTTCATAGTCTAGATGCAGACTGTGGTGACTGTGGAATCTTGTGTAATTATTTAGTCAATAAAACAAACTCAAGCCGATGTAACGACAGTGGAACATTTAATAATATTAACAACAGTCTGACGTGACACCAACATGCAGTCTTCCTCAAGCAGTCTCTTTCAACCAGTTGCCATGGAAAAGTAAAAGCAGACTATACATAATTGACTTTATGGAAAATAAGAACCAGACTATAGATTCTTGACTTGATGGAAAATAAGAACCAGACTATAGATTCTTGACTTGATGGAAAATAAGAACCAGACTATAGATTCTTGACTTGATGGAAAATAAGAACCAGACTATAGATTCTTGACTTGATGGAAAATAAGAACCAGACTATAGATTCTTGACTTGATGGAAAATAAGAACCAGACTATAGATTCTTGACTTGATGGAAAATAAGAACCAGACTATAGATTCTTGACTTGATGGAAAATAAGAACCAGACTATAGATTCTTGACTTGATGGAAAATAAGAACCAGACTATAGATTCTTGACTTGATGGAAAATAAGAACCAGACTATAGATTCTTGACTTTATGGAAAATAAGAACCAGACTATAGATTCTTGACTTTATGGAAAATAAGAACCAGACTATAGAAACTTGACTTGATGGAAAATAAGAACCAGACTATAGATTCTTGACTTGATGGAAAATAAGAACCAGACTATAGAAACTTGACTTGATGGAAAATAAAAAGCAGTTGAGAGTTGTGCTGGCCCCCACAATCCACTTGTATGCATTGGCCATGGAAACTGGTAAAGGCCGCTTCCTTAGTGTTAAATGTGTGTTTTTGTTGATTATATATTTTGCGTAGAATAGTAGTCCACACCTGACACACATACAAATTATAAAGTTGACAAATTCTGAACTGTTCAGATAAATATTTATTAAAATGAAACTTAACGTAGATCACAGACACCACAGATCACAGAAATTATAGAAATGACAAAAGTACATAAAATACCGGATGTATGCTTACTCCACATCATTGAATTCAAATTATAAACTCTATACTCATTTGCTTCAATAGTGCAGTACTTATTGACTTATTCACAAATTATAACAGCATGTAAGGCATTACATGTAGATATCGAATAAATATAATATTCCTTGAAATCAGGAAACAAAAAGTCCATAACTTAAAAACTTTCTCAAACACTGAGAAAAATAACAAGTCCTCCTACATGAGCTTACAAGATTGACAAAACCCACTGACTGTGTCTTCTATTTCCCTATTCCACTACAACTGTTTAGTTCAGCCTAAAAATCATGCTTTGTATTGATTTGTTAACTCTTGCTGCATTTTACGACTACTCAGAAAACTCTTGAATATAAATATACTGACACACTTTTATTTATTTAGTGAAAATCGTATGTTACTTTTCTTCTTTCTTTAAACTTGATATGTCCATGTTACAGTGAACATTATATAAGTAAAAAGTAAAGTACCCTTCGGACCAAACTGATCATTGGGCTAGCGAAGCAGAGATCACCAGTTTCTAAGGCCCCGGCATACGAGGGGATGTGTGGCCAACGCAATGCCCAGCCGCCTTTACTGTACCCCACCTAGTGTCAGGTACCCAACAGAGCTGGGTAGACTCAGGGAAAAAAATCCTAGGCTTCACTAGGATTTGAACCCAGAACCTAAAGATCACCAATTTCTGGAAGAGATAAACTGACAGTAGAGTCTAATTAAATTTTAAAAAAACTTAAGTTACACAAATTTAGAATTTATTTCAGCAAACTAATGGAAAAGAAGATTCTAGAATGCATCAAGGAAACAAATGAAGTAAAACTAACTGGAACTCACGAGACAGACAGTTTGTAAAAAACTAAAATCTTGAACGAAATCCTACAAATTTAAAACTTTGATTTATGTTTTTCATAAATCAACTAGTTAAACGAGAAACCACAATTTTAAGTGTTTTTATGAAATCAATATGTGTGTCCTTTTAACAGAAACTTTTAAAATAAATGTGCCATCATTGATTTTTGAAATAGATTATAGGGTTTCTACGGATGTGTGTCTTGACATTTCTCTGACTGAATTTAGAACTTTCTTGACATAACTCTTTGGCTGAATCTAGAACTTAGCACTTTCTTGACTTAACTCTCTGACTGAATTTAGAACTTTCTTGACTTAACTCTCTGACTGAATTTATAACTTTCTTGACATAACTCTTTGGCTGAATCTAGACCTTAGAACTTTCTTCACTTAACTCTCTGTGAATCTAGAACCTAGAACTTTCTTCACTTAACTCTCTGACTGAATCTCGAACTTAAAACTTTCTTGACTTAACTCTCTGACTGAATCTAGAACTTTCCTGACTTAACTCTCTGACTGAATCTAGAACTTTCCTGACTTAACTCTCTGACTGAATCTATAAATTTCTTGACGTAACTCTCTGAGAATCTAGAACAGAACTTTCTTGACTTAACTCTCTGTGAATCTAGAACTTAGAACTTTCTTGACTTAACTCTCTGTGAATCTAGAACTTAGAACTTTCTTGACTTAACTCTTTGTGAATCTAGAACTTAGAACTTTCTTGACTTAACTCTTTGTGAATCTAGAACTTAGAACTTTCTTGACTTAACTCTCTGTGAATCTAGAATTTAGAACTTTCTTGACTTAACTCTCTGTAAATCTAGAATTAAGAACTTTCTTGACTTAATTCTCCGTGAATCTAGAACTAAAAAATTTATTGACTTAACTCTGACTGAATTAAAAACTTTCTTGACTTCTCTGACTGAATTTAGAACTTTCTTGACTTAAACTCTCTGACTGAATCTAGAACTTTCTTGACTTAATTCTCTGACTGAATCTAGAACTTTCTTGACTTAATTCTTTGACTGAATCTAGAACTTTCTTGACTTAAACTCTCTGACTGAATCTAGAACTTTCTTGACTTAATTCTTTGACTGAATCTAGAACTTTTTTGACTTAATACTCTGACTGAATCTAGAAATTTCTTGACTTAACTCTTTGCCTGAATCTATGAGGATTTATAAAATATTTTTTCTCTCACTTGGTTCTCAATATTTCTTAGCAATAATACTGAGCCACAATGACGTCTGCACTTGATTCCACACACAGCAGACGTGACGCCATCATTTTCATGCGCCATTAAACTAAAATTGCAGACGATAAAAAAAATAAAGTAAAAAACAAACGAACGAAAAAAACGAAACAAAAAAAAAAGAGAAATATTCAAGACTTTATTAAAAATAAATTTTCGGAGATAATAATCTAGAGATATTTTATGAATTTCCGCTGAGTTGAGGGTACACTTTTTTTTCTTCCTCTGTTGTGCGGTGATATTGTTTCCGTTAAAAAAATACAACAACGGCTCATTCCGGTTGTCTTGAACGTCTGAAAGCTAATTGGAGCAGATTTTAGTTTGTGAATTAGATTGTCACACACTCTGTGACCCCAATAATCCTGGAAATATAACCTGGAAATATAACCGGGTTATATAACTGGAACACTAATAGCCACAGACTGACCAACTCTGATTATAAACAACGGCCACCGTCCCCGGGGCAAGGGGTGATATCAGTATGGGAGAGCGGGGATAGCCCAGGATGAGGGGTTTGATTAAATTGATTACATTCTGAGATCATCCTTTCATAAACTATGGAATGCCGTTGGTCATAATTATTTCTTTCACCAAACTAAAGAGTTTATTCAGTAGAAAATGTCTCATTGCTTTGTTTCTACGTCTTAAAACCAAGTCTTTATGATTTCTTAATCATTCATGGGTCGGCAACCTTTTCATAAAAGTGTGCCGAAGAAGGATTTCTATTTCATTCAGCGTGCCAACTGCCTAAAATTGATCCTGCTCTAGCACTAAATTTCTGGTAGTAGAGACTTAAATAGCCTTTTGGGGGGTTTTACGTGTGCCATTAAAAAATTTCTCTGCTTGCCATGTCTGGCATGCGTACCTTAGGTTGCCGACCCCTGTGTGTTAATAACTTTAAAAAATAGTTCGGTGGTCCTACGCAAGTGTGTTGGGTTAGAAATTGGTTCATGACAGAATGACAGAATGACAGAATGACAGAATGACAGAATGACAGAATGACAGAATGATATTTTCTTTGTCTTCGAGACACGAGTTACAAAACGTTTAAATCATGTAGACAATGTGCTAGCTAGATATATGATGTAAGTGTACCCGGATATGTTAATGTGGTAGCTAGATATATGATGTATGTGTACCCGGATATGTTAATGTGGTAGATAGATATAGAATGTAAGTGTATCCTGGTATGTTAATGTGGTAGCAAGCAATATGGATTAAGTGTATGTTAATGTGCTAGCTAGATATATGATGTATGTGTACCCGGGTATGTTAATACGGTAGCTAGATATATGATGTAAGTGTACCAGGGTATGTTAATGTGGTAGATAGATATAGGATGTAAGTGTACCAGGGTATGTTAATGTGGTAGATAGATATAGGATGTAAGTGTACCAGGGTATGTTTATGTGGTAGATAGATATAGGATGTAAGTGTACCAGGGTATGTTAATGTGGTAGATAGATATAGGATGTAAGTGTACCAGGGTATGTTAATGTGGTAGATAGATATAGGATGTAAGTGTACCAGGGTATGTTAATGTGGTAGATAGATATATGATGTAAGTGTACCAGGGTATGTTAATGTGGTAGATAGATATAGGATGTAAGTGTACCAGGGTATGTTAATGTGGTAGCTAGATATATGATGTATGTGTACCCGGATATGTTAATGTGGTAGATAGATAAATGATGTATGTGTACCCGGGTATGTTAATGTGGTAGATAGATATAGAATGTAAGTGTATCCTGGTATGTTAATGTGGTAGCAAGCAATATGGATTAAGTGTATGTTAATGTGCTAGCTAGATATATGATGTATGTGTACCCGGGTATGTTAATACGGTAGCTAGATATATGATGTAAGTGTACCAGGGTATGTTAATGTGGTAGATAGATATAGGATGTAAGTGTACCAGGGTATGTTAATGTGGTAGATAGATATAGGATGTAAGTGTACCAGGGTATGTTAATGTGGTAGATAGATATAGGATGTAAGTGTACCAGGGTATGTTAATGTGGTAGATAGATATAGGATGTAAGTGTACCAGGGTATGTTAATGTGGTAGATAGATATAGGATGTAAGTGTACCAGGGTATGTTAATGTGGTAGATAGATATAGGATGTAAGTGTACCAGGGTATGTTAATGTGGTAGATAGATATAGGATGTAAGTGTACCAGGGTATGTTAATGTGGTAGATAGATATAGGATGTAAGTGTACCAGGGTATGTTAATGTGGTAGATAGATATATGATGTAAGTGTACCAGGGTATGTTAATGTGCTAGCTAGATATATGATGTAAGTGTACCAGGGTATGTTTATGTGGTAGATAGATATAGGATGTAAGTGTACCAGGGTATGTTAATGTGGTAGATAGATAAAGGATGTAAGTGTACCAGGGTTTGTTAATGTGGTAGATAGATATAGGATGTAAGTGTACCAGGGTATGTTAGTGTGGTAGATAGATATATGATGTAAATGTACCAGGGTATGTTAATGTGGTAGATAGATATATGATGTAAATGTACCAGGGTATGTTAATATGGTAGATAGATATAGGATGTAAGTGTACCAGGGTATGTTTATGTGGTAGATAGATATATGATGTAAATGTACCAGGGTAAGTTAATGTGGTAGATAGATATAGGATGTAAGTGTACCAGTGTATGTTAATTTGGTAGATAGCTATATGATGTAAATGTACCAGGGTAAGTTAATGTGGTAGATAGATATATGATGTAAGTGTACCATGGTATGTTAATGTGGTAGATAGATAAATGATGTATGTGTACCCGGATATGTTAATGTGGTAGATAGATATATGATGTAAGTGTATCCGGATATGTTAATGTGTTAGCTAGCTATATGGTGTAAGTGTATGTTTATGTGGTAGCTAGATATATGATGTAAGTGTATGAAAATGTGGTAGCTAGCAATATGGTGTAAGATTATGTTAATGTGGTAGATAGATATATTATGTATGTGTACCCGGATATGTTAATGTGGTAGATAGATATATGATGTATGTGTACCAGGGTATGTTAATGTGGTAGCTAGATATATGATGTATGTGTACCCGGATATGTTAATGTGGTAGCTAGATATATGATGTATGTGTACCCGGATATGTTAATGTGGTAGATAGATATATGATGTATGTGTACCCGGATATGTTAATGTGGTAGCTAGATATATGATGTAAGTGTATCCGGATATGTTAATGTGGTAGCTAGCAATATGGTGTAAGTGTATGTTAATGTGCTAGCTAGATATATGATGTAAGTGTGCCCGGGTATGTTAGCAATATGGTGTAAGAGTATGCTTATGTGGTAGCTAGATATATGATGTAAGTGTATGAAAATGTGGTAGCTAGCAATATGGTGTAAGATTATGTTAATGTGCTAGCTAGATATATGATTTAAGTGTATTTTAAGTATGTATAAGTGTAGGCAAAATTTTACCTGTTAAATTACAAAAACAAAAATGGTTAGCAAAGCTCGCTCTTAACACCAAGGCGCCCAATACTTGAAGATTTGTGGAAGTTATGTTTAGCACTTTACTAAATGTTTCTTTTATCCGTTTATTAAGTGTTAAACTATAAAAAGTAAATCATTTTACACAAATATTTTATTTATATTTTTATCTTTAAGAGAAAAAATTAGAATTTTGTATTTATTTTACATCACATTGTTTAGTTTTTTGTTTAGTTTTTCGTGGTTCACCTCTAATGAATATAAACTTTCACTTTGGTCAGTATCTGATGTAATGATTGTACATTTAGGACATCCTGGGTTTAATGACATAACAGGAACAGTAGAGGATTCAAGAGCCTCGTCAACTTGACTTGGTCTAATATTTCTATTGTGACCTATTTCTGTCTAGTCTAATTATGTAACGTAACAAAGTCAGGTTACCTGAGAAACGTATACATCCTTTCTTTCAAAACGTATTACGTAGTATAGTAATGTACATTGGAGGAAAAGGTATTTGAAAGCTATTTTAAAGGTAATTTAAAGGTATTTTAAAAGTATTTGAATGGTATTTAAAAGGTATATGAAAGGTATTTGGAAGGGATTTCAATGTAACAAATTTCAGTGTCAGACCAAAATTAGTTTAACTGTGATCTTTTGTTATTTTCTTTAAATATATTTATAATTAATAGATCGATACATAGATATAAAATGAGGGGGGGGGGGAGAAGTGGCTATTTTTTTTACATGAAAAACCCGAAATTTGACTCTAATTGACCTCTCGCATGCCTTTTCCTGTACTAGCATAACACTTTTGTAGTAAAAACATGAAATTAAACCTTTACAGTTAACTGGACACACTTGTATTAATCCTTTACAGTTAACTGGACACACTTGTATTAAACCTGTATAGTTAACTGGACACACTTGTATTTAACCTGTACAGTTAACTGGACAAACTTGTATTAAACATGTATAGTTAACTGGACACACTTGTATTTAACCTGTACAGTTAACTGGACAAACTTGTATTAAAACTCTACAGTTAACTGGACACACCTGTATTAAACCTCTACAGTTAACTGGATACTCGCAAAAATAACACTGTGATCATTCATGTAAAGCTTCACGTACAAGAAAAAGAAGAAAAACACAACAAAAACACAACAAACGGTGATTTAAAATGGGCAATTTTTTCAAACGCATCATAGATAGATCTTTTGATAACGATATTATATCTTGGACTGAATTTGACTGTGTTGTACTTTCAATTCACCAGAAACTAGTGAACGCTGCTTCACTGCACCTATGGATCAATTAGGTCCGACGGGTACTTTACGGGGTACTTACTTTCAATTTGTTATAATTGAGGGGTGTTGGAGATATGGGTCCAATAATTGGGTGTGTTTTATTTCGCACATTAAACTATAAACTTATAAATGTATAACAGTATAACATAAAGTTGTGCCTTTGATTTTTCTCGTTTAAAAGATTGTGCAATTACAATAACATATAGAGGATTATCGTATTACACTTTTAGATGTTGATGTATCTCATTGATGTAATGTAATCTCATATTGATATAATCTTATTGATGAAATCTTATTGATGTAATCTCATATTGATATAATCTTATTGATGTAATCTTATTGATGCAATCTCTTATTGATGTAATCTTATTGATATAATCTTATTGATGTAATCTTATTGATGTAATCTCATATTGATGTAATCTTATTGATGTAATCTTATATTGATGTAATCTCATATTGATATAATCTTTTTGATGTAATCTTATTGATGTAATCTCATATTGATATAATCTTATTGATGTAATCTCATATTGATGTAATCTCATATTGATATAATCTTATTGATGTAATCTTATTGATGTAATCTCATATTGATGTAATCTCATATTGATGTAATCTTATTGATGTAATCTTATTGATGTAATCTCATATTGATGTAATCTTATTGATGTAATCTCATATTGATGTAATCTCATATTGATGTAATCTTATTGATGTAATCTTATTGATGTAATCTTATTGATGTAATCTTATTGATGTAATCTCATATTGATGTAATCTTATTAATGTAATCTCATTGATGTAATCTCATATTGATGTAATCTTATTGATGTAATCTTATTGATGTAATCTTATTGATGTAATCTTATTAATGTAATCTTATTGATGTAATCTTATTGATGTAATCTCATATTGATGTAATCTTATTGATGTAATCTTATTGATGTAATCTTATTGATGTAATCGTATTGATGTAATCTTATTGATATAATCTTATAGATGTAATCTTATTGATGTAATCTTATTGATGTGATCGTATTGATGTAATCTTATTGATGTAATCTTATTGATGTGATCGTATTGATGTATCTTTTTTATGTGATCGTGTTGATGTAATCTTATTGATGTAATCTTATTGATGTAATCTTATTGATGTAATCTTATTGATGTGATCGTATTGATGTATAAGCTTATTGATGTAATCTTATTGATGTGATCGTATTGATGTAATCTTATTGATGTAATCTTATTGATGTGATCGTATTGATGTAATCTTATTTATGTGATCGTATTGATGTAATCTTATTGATATAATCTTATTGATGTAATCTTATTGATGTAATCTTATTGATGTGATCGTATTGATGTAATCTTATTGATATAATCTTATTGATGTAATCTTATTGATGTAATCTTATTGATGTGATCGTATTGATGTAATCTTATTGATGTAATCTTATTGATGTGATCGTATTGATGTAATCTTATTAATGTGATCGTATTGATGTAATCTTATTGATGTAATCTTATTGATGTAATCTTTTTTATTTGATCGTATTGATGTAATCTTTTTGATGTAATCTTATTGATGTAATCTTATTGATGTAATCTTATTGATGTAATGTAATATCATTGATTTAATGTAATATCATTCATTGATGTAATGTATTATCATTGATGTAATGTAATCTCATTGATTTATGTAATGTAATATCATTGACGTAACGTAATTAACCAACGGATCTCCACAAGCTGGCTTCGGTCTGTTACAAGTGCCTGAATGACTTTGCCCCGGACTACCTTTGCCCTGTCTCGAGCTCTACACACAATCCCGTCCACTCCGCTAGGCTTCTGATGCACTAACTCTTCAGATCCCTCGTGCGAAGCTAGTGTATGCTGGCCAACGTGCATTCTAATACGTGGGCCAGTCCGCCTGGAATCACCTCCCACTATACTACAGCTTCGCCAAAGCCCTAGCTTCGACACCTTCAGGAGCCGACTGAAGACTCACCTATTCCAGTTGGTATTCACCTGTACATCTATACATTTTTTTCTTTTAATTGTTGTTTGTACTCTGTCTGTAACTGTTGACAGCGCATAGAACTGTTCCCAACGGGATATGCGCTATACATGTATTATTATTATCATTAATATCACTTGTGTAATATAATCTTATTGATGTAATTTTATTTATGTAATCTCATTGATGATATTTAATATCATTGATATAATGTAATATCATTGGTGTAATATAATCTCATTGGTGTAATGTAATCTCATTGGTGTAATGTAATCTCATTGATGTAATGTAATCTAATTGGTGTATGTAATCTCATTGGTGCATGTAATCTCATTGGTGTGATTAATATCATTTATGTAATGTAATCTCATTGATGTAATGTAATCTCATTGATGTAATATAATCTCATTGGTGTAATGTAATCTCATTGCTGTAATGTAATCTCATTGATGTAATGTAATCTAATTGGTGTATGTAATCTCATTGGTGCATGTAATCTCATTGGTGTGATTAATATCATTTATGTAATGTAATCTCATTGATGTAATGTAATCTCATTGATGTAATATAATCTCATTGGTGTAATGTAATCTCATTGATGCAATTTTATCTCAATGGTGTAATGTAATATCATTGGTGTAATGTAATCTCATTGGTGTAATGTAATCACATTGATGTAATGTTATCTGATTGACTATCAAAGTTCACATTTACCAACACATCAATGATGTTATTGTAATGTAAAAAAAAAAGAAAACTCAGTACATTCTAAAATGTGTCCTAAGTATAACAGCACCCACCTATACTGTCAACAATAGTCACCACGTTAATAAAATCAATTTTGTATAGAAATAATTATTCACATTGAGATGCAACTCTAAACACACTTCAAAGGGCTAATGGAATTGATTTTTTAAAATATTTTTAATTGTCTTTAATTAGAAGGGAAGTATTTATAATTTGTTTCACTGGTAACAATCAACTTTTTTTTTATTGATAACATTTTTTTTATCAATTTTTGATGATGTGAAATCTCTCAGTGGATAAAAGTATATGTGCAAATTATAAATTGAACTCCTTCAGTTATTCAAAATGACGTTGAATTAATTCAGTTTAAACGATTTTGTTAAATGGTGAAGCTAGACAAAAGCTCTACCAACACCTAGTGTGAACTGAAGAAAATGAATCTTTTGGCAAGCATTAAGTCTAAAACCACTCACTGCTCATATTACTGTGAACAAACAGTACTGTGTAGATATGTGCTATATACTGTGGGCCAACAGTACTGTGTAGGCATGTGCTATATGCTGTGGACCAACAGTACTGTGTAGGCATTTACTACATACTGTGGGCCAACAGTACTGTGTAGGCATGTGCTATACACTTTGGGCCAACAGTACTGTGTACACATGTGCTATATACTGTGGGCCAACAGTACTGTGTAGAGATGTGCTATATACTGCGGGCCAACAGATCTAATGATAAAAAAAACAATGTTCAATAGTTTATTGATAGATCTAATGAAATAAAATATTCAATGCTCAATAGTTTATTGATAGATCTAATGAAATTAAATATTTAATGTTCAATAGTTTATTGATAGATCTAATGAAATAAAATATTCAATGTTCAATAGTTTATTGATAGATCTAATGAAATAAAATATTCAATGTTCAATAGTTTATTGATAGATCTAATGAAAATAAATATTCAATGTTCAATAGTTTATTGATAGATCTAATGAAATAAAATACTAAATGTTCAATAGTTTATTGATAGATCTAATGAAATAAAATACTAAATGTGCAATGTTCAATAGTTTATTGATAGATCTAATGAAATAAAATACTAAATGTGCAATGTTCAATAGTTTATTGATAGATCTCATGAAATAAAATACTAAATTTTCAATAGTTTATTGATAGATCTAATGAAATTAAATACTAAATTTTCAATAGTTTATTTATAGATCTAATGAAATAAAATACTAAATGTGCAATGTTCAATAGTTTATTGATAGATCTAATAAAATAAAATATTCAATAGTTCATTGATAGATGTAATGAAATTGAATATTCAATAGTTTATTGATAGATCTAATGAAATAAAATATTCAATGTTCAATAGTTTATTGATAGATGTAATGAAATTAAATATTCAATAGTTTATTGATTGATCTAATGATATAAAACATTCAATGTCTCATAGTTTATTGTGAAGCTGTGTAGCGGTATACATATATTCAGCTATTGTACACGCACATCCCCCCCCCCCCCGCCCCTGTTGATTTTAATTTGCTTAATGTCCTTTCATTCTATGATTCTTTTTCTATTATATTGAATTATTATAATTTTACTGTTATTATTCTATAATAATAATTCTATTGTTCAGCCACAACTGCCCTTAAGACCAATTGTGAACACTAAATGAATATACAACTTGACAGTTCCATTATGGAGTTTTTTTTTTTTTTTTTTGTCAACGTTTTTTATATATATATTTTATTTTTGGCTAATTTGCACTATAATACAATGCGAGATTTCTGTTGTTAATGTTTTTATCTTGTAAGCCTAGGATTTAATAATGATTTAATAATGATTTAATAATGATCTTTAAAAACTTTTAACACATAGGATTTAATAATGATCTTTAAAAACTCTTAACACATAGGATTTAATAATGATTTAATAATGATCTTTAAAAACTCTTAACACATAGGATTTAATAATGATCTTTAAAAACTTTTAACACATAGGATTTAATAATGATCTTTAAAAACTCTTAACACATAGGATTTAATAATGATCTTTAAAAACTCTTAACACATAGGATTTAATAATGATCTTTAAAAACTCTTAACACATAGGATTTAATAATGATCTTTAAAAACTTTTAACACATAGGATTTAATAATGATCTTTAAAAACTCTTAACACATAGGATTTAATAATGATCTTTAAAAACTCTTAACACATAGGATTTAATAATGGTTTAATAATGATCTTTAAAAACTCTTAACACATAGGATTTAATAATGATTTAATAATAATCTTTAAAAACTCTTAACACATAGGATTTAATAATGATTTAATAATGATCTTTAAAAACTCTTAACACATAGGATTTAATAATGATTTAATAATGATCTTTAAAAACTCTTAACACATAGGATTTAATAATGATTTAATAATGATCTTTAAAAACTCTTAACACATAGGATTTAATAATGATTTAATAATGATCTTTAAAAACTCTTAACACATAGGATTTAATAATGATTTAATAATGATCTTTAAAAACTTTTAACACATAGGATTTAATAATGATCTTTAAAAACTCTTAACACTTAGGATTTAATAATGATCTTTAAAAACTCTTAACACATAGGATTTAATAATGATTTAATAATGATCTTTAAAAACTCTTAACACATAGGATTTAATAATGATTTAATAATGATCTTTAAAAACTCTTAACACATAGGATTTAATAATGATTTAATAATGATCTTTAAAAACTCTTAACACATAGGATTTAATAATGATTTAATAATGATCTTTAAAAATTCTTAACACATAGGATTTAATAATGATTTAATAATGATCTTTAAAAACTCTTAACACATAGGATTTAATAATGATTTAATAATGATCTTTAAAAACACTTAACACATAGGATTTAATAATGATTTAATAATGATCTTTAAAGACTCTTAACACATAGGATTTAATAATGATTTAATAATGATCTTTAAAAACACTTAACACATAGGATTTAATAATGATTTAATAATGATCTTTAAAAACACTTAACACATAGGATTTAATAATGATTTAATAATGATCTTTAAAAACTCTTAACACATAGGATTTAATAATGATTTAATAATGATCTTTAAAAACTCTTAACACATAGGATTTAATAATGATTTAATAATGATCTTTAAAAACTCTTAACACATAGGATTTAATAATGATTTAATAATGATCTTTAAAAACTTTTAACACATAGGATTTAATAATGATTTAATAATGATCTTTAAAAACTTTTAACACATAGGATTTAATAATGATGATCTTTAAAAACTTTTAACACATAGGATTTAATAATGATTTAATAATGATCTTTAAAAACTTTTAACACATAGGATTTAATAATGATTTAATAATGATCTTTAAAAACTTTTAACACATAGGATTTAATAATGATTTAATAATGATCTTTAAAAACTTTTAACACATAGGATTTAATAATGATGATCTTTAAAAACTTTTAACACATAGGATTTAATAATGATTTAATAATGATCTTTAAAAACTTTTAACACATAGGATTTAATAATGATTTAATAATGATCTTTAAAAACTTTTAACACATAGGATTTAATAATGATTTAATAATGATCTTTAAAAACTTTTAACACATAGGATTTAATAATGATGATCTTTAAAAACTTTTAACACATAGGATTTAATAATGATTTAATAATGATCTTTAAAAACTTTTAACACATAGGATTTAATAATGATTTAATAATGATCTTTAAAAACTTTTAACACATAGGATTTAATAATGATTTAATAATGATCTTTAAAAACTTTTAACACATAGGATTTAATAATGATGATCTTTAAAAACTTTTAACACATAGGATTTAATAATGATTTAATAATGATCTTTAAAAACTTTTAACACATAGGATTTAATAATGATTTAATAATGATCTTTAAAAACTTTTAACACATAGGATTTAATAATGATTTAATAATGATCTTTAAAAACTTTTAACACATAGGATTTAATAATGATGATCTTTAAAAACTTTTAACACATAGGATTTAATAATGATTTAATAATGATCTTTAAAAACTTTTAACACATAGGATTTAATAATGATTTAATAATGATCTTTAAAAACTCCTAACACATAGGATTTAATAATGATTTAATAATGATCTTTAAAAACTCTTAACAAATTATTTCATTTTCATACGAGGGGAAAAAAAGAGACAAAGAAAAAAAAATAACAGGAGAATGTTGCGTTTTGGGTTTCTGATCACGTGGTCTTGTGAAGTAACTTCCGTTGTGCCAGCAAGCCGGGTCGTGTGCTAAGGACATCCAATCCACTCCGCACAGTCGGGGGTTTTCGATTTAGTTCCATTGGTTGAGGCTACTGTGGTTAGATTACATCAATTATGGGGAAAAGAGGAAAGGTTTCACAAACTGACATACACAATTAAGGTTATCTTTAGAAAAGATGATACATACTCCACCATCACCCTAATATTGGCCTAAAACATAGTCTCACATCATTCTAATATTGGCCTAAAACATAGTCTCACATCATCCTAATATTGGCCTAAAACATAGTCTCACATCATCCTAATATTGGCCTAAAACATAGTCTCACATCATTATAATATTGGCCTAACACATAGTCTTACATCACCCTAATATTGGCCTAAAACATAGTCTCACATCATTATAATATTGGCCTAAAACATAGTCTCACATCATCCTAATATTAGCCTAAAACATAGTCTAACATCATTCTAATATTGGCCTAAAACATAGTCTCACATCATCCTAATATTGGCCTAAAACATAGTCTCACATCATTATAATATTGGCCTAACACATAGTCTTACATCACCCTAATATTGGCCTAAAACATAGTCTCACATCATTCTAATATTGGCCTAAAACATAGTCTCACATCATCCTAATATTGGCCTAAAACATAGTCTCACACCATATTAATATTGGCCTGAAACATAGACTCACATCACTCTAATATTGGCATAAAACATAGTCTCACATCATTCTAATATTGGCCTAAAACATAGTCTCACATCATCCTAATATTGGCCTAAAACATAGTCTCACATCATTCTAATATTGGCCTAAAACATGGTCTCACATCATCCTAATATTGGCCTAAAACATAGTCTCACATCATTCTAATATTGGCCTAAAACATAGTCTCACATCATTTTAATATTGGCCTAAAACATAGTCTCACATCATTCTAATATTGGCCTAAAACATAGTCTCACATCATTCTAATATTGCCCTAAAACATAGTCTCACATCATTCTAATTTTGGCTTAAACATAGTCTCACATCATTCTAATATTGACCTAAAACATAGTCTCACATCATCCTAATATTGGCCTGAAACATAGTCTCACATCATCCTAATATTGGCCTGAAACATAGTCTCACATCACCCTAATATTGGACTAAAACAAAGTCTCACATTACCCTA